>JBBBVU010000001.1:5334481-5382117 GCA_037177055.1 Atherinosoma microstoma | reverse complement strand
CCGAGAGAGGGGGTTGGAACTCGGGGGGGGGTGGTTTTTGGGGGAGGGGGGAGAGGTTGGGTTGAAAAGCCGTTTTTTTTGTTTCTCCCCCCCCCCCCCCCCCCCCCCCCCCATATGTATGTCCCCTTGGTTTGTGTCCCACATTCAGACCCAACAACCAAGTTTGCCCCTCTTTAGCACCGGTTAGGAGGTTAAACAGAAACTAGTGGAAAATGTGGGCTCATTTTTCCTTTGAGGTCTAAATGGACAACATGCTTGGAGTCGATGGTCTGAGGTCTGTGGTCTGGGGTGCAGCTCTATATCATTTCATAGATTTAACCTCTGAAAAGGCTGTTTTATAATGATCGCATTTTAACTTTAAATGTATTTAGTCACCAGCCCTGTGAAGCAGCTTCAAGACTATGTGCTAATAAATGTAGGCTGATTTTGGATGTGAAGTCCCCCCCCCACCCCCCTTAAGTGTACATATGGAGGTACGGCTGTATGTTGGGAATATCATCATGGGGGGGAATAAATGCATATGCCCGATGTGCTGTCAGATCTCCGCCCGGAGGCAGATTGTTACCAGCCATGGTTGATGTGGGAATAAATTGGGGGGGGGGGGGGCTCTTTGTCCTGACTTTAAAAACACAAATGCTGAAAATTAGATGTAAAATATATAAATTGAGATTTTTGCACGTTTCATAAGATGTTAGAAAGTTCTTCTGTTCCACAAATAATCCATTGACTTGTGGGGATGTGACAGTTTGTGAGCGCTTCTTTTTCTGTTCTCATGCAGGTGGACTGGGCTTTTTTTCTTTATCATCTATGACAACTTAGATCTTAGATGTGTCTCCCTTCCCAGCAGCTTTTGTCTCAGGTCTGAGTGTTTTGCAACCCCCCCCCCTCCCTCCCACCCAGTCCTATGTTTCTCTAACACCTTGTGTTTACAACATGTTAGAACAGCCGCTGGAATGCAAGGACTCACTGAAGCTATTTCTAAACACACACACAGGGCTTAGCGTTATACACACATGGATGCCCGGTGCCGTGCTCTCTGACATGCCATGAGCAGATTTACCTGACAGGAGAGGAGGGGGGGGGAGAGAAAAAGAAAAATGACATCTGTAATTGTCTAGTTGGACCACAGAAGGAAGGTGGTGTAATTGCGACGTCTTCTAAATGTCACCAGAAAACTGTCTCTAAAATGTCAGCCCGATAAGAGTCAACATCCGACTGAAAACAAAAGCCTCAGTGGATGATCCACATCCTATTTATAGCTGGGGGCCCTTTCATCTTTTCAAATGTAGTTATCAATGTTTTCTCCTCCTTCCCTTTTTATCTGGGGCGAGGGAGGAGGAGGAGGTCGTGCTTGTTTGATTATGGACTTGTTCTGTCATAAAGCAATTAAGTCTGCCGGGCTTGTATCATGTCATAACCGTGTCTTTGTCTGTTGTGTATGATTGCGATAGGCCACTGTTGGCATTTTCAGCCGAGGCACCGAACACACAGCTTGTTTTGTTTGTTTGTGTTCATTTGTAGTTTTCAAAACCAGGTCTTTTAAATTTTTGTGTTTCCTGTCATTTCTTTCTTTATTGGTTTATTTTTGTCAGGTTGTCCAAGGTAAAAAAAAAAGAAAAAAGTAATTCCACTGGGTCAAAATATGTGTTTATCATGTTTTGACAACAAATATTGCCAAAGTGATCTCTCAATCTAGTCATGGGATATGAGTTTGTGTGTTTATATTACTGTGGAGTGTTAAATAAAAAGGTTAAAGCTATAATTTCTCAGCTGTGTTCAGTAAATGGCGCTACGAGACAAGCTGCTGGTCCCCGTCTGACAGAATATGACGCGGGGCTATTATTTATTAAACTTTCTTTATGCGTATGTGTTTGAGCGGGGTTGACGTCTGATATGTGTGTAGGGTCAAAATGCCTTCTCAGCGAAGTCTAGTGGCCTTGAAGTAATAGGCTGAGTTGGACTAATGGCACGTTGGGAAGTGTGTTATACAGTTTAATGATGTGCTCTGGGAGATGGCTACCCCTCACCCTCTCCTGAGACTCCCCATTGAGCTCTCCTCATTTTCTTATCAACCGTTGATTGGACTCTGGTAGAGTCAGAACCTCTTGGTTTGGTACATCTGAATACATCAACGCTCCTGTTCGCATTAACAAATGGGGCGATGCTTCTTCGTGAATCTGACAGCCGGGCAAACATCCAAAAGAACTAGTTCTTAGAGGGAGGTTGATTTATTTGTTTTTGCTGCTGTGGCCAAACAAAGAAGAAAAAGATGATGCTGAAACTGGGGAGGGGAAAGATGTGGGCTGTAAAATGCAATAATTTAGATAATTAAAAAAAGAAAAGAAAAGGAAAAAAAAAAGTCCCTTTGATGTTTCTCGGAACTCAAGGTTTTATTTTAGAATTGGATCTTTTGTCCAACTAAAAGCCCCCAAAACCCCCAAAGGCATTCATTTTGAAATGTTTTGATGCAAAAACAAAAAGAGTTGGCGTTTTTTTATTTTATCGTGGTCGTCTTAAATGAAAATCTCTTTGCAAATGGTCCACTTTGACATGAAACATTCATCTCGAGGTAATTATGCATGCAGGGTTTTTCTGCAAAAGTGTTTGGACCTGAGCGCTGGGAGTGGCCACAGATTTGATGTTTGGGTTTGGCCGGTGAGCTCAGTCCTGAATCTATCTGACTCTCGTGGTCAAAGACAAGTTCATGTTCCAAAGAGATTTGTCCCAGTTGCTGTCGAGTGTCTTTTTGACAGTTCTGCTGGCGTTGACCAGGAACAGAACTGATTGCAGCTTTGCTATTGTTCAAGTTGCTGTGCTGACTTCCAGATGACAGAGTCCTCTCTGACCCAAAGAAACATCCAGTATAAATACATGCTCTGTTTAGGATTTATTTTGGGCGTTAAATTTGAGCTTTGATTAAAATCCTCTGTACCCTGCTTTGCTTTCTGCATCCCCCCCTCTTCAGATTGATTAGCCCCCTGACTGTGGACCAACACACTAAAACCCTCCCACCAGTGGCCTTTTCACACAATCTGCAGGCATGGTTTTATGTACCCACTGAGCATTGGTTACCAACTTAATTTATGACTTTGTTTTGCAAAAAAAACCTTCAAAACCACATTTGATTAAGTGTCCTCAGATTAATTGGATTGGTACTAATGGTGGTGCAAGTTTAATATTTCCCAAGTAACTTAGCCTACAGACTGATTTATGAAATTCCTTTTCTTTATAATTTGGTACAGGCTCCGCTCTATAGGCGAATGGCTTATATTGATTTGGAGGACGTAGCTGTGGCTTTGCTTTATGAAATGGGATATGTGTATCTCTCCATTTCACTCTGGTTTCTCCAGCATTGGTAAAATATTCAGGAATTTAGGGGATTCAGGAAGAGGAAAGTAAAAGTTTTGAGAGGAAAACTGCTGTTAGATGAGTGTGGTCTGAATGAATGAATGAATGAATGTGTGTGTGTGTGTGTGTGTGTGTGTGCCCTCCTCTGGTCTAGCTGGTTAGGTTGGTGTCAGCCAGGCTGTTGCTTACACCAGGAGAAGGCAAAGTGGGTCACCTGATACCCCCACTGTGCTTTGTATGTGTCTTCCGAGGGGATGGAGTTGCACCTCCAAGGTAGCATTGGAGGTAACCTGTGATTACTTAATTCCCCCTCCTCCTCCAACATTTTCTTATTGATAAATGTCTGACTTCAGACCCCCCCTCCCCTTTGTTCTTCTACCTTCCCATAAATCACCTTTTTCTTTTACTCTGCAAGACCGACCTCTTCTGCAAGACACCCCTGGGCGGGCTTAGGGGTCGTTTCTGATTTCAGAACATGATGCCACTGCCCCGGGGCATATTTCACTTCTGCTCTCTGCACGAATAGATGTCAGCTTTCAGCGAACACAAGCAAACAAACAAAGTTAATCACCTGCAGCTCTCAGCGTTGGAGAGCGATTGTTCGCAGCCGCTGTGACGAAGTTTAAAATCTATATTGTTTTCTTTCTAATGTTGCTTTCACACACTGCAAGGAAAATATGACCACGCAGACCAAGATGACGTTTAAATCCAGGAAACAGAAGAAAAAAGGATTCTTCTCAGCCTTCTTATTTGTAATATTTAGTTGATCCCTTGGTATTGATTTGATTAGCAGCTGTGGGTCAGGGAGCGTGAGGGTGCATGAGGGTCAAATGTCACTTGAAGGTGAATGAAAATAATGACAAAAAGATACTTTCACACCCTTTTGACTGTATGGACTGAAACAGAGGTCGGTTTGGAAGGAGACGCTCGTGTGTTTTTTTTCTTTCCTTTTTTTTATGTCGTGTAGTATGAATCCGAGTTCCTCGGGGGTTGCAGATTATTGGTAACTGTAATAAACTCTGGTTCTCTGCCTCAGTGGGGGTCTGCTGTAGAGGACAGAAAGATAAGCAGGGCTGGAGACTCGCTGTCTGAGCACAACTAGGGGAGGGGGGCAGGGACACAAAGGCATTTTGAAGGACACACACAGGTAGAGATCCACAGTAACTTAATTCTCTACCAGGTCCTCTTCTTACTTGCTGCGAGGAGAGGGGATTTTAATGAAATACGGAGACATTAGTGTGAAATGATTTGAGATGAAAGGCCTCTGTCCCTCCCCGAGCGTGGCTTTGGCCATGCATGAAAAATAAACCACTTATTCTTGAGTATTGTCTCACTCAGTAACCAAGACATCACGGGACCCCTCAATGGAGACAATAAGAAGCCATTTGTCTGATGCCACTGTCCGTATGGGGGCCGCCTGCACTGAGGGACGAGGCAGAGTTTGTGCCGGCACATTTTCAGCGTGTCTAATGGGTAACTGCAGAGTGGGGCGCACGCACAAACATTTAGCTGCCGAGATGACTTTTACGGACTTCGAAAACATCCAGAACTTTCTTTCTGGGCAGTTTTAGGGAGGAGTGCATTTAATCGATTTAGTAAATGAATGACTTTAGTTATTTTCTTTGTTTAAATAACTAATATCCCTTAGTTCAATCACTAATCTGAACTCCTACAGGGCGTTGTGGATTTCTCAGGATTATGACTGAACATATTAAAGAAGTCACACAAAGATTTGATCATTGTGTAGATTTTTTTTTTTTTTAAAGCCAACAATGAGAAAATCATTTCAGCTATCACTTGTGTCGGCAAAGCCTGACGCAGTTCGTTCCTCTGTGCATTTCTCCTGCCCAACTATCGTAAAGGCATCAGCATCTGAAATGGATCCCGTGTCAGAGCCGGCTCTCTGGAACAATGCACCCACCAGACGTGCAAACTGGATTCCTACACACTGTTTGAAGCGGGACGTGTCCACGTCAGCGTGGTGACGTTCAAAAGCAAAGCTGAAAAAATCTCTTACAGATTCTTTAAACCACATTTTCTCCTTTTTCTTCATCTTTTTCACCTCTTTCCTCTTCTTCTTCCCTTCTACTTCTACCACCTTTTCATCCTCCTTATTGTCTTTATCTTAATCCTCTTCACCTGTAGTCCTCCTCCTGTTCTTATTCTACTCTTTTCTACAATTCTTCTTCTTTTAATAAAAAAAAAAAAAAAGATTTTCTTATCTTTTTTCTCCAGCTGAGAAAGCATCAGTTTTTTTCTTGGCCGGTAGCCAGATCAGAAAGAACTGGTTTTAAGTTGGGCGCAGGATGCGAACCAGCTTAGAAACCACGTTTTCAGGAAAAACTCCATCTTTTCCACATGGTCCGTCAGCGTTTTGGGAATATGAATTGTTTAACAGGCTAAAAGCAGAATTATTTATCTGTTAAAAAAATAAAATAAAAAGTTAATCTTAAGTTGTTTGTCAACTAAGTTCACGGACTTGGGGCGCCACTCAGACCTGGTGAGAGTTCATGATATAAATAACTACAGTCAGAGAAAGACACGCTTCTTTGCTAACTGGATGTAGCCGTCGCTCCGCTGAGGTCATGGACAAAAAAGTGCTTGTATGTGTACTGTGCAGACAAGTTTTCTATTAGCTCACAAACAGCCTGCCTCATGGAGGCAGAGAGACAAGCCTCTCGCTGCTAATTGATGTCAGAGCTCTGAATCCAGTTTCTGCTTGTCTCGACAAGATTCATCTTCAGCCCACCAACGCTGGTTTAACCCCCCACACACACACTTCCCTTCTTTTCCATTTGGAGATGAAAACCTTTGAGTGGCGCATACTGACTGTACGGGCTTCAAATCGTTGCAATTGTGCCAAAAAGGCATCGGAACAATATGTCAGACCAAATCTAGGGGGCAGATTTAACAAACGTGGACTTTAACCTTCGGTTCAGACTTGATGAACAAAGTTTTAGGTTTGTGAGGAGCTCATCGGAGTCAGCGCTATGTTCATTATGAGATGAGACATGTGAGCTATCATTGATGGAGCCATGAGGCTACGAGATACTTCACCATTAATGTAAGCTGATGCTGAGTATGGACACAGTTTCTGAAAGAGGGAACAAAGCAAAGCAAAGTTTGAAAGCAGTGCCAAAGAGCTAGAATACAATAGAGCAAAATTACACTTTAATTCAGATGTGGTCCCACGAGCACCGGGTTTAACAGAAACAGCTGCTTGAAAATGAATTGTTCAGATTTGTTTAGTTTAGGTTGATACGATTTGTATTCTAATCATATCACATATGTCAAACATCTTGGGGGTTTTCCGCTTTGTGGTCCTCAGAGGGTTGCGGCCGCTGAAAACTTCTAAAATATGCAGCAGGCGTGTTAAGTGGGAAGATTAGTTTTCTTATTACTTAACACATTAAAGTTCATACTAAAAAAAAGCCACAGAAAAATGTTTCTTTGCATTTTCCCTCTTCCTTTGGACAATAAGAAGAATAATTGTTTTGAAGCAGAAGGGTTGAGACAGAAGATCTGGCCTCAGCAGGGAGGAGAGAAAATGCTTTGAGTTGCCTCTGACTCTGAAATGGAAAACCCAGTTTCCTTCTTCTCTGGTTTAATAAAAACTCAGTTTTCACTAATCCTGCTTTCACTTCCTGCTGGGGTACTCGTTCATTTTGATCCATGCGCTCCAGTTATCACCAGACTTGCTTAGTTTTCATCGCTCCGCTATAAGAACACAGTAGAGTTACAGTACAGTGCAGATTAGGTGGATGTATGTTTTTCTCTCCTACACATCTACTTCATGTTTTCCAGGTATTTTTTTTCCCAATGCATTTGCTTTCCTTTTTGTTTTCCCATTTTTCCCGATCGTATCTCTTCTCCTCTCCTGCTCAGCATCTTAAAGCTCTTACAGATTCCTCGTGGTCACCGTCTTATAGCGTCCTGCCCCACCCTCTCTGTGTGCATCAGTGGGGGTCCTGCACATGAGGGCTTGCAGCTGTCTCCTAGATTACCTCCAAAAGGTGCCTGAATGAAGGCTTTCAACATGCCTGCATGCACCTGCTGCCTGTCAGGCACCGGTTCAGAAAACACATATTCACAGCTTCCATCTCAAACTTTAGATAAGATTAGTGTGAGATATGATTTGAAAGAGACCCCCAGCACACTGTGTGTCGAGCCTTGTCTGTGCACTGTGGTGTGAAATAAATTTACCTTGTTGTGTTTAGGTTTAGATTTTGTAAAAAAAAAAAAAAAAGAAGCTATGTAGTTGGATTGTGGTGCAGCATCCATCATTTAAGGCTGAATCTGAGGTCAAGCTGTGGTCCTGCATGCCATCTTATCTTCTACAGCTCTGGTAAAACAGCTGAACGGACTTCAAGGGAAGGAGAGGGAAGGGGGGGTGGGGGGCTTTTTGATCGCAGTGCATATACGTGAGTGCACATGGTAGATCGGTGTCATGTTTCCCTCCCACACCTCACTGGGATTCTACAACTGCAGGGAAGCACCTGTTGGATATCTGATGTCCCCTCTGGCTGTTGAAATCAGTAGGAGGTATGCTGCTGCGCAGTGGAATTAATTCCACACCCACAGAAATACAATATCACAGACACAAAAACCTGCTTTAATGCGACTCTGACTTCCAAAGGCGACAGCGTCTCTCTCTCTCTCGTGTTCGGCAGCGATGATAACGGCGTATGGGAGGTTAGCTGAGAAGTTTTAATTACACCCAGAAGTTTAAAACCCGTCCTCTGTGTGAAATGAATTAGTATATCTATGACATGTAATGCATGAATCACTGTGGCAGAAATCTTGAGCTTTTAGCTTGTTTTTATTGGCTAATCACCTTTTTAAACAAGTGGTTTACCTTTCCCCATATATCCAGGGAACCACTACGAATGGCGGGCTGATTTATCATTCCTCCATTCATGCCTTTGCTGATTTATTTATTGCAAAGTGGGGAAAAATATAAATAAATATGCACCGATTGCACCTTTGTTTGCCTTTTTTGTTTGCAAAATGTTTCCAACTGAAAATGAAACCGTGAGTTGATGATAAAATCAGTCAACATTGACCCATCTGCTTAGCCATACAAGGGTTTACAAAGCAATTCTCAGCTGGATATAACTGACTTTTTTTCTTTTCTTTTTTATGCAGCTTAATTGTTTATCAATTTTTTTTCTATAATGTAATAGATCAACTGGAAAAATCCCAGTACTATATTGTCTCCAGTTGTAGCACAGTTGGCCATACTAAGGACAGTAGCCTAGTATGAGCTTGATTTGCATCTCAGCTTCATTGTGCATGTAAATGTACTTAGAGGGAGAGAGATGGCGGTGGCTCATGCTAGCTTGTTAGCGCCATCAGATTGGCCATGATCAGCGAGGTGACTTTATTCCTGCATGGCTTTAAAGATATTACATATTATACTTTGAGTTTTTTCCAGGTCACAGTGTTCATTAGGCCCCTGTGGGAGTGTGCACATTAATCCTTTTTGTTTTTTTTCCACTGGAAGTTCCTACAGGTCAAACTTAAACCCAGTTGGTAATTAACTGGTGTCTTCATGTTTCCATATTGCTGTGAAGTACTATTTTTGGAGCAGCATAAGAGAAAAATTGCATAATGTACTCTGTTTGTTTCCAAAAAGGGTTCAAAGCTCACACTATGGAATTACACTCATGTCTGTCTGGAGCAGGAAATGCATAAAGCTGTGAATTGAATCCACTTTTACTTTCTCACAGTTAATTGTTTCCATGTACAGACAAACTCACACAGGAGCAGTTTAGACTTCCTTGGGGGCTCAGATGATCTCAGAGTACTTTTGCCCTTCTAGAGTGACATCTCCCACTTTGTCTCCTCGATACTGACGCACAGTGATGTCATCCGAAAGTGTGAGAGCTGAAACCTGACTCTGAGCTGACACGCAAACATACACACACATGCTTGATCTAAAAGATGGGGCCTGTTAAGCTGCAATGATGCAGGTGAAACACTGTACCTGCGTCATTCATGGTTTATTTGGGGGGTAGGGTGTGTGTGTGTGAGAGGGGGGGGGGGCTTGGGGAGAGTGTTTCTCCCATATCTTCTTTTTGTGCCATATGTCTTCATGCTAGTTCTTATCGTCTTTGAACTCTTTGGTCCTCGTTATTTTCAATCAATGGTCCTATACTCTGCAGGCTCTAGCTCAGGGAAATGGAGGTGGTAGTAATGGAGGTGGTGAGGGTCTTTATTAAACAAACAGCGAAGGGCTTTGGAGGCCCCCGTTGAGGCCTGGAGCCGGAATGGGGACGCAGCTGAAAGCGCTGTACTTCCTAATGAACTTGAGTGGCCCATAGAAGCAGGGCCTTTTCACAGAAGCCAAGGAGGACAAAGTGTCTAAACAAGCCCAGCCCCTCTTCGTTCAGAGGGGCTAAACGCCGCCTTTTGACTCTGTGGAGTGTGGGCATCTGAAGGGGAGGCCATGAGGAGAAAGGAGAGGGAGGCAGAATGTACTTGTTAAAACAATGGCCTCTTAAATCAAGCACCCCTCCTTCCTTCTCCTCTTCTCCTTAGCTCCTCTGCTCCCGCCTCCCTAACCCCTCCTTGTATCGCCTCGGCTTCCAATTAGACCTTCTCTTGCACAAGCAGCTGAAAGCCCCATATATTGCAGGGGCCTCAAAGGAGAGGCTTTGGAGTTGCGTCTCTGTTGCAGTGTTGGGGTCTTAGTATTCAGAGGAGAGCGCTGTTTGGACTCCTTAAAGCTCTCAATCTGCCACTGGGGGACTTGTGTGCCATCATGTCCTCTCCGTTCGCTGCCTTCTTCTCTCTGTGCCTCTCCACCCCCTCCATTCCACATCTCTCTCCCTCTTCATCCCACTCTCTTTCTTCTGTTTGTGACCCCTCCGTTCCTCCTCCATGCTTGGCTGCCCGTGGGGCCAGGACAGGAGCCGTGCATGGCCGGGCCCAGAGCGCTCGCTGCCTCCCTCCCCTTAGTTGTTTAGCCATGGATGAAAAGCGGAGACAAATATGTCTGTGGTTCAAAGTCCATCCCAGCAATTACAGTGACTGATTAAAGAGCTGGCCTACACACAGGCAGCTATGTATAATACTACAACTCCCACTCAGAGTTTCATAACGGCACCTTCAGAATAGAACTGAGCGGAGCTGGGCCTGATAAGGACCCGTGACTGGCTGAGTCGACTATTTACAGAACAATTATTGAGAGTCGGTGGCAGAAAAGCTCGAAATGATGGCAAAAAAGTAGGAAAGAGACAAAAAAAGTAAACTTGTGTTTTTACTTGTGTTTTTAAAATGTTATAAAAAATGAATGATTGATGTAGAAAGTTATTCTCTTGTGCATTCTTGGACCGTCTGACCGATTTGCTGTGTCACTCTGCATGCATGCCTGCCGCACTAATTGTGAGACATACAGTACATCTGTCATTCCTCACCAAACGGACACATCAGTCTCGCTGCCCCGAATAAAAGCTGCTTTGTTAAGTGTTTATTTGAGAGTTTGTACTCTGATTTACCTCGGACTTTGTCGTCATCACAGGCACAAATAGCCTTAAATACAGGACTCTGATTACAGCGAGCATCAAATGTCAGTTTATGTTGAAGGAATGCTTCGAGATGGAGGCTCTTGAGATTTTTTTTGAACTTCTGATGTCTTTAATAAGCTGGTGTACTTCGTGTAACCTCCAGAAGAATGAAACAAATTTGGCTTATGTTGGACTCTAAAGATAACCTTTGGTTGCAGAATTGATTGATTGGATTTGTTGTTGACCTTTCTGCCTTTTTATGACGTTTTATCCCATGACTCTTATGCTTAATTTAGTGTCCAAAGATTTTGTCTCTTTCTTTTTGAGAAGTAAAATTTCTTTGGAAAAGGAGAATAAGGTAGGGGAGGCTGTCAACACTTTGCATTATATAGAAGTAATCATCTGGTTCACTCAACATTTGATTGAAAGTGCATCGATGGTTAAGCCTGATTACTTGCTGTTGCAAGGATGTAAAGATGTACTCCGAAAGCAGCACATGCAGACTAATTTTCATTGCTACATGATGCATACTTAGGTGAATGTTACTGCTAGTAGCTGATTGTGTGAAGTAAGCCAGAGGAGCAGAGCTGACGCTAACCATGGCAGCTGATAAATGATGAAACAGACTCTCAACTAAACTCTTGAAAAGTCCACTGATGGACTTGTACCAACTTGATTCCTCTACTCAACTCCCTCAATTTGTGTCTGTGTTTCAAAGCCGGACACAAGGAGAGAAGAAGTGAGGTGAAATGTGTTTCACAAAATCACCTAAATGTGATGTGTGACACAACTGCAGCATCTAACCATTTTTATTTTTTTCTGTTCTATGAGCATTAAATCTGGAAAAACGTACATATATATAGCTTAAATTCAACTCAAAGTGTAGCATTAACATGAGATGCCCCCTTCAGCCAGAAACGTTCAGACTTCAAAGGATACAGCAGACTCTTTGGCTTATGTCTCCTTCAGGCAAGTCTCCCTCCTCCTTGATCCTTTTTCCTTCGGATGTGTCTTAGATCTGGAGACGTCCTTCAAAATATTCTACCATGATCTGGGTCAAAAGCAGGAGGATGGAGGGGTGAGGAGACAAGGAATCTGAATCTTAACAAATGAGATGAGCCTCATGCTGCGTTTAGAGAAAATATGCAGGCATGAAAAGACTGGTTTGTCAGAAAATCGAACACTGTTTCTTTTGGATGTGAAGGGGTTATATGTGCATTTTTGTCTCCATTTTTTGCCCCAGAGTAAATAGCTTTACATTTGGTGGCGAAGCTACAGTTTATGAGTGATCTTAAATACCTCCCAGGGAGACGATAGCCACCTTAACATGATAGTAATTCCCCTTTGACACTTCCTTAATTTGGAATAAAATTGAACCCGCTTTAAAGACATTTGAAAAAAAAGACCAAGTCTAATTCATAATGAAAATGCCAACACGAATTAAACTTTAATTTCGAACTAAGTGGCTGTATTATTCCCATTTTAATTCCGAATTGATTAATTCCTTTATCGTGTATACCTTCATTCTGCTTTAAGTTAATCAGTCAGGTTTTGTGCACATGCTCGTTCCCTTGTCTTGTCGTCATGCCGCCCAAAGCAAGTGTTGGACTTGAGCTAAGTCTAATAAGTAGTATGCTAGTGTCCAACTGCTGCTTCAAAACTAGAATCAAAATCAAGCAAAAACGGTTCTTGTGTGGTTTTTCCATGTCATGGTTGAAAAGGAAAGAAGCAGGAAGTGGAGTTTGTTTACTTCCGGTAGACATAAGTACATCCCCTCTCTCCCCTGTTCAATCAAAACCCTTCCCAACCCCCAGATCTAAAGCCGAATTGAGAAAACTTTTGTCCATGTAAACCTCAATTCGGAATTACTATTTCCATGTAAACCCGAAGAAGAGCACTTTAATTTCAAATTATTTAATTCAGAATAATTAATTCTGAATTGAAAAACACCATAACCATAGCCAATTTCTTGTTGTTAAAGTATAATGAAAAGCTTTTTTTCCCCCTCAAAATATCACAACCTCACATCCAAACGGCTTTTGGCACTTCCTTTTTTTCACTTCTTCCTTTCCAGACCAAGGGGCAACCTCCGGCTTAGAAATGAGAAGCTTATGCGGAAGTGCCAAAAATTGCAGTTCAGCCCTCCAAAACAGAGCAAATCCCCATAGACTCCCATGTTAAAAAGGCTAACTTTACAACATGTTTATAGCCTGGTACAAAAAACATTTTAGCTTTAATAGGTCAAGTTTACCTTCATGGCAACTGTGGGGGGAGTGAATTTATTTATAACTGATTCATTTAGATGTTATTTAATCTTGAATCTCTTCATAATTAGGGGGCGTGTCCTTTTGATTGACAGGTGTCAGATACCCGGCAAAAAGAGGCAGGGGGGAGCACAGCCGCGGTTTTAGGCCAGCTAACAGTGAGCCTTAGCTTTAGGCCGCCTACCTCCGTTAGCTGGTTAGCCACCGTTAGCTCATAGCTACAGGCAGCTGAGAGTTTGAAGGGTGTCAATCATCCCTCCACACGCTCTAAGCGCCACCTCGTCGCCCATTTTTGTGTTTTCCCGGGAGTGAAAAGACGCGTGACGCTTCCAAGATGGCGAAGGAACCGCCCAAAGAGGCTCTTTTCAGCTCTTCAGAAACCTACAGGTCACATGGCTGAAGGTTCGTCCATATTTTTTTTACAGTCTATGGTCCAGAGTAATAAACACATCAAGCTGGATGTAAATTGGATGTAGAGGACAGCAAAGCATGCACACACTCTTGGATATCTTGCAGTTTAATAGTGGGAGTCATAAAAGTGCAATTGTTAGATGTCAGCATATAATTGAGGGCATTAAAAAAAAAAGTCTAAAGATGATAAAGAAGCAGTCGACTTGCACTAAGAAAGAAAAACATAAATTTATAGAGGAGGAATAATAATTGCTGCAGTATCTTGCCTGAGGACTGTGTCAGCCACTCCCAGGGGCCAGATTTATTCTTAAGACCTTGAGGCAATATAAGGGAAGGCAATAATAACAACAACACTCCCCACAAGAACCACAGGAACCATCTGCCTGGACTGAAGGGAACTGAAGCGGGCCACAACAAGAAGATTCTGCAGAGAGCATACACTAATTGGGTCAGCATGATTTTCCACTTTTCTTGCTAGGTGGTTGATCTATGAGGTTTCTATTTTGAGAAGCACCTACTTAAGTTATTGCATCGGCCATCAAGAGACAAAGGCATCTATGTTGGGCAAGTCCACTGCCTCACATCGTCCTAATTTTAATTTATTTTAGAGAGCTTGTTTCTAATCAGTCGTGGCCCAGAAAGAGTTCTCTGACAGACTTCCACTTCATGATTTGTGTTGCATTTAGATCAGGGATGTCATGATTATTTAATTTCCTAATAAATCATGGTATTAAATGCTGTGATTTAAAAAATCGTAAAGATCCTTGAATATAGTAATTTTCCATAAAACATTATGTTCAATCCATAACGGCAGATGAGTGCAACTTGCAACGAAAACAATTCAGATCCCCATTAGCCGCCACTAAGGTAGCAGCTACTCTTGTTGGGGCCCGCATACTAATAAAAACATCACATCTCACATACAGTAGAGTAAAGATCCATTATATCTGATCCAACAAGTCAAATTAAAAAGATATGCATGACAAACACTCACCTAAAGTAGATGTAAGGTAACTACTTCAACAAGTCAAATTTTGATTTATAAACATTTCTATAATAACAAAAGTTCCCTAAAATTCATTTTATTATTAATATAAGGTGTGCTTCCATTACCCTTAGAATTGCGCAAAACCTAAATATCGCAATAAAAATCTGGTAATAGAAACATCTACATTTCGAAAAATCTCTCAAATATTACAAAAATGTTTCAACGCTCTCATAAAGTGGTTTTTCAGACATATCGATTATAGAAGTATTTAGCAATAGTATAATGGAATTTCCCCATTTCCACTTCACCGGACGTGACGTAGCGTAAGCAGCTCGTTTAGAGTAAAGATTGCGCGGAAGGAGGAGACTGTAATCTTTTTACAAAGAATTAAACAAAAATAAACCACCATCCTTGATAACAAACAACAGCAAAATGCTCCAAAACATAAAATGTTTTGTATCTGTATCTTCCTCAAAGTGGAGTCTCGTGGAACGAGATTTGACGAAAATTTCGGCTTATGCGTTAAACACCATTCAATGGAAATATCGGCAAATCGCAATTGTACTTTGTTGAAATATTGGAAATATTGTTTTTATTTTGCGAAAAACTGCAATGGAGACACAGATACAGTCTCTCAGCAAGAGTTATTCTTCCAAACAAACCCATGAAGTCATACTTAGATGGAATTTTTTGGTTATAGAATAAACAAAAAGGAGGATGGCTCATCAGCCTGCAAAGGGTGCCCTAAATAACCATCAGCTTTTTACACTAAAGTAAAGATAAATGTTCAGTAATTGGGTGCAATGATGCTAATGTTTATCCAGCTACTGTTAATCCAAAATGTTATTGTGTCAATTGCAATTTTGTAATACTGGATGACTCTGGTTGTGTTTCCAGCAACGTGACGTGTTCAGCTGAACGTTGGCCTATACAGATGAGAAAAACCAAAATACATTGTTTTTATGATGGACAGTTTCGCTGTTCAGATGTAACCAACTGGGCATGAGGTTCATGCCTTTCAGTCGTCAATGTGTAATGGTCTGTAGAAGAAACGACATTTAATCCCAGATATATGGTCTTGTTTATTTCTTTCTACTGTTCCAGTATTTATGTGTACAACAGCAGTTATTCTGCTAAGGTCAGTTGGAAGTCAAAACTGGATATGCTTTTTCCGGTTTCTAAATTCTCTACCTCAGTTTCCAAAGAAATGTTCAAAACCATTTTTATGATGTAGTTCCCAGAAAAAGTCCAGGTAGAAGTCGTGCAACCTTTTCCATCTGCTTTCTCTCAGTTAATAATAGTATTTATTTATTGTTTACAGAGCAGAGGGGATTTAGCTAGAATTTGTTTGTTTTTTAACTTTATTTTTGTATTATTTTGTTATGTTTGCATCAAAAGATAGAATCAAATGGACAGTTTATGTTTCATAGTGATTAGTTAATGCATAATGATTGTAAAATCGCGATTATTTCTTTGACTATAATTATAGCGAGTAAATCTTTAGTAGTGACATCCCAGATCTAGATGCAAAATTGTTTTGTTTTTAATGTCTGAATTCAAACTGCAAGACGATTGTTTTATCTAAGAAGCAAAGTTTTGGGGGTTTTTTCTGGTCAATTTTGGGAATAGGAAGGAGGCTCTGTTGTTTTAATTTCAGTATGCAGTTTCAAGAATGTCTCAAATTCTTTAGCAGTAAAAATTTGTAGAATTCAAATGTTTTTTAACATGATGAAACATGAAATGTAGGTCAATTGTTGCCTTATTACTAATCGTCGAGGATAAAATGACTTTCTAAAATTTAACAAAGCAATAAAAGTTGAGGATCGCTTTGGAAGCTTTTGTGGGGGGGTGATTAGAAAAGACCATGCATGGATGTTTTTCTCCGGACATGGAAGACTGGTGCTGCTTATAGATCCTGTCCAGGTGTTAGCCTGGGAGGGAGAGGAAATCTGGAGAGCAGTTAAATCAGACCCAGACCCGGTTGGTTAGGCTGTTGAGAGGCACAGACCTGCGTCTATATGGGCTCCTTCATTTTTACTCCTGCACTATCTTATGGTGATTTAACGCCTTCAGTTTAATTGCAGACCTGCTTTTTACATATTTTCCTAAGAGTCAGTTTTCTCAGAAACAAATTAAACATGAGTTTCAAAGTTGACTTGTAAGGAGATGCATTGTGTCTTATGTCTTTAGCAGCCTTTTAACTACTTCCTGCTTAGTAATAGTCGCAGAATTTGATCAACAGCAGCACAATATTTGTGCTAAACATCTAACATTGTCTAGATAACATTTATTAAGAGTTTTCTGACTGCTTGCCTTTCTGCACACTGCCTCAGATGCTCGATTGATTGCTTTAACCTTGGCAGCTGGAAAGAAGGCAGGGACACACTTTCATAAAGCACAGTTGCTCCTGATGTTACTCATTTAATAGGAACGCTGTGTGTGCTCTTGCTCACTTAAAAGAGCGGTGGATAAGGCTCAAGGCTGTTTCCTCTTCCTCGTGCCCTCTCAATATTCACATTAACTTTATGCCTGCATTAGTTTTATGCTTACCTTTAGGGTCATGGTTAGGCTTGAATGGATTTTTATTTTTCATTTTTAACCCTTTATTTGCTTACTATAAATCCAGATGGAGCTCAGTTGTCTGGATCTGTGCTTTAGCTTTGCTGCAGGAGATGAACAAAATGAGAGATTTATTTTAGTTTCTGGGCAGAAGAAGAAAGTAAAATTGGGACAGATCCGATCCAATATCGGTATCGGGCTCCGGTATTGGCGTGAGTTACAGATCGGATGTCTGGCTGAATTCCACCACTGATCTACAGGAGGACCTTTATGGATCTGTGTTTACAAATTATAACTATTATGCAGGTTTAATCCTACCAAAATATGTTTATGTTGAATCAGTTCATGAAATACATTCATTAGAGCTTGAGTATAATATATAAGTATAAATGATCTGTATCTAGTTTAGACGTAGCGTTGGGGTACCTCGGCACCTGCAAGTCTGATGGGGAATGAGCTGCTTTTGTTAATGTAACATGTCACTAATTTGGACATATTTTAGCAACTTGAAATGTGTGTACAGCCGAAGTTTCCAGGGTAACAAGTTGTTCAGCTGAGAAGGGAAGAGAAAATAGTGTAGCAGACAATCGCTGAAGCTTTCCAGCGGAGCGGCAAACCTCCAACAGACAACGTGAAAACTGAAGGGATTAGCCCACAGAAAAGTTCCTTCAGTTCAGCATTCTGGCCAATCAGTCTGTCAAGGAAAATTCTGGAAAAGTCTGCTAGCTAAAATGCTGTAATCCTGCGTGACAATGCGACTCATGAGAAGGTGAAGGAAGACGTGGGAATCTCCAGTTTGGGGTGTTTTGCTCATACGCTGCAGCTTGTTGAGCATGACGGGCTTATTTCACAGCCATGCTGTCAGTAAGGCACCTAAACCTGTGGTGCATTTGTAAATACTCACAACACAGCTGGGTTTAAAAAATTGATTAATCAAGGGCCTGAAATTCACTAATATAATCCATTCCTGCAGATAAGGAGGATAAAGTGGTTTTGGCTAAATTATGTTCGCAGCTGTGACAATGATTTTGGTGGTTTTTTTTGTTTTGTTTTTTTCACCATTGGACTACATTCATCTGTAAACTATTTAGCAGCTTATTAGCTCTCACATTAGCAGCTACCGCTAAGATTTTGGGCTCGGTCATATCCGCCATCACTGCATCTCTTGAAGAAAGGTCACGACTTGCAGCTCCATGTTATGAGGGGTGTCTCCATCCTGTACTTTCA
This sequence comes from Atherinosoma microstoma, assembly GCA_037177055.1. Lineage (NCBI taxonomy): Eukaryota > Metazoa > Chordata > Actinopteri > Atheriniformes > Atherinidae > Atherinosoma > Atherinosoma microstoma. The sequence goes on along the minus strand of JBBBVU010000001.1, from coordinate 5,363,812 downwards.
CAGTCACTCTGTAAATCCCTGACAGGTGTTGGGGCTTAATGTGTCTCTTTCATGCTCCATGCATTTGCTCGGCCTCTGTTGTGTGTGTGTGTGTGTGTGTGTTTTTTAAGTCGTGGGTGTGTGCTAGTGTGGGAGACAGGTGCCAGGATGCTGTCAAGTTACCAGGCAGTTGCAGCTGAAATAAAAAGGTTCAGCTGGCGCCTGGTGCCCATCGTGCCCCGCTCAGATATGTGCCTCTGGCAGTACGCCACACAATGAAACACACAACTAAACAACAGCTCAGCTAGCCCAGCGGGTCGTTGCAAATGTGCGCATGTGCTCTTAAGAAGTAACAAAAGCACCTTCCTCTACGGAGTTTCTTCCTCTCTTCTGCCACTCCGCAAACTGGCACCACTGGAGCTGCTGTGTTCTTTCAGGTTTCTGCTAGACGCTGTCATCGAGCTGAGTGGTGCCAGCCCGGTTTTTAATTGGATTTAGTGTTGGCACATTTCCGGTTCCCTCTCAGCTGGATAGAATTGATTCATGAGGGCGGCCTGGGAGTCCAAGTAAAACTAAAACTGCACTGTACTGACGGCTTTGTTATTTCGTTAGCTTCCGCTGTGTCACCAAGCCGAATGGTGCTGTGAATATCTGTAAATACACTTACTACTAATTTAGACTGGTGTGTGAGACACTAAGTTTTAATATCCGTTCTCATCCGATAAGCTGACTAATAGTCAGTTAACGCTGCTTTACTGGGACATAAAATAATACTGTTAGCAGCCAATGATGGCTACATACTTGTTGGAGGTCACTGAGAGGTCAGCGGTGGTCAAATGCAGCTACTAATTGGATCATTTGGTGACCTGGATGCACTGTTGCTCCAACTTCCATTAGCTGGCATTAGCGTTCTCTATTATGCTAATGAACTAGCTAGAAGCTTAGCCTCCATGATACAAGCACACATCCAGGATATTGGAGGATCTGTATTAGACATAATCATCATTCAATCATCTGTTGCCCCAGCAACTCGGTTACCAGTGCAAGCTTATCACCCAGATAGCAGGCACGTTTGGGCCTAATCCAGGCTACTTTTGGCAGTTACGGCACTGGGAAATGTTGTGTGGGCCAGATGTGGTTCAGATGTCAGTTGTTGGCTTAGACATGGATTGTGGCAAGCATCTAGTGGGCCAATGGGGATGGTACAGTTAATGTGAAAGAAATAACCACGATTATTATGCATTAATTAGTTTCCCAACTCTACAAATGTGTAAATCACATGAACCCTCCTTATAGGTATTTAAAGTTTTAGTTAGGACTGTTTTAAATTAATGCAGAGAATAATCTGTGGAAAAAACGTGTTATTTGATTCATTTATTTTTATGCATTAATACATAAACAACATGAAGTTGGTACTCATGCTAGATTAAAAATCAGAATTTTACATTATCTTGGCGATTTGGGGTATGTAGGTGCTAACGGTGAAGAGAATCCATTAAAAACCACTTTATCCTCCTTATTTATGGAGTTTCTGACAGTTTCCAAGCCTTAGATCTAGAGGATGGCCGCAGGATGACCCATATGAACACAACTTGGTGCGCTAGTTGCGCTGATCTGCTGTCGTAGTTCAGACGTGATCTTCTATGAAAAGTGAGGATATTGGGGAATCTTTACATTTGATTAATCTTGGCGTTTAATACCCCAATAATTATGAAATTAAGTAATCGGGACATCCCGATGGGCAACATGTGGTCCAAATATGAGGAGCCGGTCTTGACATGGATAACACTCACATGGAATCGACACCAAATATGGGCCAAACAAAACTGTAGATGTGGGCCACGATGGATGTAGCCTCCCGCTATAAGTGTGTCGCCACCACCAGGTGTTCAATAGTCTTATTTTAAGCCCATATTCTGCATGCCCAGCACATTTCTTGATGCTCTTTTCTGGTAAAAGAAAAATGATGTAAACCTCATCAGCTTCCAATGTCAAATAGACCTACCGGTCCGGAGCTAAACCTTCGTCACCATTCCAGTGTCCTTCTGAAAACTGCCACACATCCTCTCAGCTGCTACTTACTGTAACTCCTCCTTCCCTCCGCTCAGTCTCAGGTGTAGGGTGTCAGCTCCCAGCCCCCCCTCCTCGTCCTCCTCCTCCTGCCTTTGGGGTTTTTGGGCGACAGCTATTCTTAGTGGGGGAGTGTGCTTGTTCACCACCGCACCCTTTCATCCTTTCCCATGACAAACCTCTCCCCTCACATCAAGTGACCTGTTGCCCGTCAGTGGAGGGCGCAGAGGTTATTTGCCTTCAGGATGCACAAACACCTGTCCGACCATTTAGGCAGCATGAAAGCAGCCCTGGAATGCAAACAAATCCTCCTCTTACCCTTGAACTGCTTCTGAACTCGGTTTGTGTTCGGGAAGGGAGTGACGGTGAGGATAATGGGTGGATGGATGCTTTACTTGTCATCCACCTTCTGGTGCGTTTACAGCAGAGCAACTGGAGTGTGAAATAGCCTTCATCTGCACCACTGAAGAATAAAGTCAATTTTTGTAGTATAACTTTGCTTCACAGCTGTTAAAAAATGCATAGCATAGAGGTGTGTTCCTTTCTGTAACATCCTTATCTTTCTATGACCCATGAGGATTTACAGTAAGTCTCTATTCTCCACCAGGCCACGTGATATTTTACTTTTTCCATATTCTACATCATTTTTTTATGTTTGCCCTGAACAGAAACTGAGCCAGTGGTGAATCAAATGACGGGATCATTTTAATAAAACTAAAACAATGTCCAGGGAACATCAAATGCTGACATCGTGCTGCTGATCAGTCAGACTGCTCAGGGCTCGCTGTTTTGCAACAGAGCCGCCATTCAGTGTTGTGACAAACGACCTAACACGGACACAACTCATGATGCACTTTTGAACTATCTTAATTTGTTAAGATCCTCTTTAAATGTGCCCTGCTGCACGAAGGACATGAACTTTGTCATAAGTTTGAAAGTGCTGCCTCGGCAAATAAATTAAAAGATGGAAGTTAAAGTGAAAAAGTTCCTCCTTTTTCATATAGTAGTTAAATAAATTGAAATGGTCCGGAAAGATAACTTTTTCAACTTGGGTTAAAAAGGAAAAAAATTCTGTTGAATTTCTTTCACTTACATATATTCTTTAGAAAGCATGTGATTAGTTGTGTGAGCCAGACTCCCAGTGCACCGATCATTTTGGTCTGACTACATGACCTGCATCACCCTATAATTACTGACCCTGAGTTGTTATTCCAGGACCTAAAAGCTTATTTCACCTCTGGATCTGTTAGATTTCTGCAATGAGGTTCACGGTAGATTAGACAAATGAAATCCAGTAAAGAGCCCCATCCACCCCATCTTTACTCTCCAGTCTCCACACTGGGAAGCTGAGCCTACATCTAAACCAGAAAGTTTGTTTTAGTTGTATTAACAGAATTTTTGCACATTTGTCTGAGGTTTTGGGACATTTTTATTTGTGCTCCACATCATAACTACTGTGAAAAAAAATCAAAAAATTTGGGCTTAACATTTGATGGCTCTAGATCCCATCCTTCTTATCAGGACTGCCTCCCTGCAGAGACAGTCTTGCCTTCCGGCTCAGATCAGCAGCAAACAAAAACGGTGCACTTCAGTTAATTAACTCGAAATCAATCAGTGCTACACATTTCCGTGGGTTTTGGGGTGTTTTTGTTTTCTCAGAATATAATGGTTGTAGCAAGATCAGAGATTAACATCTTAATGCTCAGATTTCACTGCTTTCTTTTCACATTTGGAGCAACCTGTCAATCTGGAGCTCGCCCAACCGTGCAGCTGGTGCTGCACGCTGTTCTCTGCTATCTCCCTCTCTGCTGCAGAAACACAAGGAGCTTATCAGCTCAGCTTACTAAAAATCTGTTAATGTTTCACATTTTAACAGAGTTTTGGTGGTTTTTATTTGTGCCTTGCAGCTTGAGAGTGTCTCAGTGAGACAATTGGAGATGTTTTATGATTCTGATTTTAATGCTCTATGTCACAATCTGAGCCCTGTCTCCTCATTCCTTCTGGAGCTACCAAAATAGATAAGTAACAGTAACAAGTATTTCTAGGTTACATCAGATTTTACAAGTTATTGTGGATCTCAAAGCTGAAATGTCAGCGATATAAAGGTGGAAATGCAATGCCGGAATATTCAACAAGTCAGAAATGTTCATTGCTGCACGTCCCGCCCTAACAGGTTCAGGTTAGTCTGAAAAGTACTGCTTCAACACTGGGGACCTTTTAAGGCAGGGGTGCCCTAAGTCGGTCCCCAAGGGCCGCTGTCTTGCAGGATTTCAATGTTCCCTGCTTCAACACACCTGACTCAAATCAAAAGGATACAACAGCCTATGAAGCTCTGCACAAATTTTCATTCATTTGAGTCAGGTGTGTTGAACCAGAGACAGCTTGAAAACCTGCAGGATTCTGGCCCTCGAGGACCGGAGTTAGACACCCCTGTTTTAAGGGTTGAAATTTCTCCCCTAAAACCATTTAGCTTCTGGCTCCTCCAGTGGAAATGGACTCCGGCCGAAGGAAGGACCTCTCAACCTTCTTACATACTCAGCAAAGATGGAACTAAAACAACACCATTTTTGTTTTGTTTTTTCGCTGGCCGAGGCGGCGAGGAGATACAAAAATCATTACAACACACCTGGCATATAAAGACACGGACACTGCTTCATGCACAATCCCCCGCCGTGGACAAAGTTTCTCCTCCAACATGAATTAACCAGGCCATAACCAACTGTCTCGTACTCGTCACGTCAAGACCGAAACGTTCTCTGTTGTTGTTGAGTATGTAACTAGCTTTAAAGACCTGGTTCATGAGAAATGCAGTTTTTTCTTTGGCTGTAGCTCCTCGCTGATGGTTCTCAACTACTCTTCCCCCGCTGACTCCTTGAAAATATCAAACTTAAGTCTCCACAAGCTTTGCAAGTCATGTCTTAAATGTTCCTACATCAAGATTAAGGACCAGGTGTCGCTGCATATCTGTGACATTTGCTTGCAACCTTCAGCATTTATCTTCTAGGTGAAAATCTGGCTTTAAGTGTTTTAAGCATATCAGTTTTCCCTCTTTTTTAATGAAGGCAAAAACCAGTTTTTGTCAAGAAAAAGTCACAATCCCATCTCTTATTTAAAAGGCAAGATGTCTTGTTGTCCTACCGCAACAGTCACCAGCATGGCAGAAGGTCACGAGGCTGATTATATCTACAGTAAAGGTATTTGAAGCCTGTTCCGACACATCTTTTTTTACTTTGTTTTCAAACTCTTAAAGGATTTTATTTCTAAAGAAACAGCAGTTTTCGGCCTCATTACGCACATCGACACGTCTTTATTTGTCTTATTGCTTTTGTTAGATGTCCCACTTTGACCTTTTAAGCTATTTATTTCCCAGAAGACGGGCTACAGTCAAACCACGCAGCAGAAAGGCATCATGGGTCAGCAAGAACAAAGAGTAGTGACAAGTGTTCTCTGCAGCCGAGGTCGACTGAGCTTATTTTCACATAAAAGCAGCGACGCCAACGAATGTGCTTCACTTCCACAGTTGAAATTGCTCTATTTTCTTTTGGAAGCTGGTGCACACCTCCTGTTAAACGCAGCATCTAAGGATTTCTTTGCTGATTCATGGTTGTGTGCCCTGTTTACTGTGTTTACAATGCCCTTGCAGATATTTCCAGTCCTTTGGGAGAGACGCACATCTTATCTGCAGAGCAGTGGCACTAGAGAGGAATAGTGAGAGAGAGAAATGCAGGCAAGGGGAGGAGTTGGGGAGAACATCAAAAGGAAGAGATGCTAAATATACTCATCCTTTTTTTTGGCACTACATGTGCATCTATATCTCAGTGTGGGCTTCATGAGAGGAGGCTGAACCATCAACGTGTAACTGATTCACTCTGCTGAGAGGTTCTTAACATACAAAGCTTCTGCTGCAAGATGCTTTTGGCGTAACAATTGATTGATTGATACTTCCGTAACAATTCGGATTCAGCTAGCTTGTAATACTGCGAGTTGATCAGGGTGTCATTTTTAATAAGCATGTTAACATTCTCTCGTTCATTAAGAAACAGAAAGCAGGATTATCATCAAGGGTTTGCTTGTTCCTTTAATGTCCCTATTCAGTCATTTCATTACTTCCTTATTTATCTCACACACCCATCTCTGTATCACACTGTTGACTTTGCCAGAGGCTAATCTGAACTGTTGCCAAACACCAGTCTTTAACAGAGACACTGGGACGGCGCCGTTGATGCAGTGGTATGAATGTTATCTGCCATGCCGGACTTAAGATTTCACACAGCTCAGGGTTTCACAGAAGTTGGCGCTGGAAGAAAAAAAAAAGAATTGGGAGTTTGCCAGACCCTCCCTTTCTCAGTTAAGTCTGGCTGCCTGGTCCTTGGTGTAACCTTGAGACTGAAGATCGTTGCACAAATGGACATGGAGTCCTTGAACTGCTCTGAGCCACAACCAGCAGACCAGACTATCACACCCAGACAAGAGCCTCTGTCTCCAGTCTGGCCTGAGGTCATCGGCCAGGAGGACGGATGCCAAGCTATGGAGCTGTGAAGATTGATGGCTGAGGTGTGGTGACTTGAGGACATGGATTCGCATCCATCTTGTTCCTTTATGTCTATATTTCGTCAGATTTGAACATCTGATCTGTCAGTTTTATCATCCACCCTTTGCACTACAGAAGCTCGTCCAATTTGGCTCCGTTTTTGACTCGTTGGGAAACAAAAGAGTTCTCCTGGCACTGTCCTCCGCTGTTGTTTGTGATCAGCCAGCTGTTTATAGACGTTCCCTGCCTCGGCCTGTAGCCCCGTCAGAGGCCTGCTTTTCCCCTCAGTGAGGGCTCTGTGTTGCTGGCTGTGGAGCGCTCAGATCTTTAGAGGTCGACCTCTTCAAAACAGTGGGCTGTAGTCGGACACAGCTCTGGTCATTGTGCTGGTAGTTAATGATTCTGCCCCTCCATTTTCACCCTCAGTCTCCTTCAGTTCCGCTGCCTCCTTTTTATAGAGTAAGGAAATGGCCGCCCCAAATGGACGTAGCTTCCAGGTCAGTGGACTCGGGGTGAGGGGGTCACGGTTGGGTTGAGGCAGCCATAAATTCAATGACTGGGCAAATTTTTTTGTGCACCTCGATGATTTGGAAACCAGGATAGAAAAACACATGCAGATGTTCGCGGGACACGCGTGAAAAATCTCAAGCATCCGGAGGGTCGGGAACGTGGGCCGAGTTCTCCGCCGGTATCCTCCGCTCTCTTCCTCTCTCTTCCTCTCGTCCTTGTTTTTCTGCCGCTCACTTCTTTCTTCCTCGTTCGTCTCTCTCCTTCTGTTCGACTCATTGCTAAGCAACAATGACAGCCGTGACAGATCTGCGCTTCGGCTCACGGTGTCACATCTGACTTTAGCCAACCCCCCCTCCACATAAATAGCACACACACACTCAACAAACACACATGCACGCTACAACCAAGTGCCTGCTGTTTTGCAGTTTATGATGGCGTACTCCACCCCCGCTCACAAAACGGCTCCCTGGTCAGCACCCCCACGCTGAGGTGACAGGAGGGAAGCGTCCAGCTGGATGGAGCTGTTGTGTTCCCCTCCTGAGGGCTTTGATCTTTTGCCCTTCATCCTCCAAATCAGAGGCTGCTCTGCCAGCCTGGAGAGGGGGCTGGATGGCCGTTTGATTTAGCGCTGTTCCTCTTGCCCATGGGGACGGAGGCCCACGGAGGCCTCCGTGTTGGAGATATATGAGGAATGCTTGTGTGGAGCTTTGCGAAGGCTGGGACAAGGTAGAGGCCTTTTTCCTGTCCGCCGTCCCCTACGTCCCACCTGCCTGCCTCAACTTTCCTCTGGCCGGCTCTCGCTCTTGGCTCCTCTTAGCTCCACAGCACAGACTCATTGTCTGTGGCCCCCCCCTCTCGTCTCTGGGGAACTGAGGGAGAAGGCTGAGGCTCCCTCCCTCTCCCCTCCCTTGGTACCCCCTGATCCCGGCCCCATTTTTTAAGGCTTTAAGACTGACCTGTCAGGCGCTCTCTCTTCCCTAGAGTCAATGTGGCCCGGCCCCCTTAAAGACCCATCCGCACCGGCCTTCTGTTTGAACAGGCCCCACCAAAAGACCCCTTGTGCTGCCCTTTGTGTGCACATAAATAAGATCAGAGTTAAAGTCCCTGTGCTCTTGTGTCCATAGACAGGCCCTGTGGGCCAGAAGGAGTAATGCTGTTGGCAGGCCTATTGATCCCAAAGCTCCTTCCAGGATTTTGACCAGCTTTGCAACTGCTCTCATGCACTGGCTGCCGCATACAGACGGTAGTTACATATTGCCATGCATACCCCTTGGATTGGTTGATATGTGGCAGTGTTTTCAGTCTGAAGCCTTGTTTTGAAAACCAAAAAGCCCCAAAGTTTTTTTTTTTAAAAGATCCATGTTCTGGTATATATTTCCAAAAATTGGTTGTTGTTCTTCATCAGAATTAGGTAATATTTAGAATTTCTGGTTGGGATGCAGTATGATAGCAGCACATACATGAACTGAGAAAAATTATAAAATTTTTCTCTATGTTAAATATATGGTAGTTAATCACCAACTCAAATTTTTTTAACCTTAAAATCGGATATACATAAGTCAAAACATAAATAACGGTCCAAAATGCCATCCGGTAAGCAACATAAGTACATCAGAGTTAAAACTATAAGTTAATCATTTCAATTTTTAACAATGAAGGCACATTTTTCAAGCATATCTTAAATGTGTAAATCCAAATAATTTTACAATGAGAACAAATTTCTTTGTAAAGGTCCTTGTAGCCGTAACCCCCTCCCCATATCATTATATAGAGTGCACAATTACACAGCCAGTGAGTCAGACCAGGGGAGGAATTGGCAGAGACTGCAGGAACATTAGTTATTGGATTTAGTATCTTTGGTGTCAAAGCAGCCTTATAATTAACTTTTCTACTTCAGCATGAGGTTTTCTTGCCATGCTGCTTAATATACTCCTCCAGCTCTGGACAAGGAGTTGAGCAAGTGTTGTTGATTACTGCTGGACATCCACAGTTTAAAAATCTGTCTGCTGTGACAGGTTGACTGATTCATCTGGAACTGCGTTTGGAAACTGGGATTTCTCAGGTGGAAAAAAAGACAAGTTCGAGTGAGCGTTGCAGGAGAACCAAGGTGTTAGAGACTTTTACTCCAATGGAAAAAGGAGGAACATTTTGTGCTGCTTGTACTTTGCGATGCACAACTCGTAAAACTTTTGGCTAAATAAGTGTGTAAGCATGGTTATTTGTTTGTGGGGACTTAAGGTGATGTTAAATTGGTGGGTCTCTTGTAAATTGATTGAAATATAAAGGGTTAATAATCCATTTTGTACACCGCATGCCAGGTTACAACATTTTGGAGGTGCATAACCAGCTGAAACGACACCATTGCGCTCCAGCAGAAGCGTCATCACTTTTGGCACGCACCACCCGGCATGAGGTTGAAAACGGCGGCCATAAACTAAGCTTGAAGTCGTATTAATACGGCATAACGGTGGATTTGGATGCTCTGATTCTCCTGCTTTCCATCACCTTCGCTCACTGGGTTCAGCTCCGTCTCTTCAGTATCCGCGTAAATCTTCCTGACTTGGATCAGGACCACCAGCACTGTGAATTTTATTTGGACATTCCTGATGGGAACAGTGGGATTGATCACACCAGCTGGGAGAGCTGCAAAAAATGAGAGAGATAGGGGGACGATTTAAAAATACTTCTGCGTTGAGTAAATATCTGAAACACGCTTCTTTTTTCTTTTTTTTTACAGCATGAGTGATGCTGCTAGAGGTTATAGGACATATTTCCCAAATTATAGAAGAGTTTTACCACCAAACATACACCCTTTTACCTAACTACCCAGACCATGGCATCCCCCTACCCTTTCTTTACTTAAAATGAATCGTCCATTCCTTTTTCTCACTGACACTTCTTGAAGCTAAACCCTGTTCATACCATCAAGTCTCAGTGTATCCCCACAGCCTCGGCCTCATCCAGGAAGCTGTCTTTGCAGTCTAAATCGGCCCAGATTTACAACAGGCCTTCGCTAGAGCAGAGCTCTGCTTAAACAATCGTCTGTCTTGTAACTTAAGAGGCAAATAAAAAAAAAGAGATGGTCTCCTTTCCCGGAGTCAGGATGATATGTCCCGGAGCTGGAGGCCACCGAATGTCTGTACGATGAAGAAAAACGCAGCAAGCGCTATAAAACTCTGCTTCTTTTCACTGGGACGACAGACTGAGAAACAATGAAGGAATAAGTGGATGAAGAGCGAAGAGAGAGGGATGTTGGACGCTGAAGAGAATACCAAACAGACGGAGGTTAAAGGTCCAACTGGTGCAGTGAGGAGGGGAAGAAAATCAAAAGAGTGAAAAAGGCCAAGAGGCTGCAATCAGAGGAAGGAAATGGGTCATCAAAGCAAACCAGTTTGGGTGGATTGGGTGAAGGGAAGCTGGATGGATGCGGTATCACTGGCAGCTCTGGTGACTGGGTTTTTAAGATGACTTAACCTTCAGGGGCAGGATGATAAAATCCATAAAAATGATGGTATGGTGTTAAAGAGATAGCAGCTAAAGGTCCTTTTTATTTCCATTTTTCATCATATTTGGGTCTTGGCGTACATCATCAGGATATATTTATGATCTGTTCCTCCTAAACTTTATGATGCTGAAGTTTACTTTTTTACAGAAGGGATTTCCTGGAGGGAAAAATTAATAGTTGTGCTTTTAGGAGATCTTTATCTTTCTTTAAAAGAAATGCAGAAACCAGCTCTCGTTACTTTCTATACGAAAACGCTTCAACTTGCGCCTCGTAAGTCAAACCGTTTGCAGTTTGCGATCAAGCACAGAAATCCGGGCCTTTCTATGCAGTACATGCACATGTTGTTGTGAAGGGGACAATTGTCCAGCATGATGTCATGAGATATCATATGTCCTCTCAGGAGGCTGTTTGCTTCGGGCCATAATCCCTCTGTCACGATAATGACATGCGTGTCCATGCGTCTGGAGCCACTGGCCCACCTGTTCTCATTTCTTCATCATCAAAAACAGACAGGCAGCCTTGCATCGGGTTGATGGGGGACAGAAAGTTTCCACTGTTTCGCGATTTTTACAGTCATGATGGCATCTATCGGTAAAAGAATTTAACCAGTTTTTGAATGGCCACCGCTGAGGATGGAGGCACAATGAATACGGGATAACGGCGCATACTTCTGGCTTAGATTGGCTTTTTGCACATTAGAGGTGAAGAACATCTGGCCAATAAAAATCGTGATTCCTTTAAGATTATGGGTTGCAGGATTTCCATGCAGAATTTGGCTTTTGATGGCGTTTTACAGTCTGAAAAGCACATTGTTTAATGCTTCAACAAACTCAAGGATTCCTCAAGGTTCTTGTCGGTCCCGAGGAGCCAAGATAGAAAAATCTCTTTTCACATCCACTATTTGTGTCATTGGCAGTGGTAGTATTAGATGTTTCTTCTTCTTCTTCTTCTTTTATTGGCATCAAAATCTCTCCTTTAGAATTTGCCTGTGAGAGGTGAGTTTAATTTTTTGGAGTGGCTCAGAGAGATGTTTGGCTCTGTGAGTCTATTTACAGGAAAACTGCTTTCTCTCTGACAGAGTGCTTCTAAAAGAAGAGTCAGTCTTTTCACTATAACCGAGTGGGAAGGAGGCCTTGAAAAGTGCCCTCTAATGAATGTGAATAGTCATCTCTAGCTGCTTCTGTGTTTCATTTGAGACTCCACCATTTTTCTCCTCTGCCTCTAATCAATCACCAAGCCTGTTTACCCCCTCTACCCTCTGTTTTTCCTCATTTCTTTTTTGTGGTTAGGAGTCTATCCCCCCACCCCCCTGTACCTCCTTATGAAGTGAGAGGAGGAAGGAGATGGTTGTGGGGGGATGAAACTTGAAAAAAAAATGGTAGAGGGGGAGTGAGTGAAATACAGAAAGAAATTAGTGCATAAAGAAGAGAAAGAGCTCCACCAGTGTTTTTTAAACATGTCTAGCTGTGATCCAGGCTGCCTGGGGGCTTTTGTGTGGGACCTGAGGATCCCTGCTGGGCATTGTGGGAGAAGCATAAAGCAGGAGGGCGTTTGGAGAAGATTTATATAACCAGTTACAGAAAAAACTGGATCTAAATGAGGTTAAATGTTAAAAAGATACAGTGGACTTTTGAAAATAATAAATAGATAAAACCGTATTTTCAAGGTTTTATTTATTTTGATCTTTTTAACCCAATTGTTTTCCAGTGTTTACCTTATGGGGATCCTGCATGCCTGGAGCTTGTCTGGGTGGTTGCGGGTCCTCCACCGCAGCCTGATGGCCACGGTGTGGGCCCCAGCCGGCCCTGGTCTGGCCAGTTCCTGTGGTGGCTCCTGGTGTGGACCGATCCCCATGATATTGCTTCTTCACAGCAGCGTCCAGCCTGATATTAGGGAGTGGGGTTTATGTTTGTGCAAAATGGAATGGGGGGGTATACATGTGCTTTGTGTGTATGAGTGTGTGAGAGTATAAATGATTAGGTGTGTTTTCAAATATACTTTGGTATGTAAAGGCTTGTTTTTGATTTGCAGAAATGGTTTTTATCATGTAAAGCATGTTATGCTGCTTTTTGGTATGAAAAGTGCTTTATAGATGAAATTTGATTTGGTTATGTTGGAGATGTAGGAACAGTACTGTGCAAGACAGGAAATACAGTATACAAGGAAAAAAGTTTGTACATTTCTAATGAGCTTGAAAGTCAGTATGAAAAATACTTTATTTATCCCTTCATTATCTGGTATGAGCAGCATTTTGCACTTGAATCTTCTAAAATTTCTTGTCATTTCATTAGTTATTCTTCAGGAATAGACCTGTTGCCGCTGAAGTTCTTGTGTTATTTGGCATGTCAGCCTCCTTTTTTCACAGTTTTTCTCCCTGAAGAATAGCTTCTTGACAGCCATCCTTCGAAGGAGACCATATCTGATGAAGCTTCAGCCAACAGATGGATCAACTGAAGGTCCAAATGAATCTCTCAGATCCTGTGTCGGGTCTTCCTATTTCTTTAGGACAAGTGTCACTTGTTTTGAGACATTACTACGCATGAGGACATCAACTCCCCTGTCTTCTAAGCGTGGGAGAAAAAAAATCGATTCACATATGTATCGCAATTTTTTTGTTTTTGTTTTCAAAAAAAAAATTCGAAAATTGTTTATTTTTTTCTTTTTACTTTTTTTCCCCCAATGTTTTTCTAACTCTTGTCCAGCTTTGAAGCAGCAGATTGATGGTCTGGCTTCTGTTTTGTGCCGAGCAAATTTGCTTTGCCAAATGGGGCGTTTTTCCTCATTTAAATGCTTCGTTTATATATATATATATTGATGCGGGGTGAATTTCAAAAACTTTTAAGGAAATATGGCTCCTGATATAATCTGTAGATATCGTCATAATTAAATAAATTCACACGGTCTGGTGTTAAAAAAGCAAACTAGAAATCACAAAAATTGGCCATATTGAAGAATCGAACTTAAATTGAATCGGGACCCAAAAAATCATGAAAGAGTCGAATCAGGAGGAAAGCATATCGTCTCGGCCCTACTGTCTTCATTCAGTGTGAGATTAGAAACTATGGCTGTCCTAAAAAAATCTAAGTGTTAACAGAGTGAGCTTCTTATTCTCTGGAGAACTGGGAAGTTGTGAAGTTTAGAGAGAACTTTTTTCTACATAACGTGGTCTGTCAGACTTCTCTGTCTGGTCATATTTCTAATTAACCCACCGCTGCCACATTAATGTGACTGCTGAGGTTTAAACTTGTTGAAAGTCATGTGTAGTCATGTGACCTTGTCAGATTGGCGTGTCAAAATGTGGTGGAGAAACACCAGGGGGTTAATACACACATGACAGCGACATGTTCAATTCCTGTCGGATTAATGAGAGCAGTCTACTGAAAAGTGCTTTAGTGTCACCCAATAACTCTTTCATCTCCTTACTCAATAGCACTGGTTACAGTTCCCGGCAAAATTATTTAAGGGAAGTCCAAATTAAAAGGGGTTGAGTCATTTTTCTGGTGAGTGTATATACTGTGGGCTGGTCACCCTCCAAAATACTACAAGTTACCTTTATCACTTCCTGTTTTCAATGGAACTTTAATGCACCCTGTCCTTAACAACCATCACAACAATGAACTCTTATCACAACCATTTTTGTTGTTAGCAACAGTCCAGCAATCAGTAAGCTGCTCACACACGTTTCATTGAAAAGATGTTAAAGGAAAACTTCCAACCATTAAAACCAGTACGTCTTATCTTTCCTGATTTAAAGTGTTTGGTTAGAGCAGGCGTGTCCAAAACCGGTACTCAAGGTCTGGTGTGTTGAAATGGATCCAGCAGCTCGTGAAGTTCTGCACAATGACTCATTAATTTGAGTCAGGTGTGTTAGAGCAGGGAATCATTGAAAACCTGCAGGATTGTGGCCCTTGAGGACCGGAGCTGGACACCTCTGGGTTTGAGAGTGAACTAAATTGAGTGCTGAAGTGTTTTGAGTGAATAACTAGTCTATACTCAGACATTAGCATTGACAGAGGACGTGGCTAGTTGGCTATAACAACTGATGACATCAATACAAAAAATCTTGGTCTTCAGTTTGCTTTTAGCAGCTTATTAACCAGCAAATTAAACTGTAACAGCTACACGTTTATCTATACATCTATTATTGGGGAAAAAACCAATCAAGCTCCAGACCGTTGCTAGCCTCCCTTAGTTTAGAACTTTTGTCACGAACATGTTGATCATGTTGCTCCATGATGGTTTCACCTGGTGAATAATCTTCGTTTTAATATTCTGTTAATGTCTTAATGTGTGTTTTAATGTACATCCTCTTGTTTGCGTTATTTCTGCCATGTTGGCCAGGCCATACTTCCAAAAGAGATCATTTGGTCTCGAGCAAAAAAGTTTTAAATAAGATTAAAATATAAAATAAATAACAGCGCAGCATGCAGTCAGCTGAGTGAGAGACTTTTGGAAACAAGGACAACATGTTGCTGTTTTAGTGTGAATTTAAGGCCGGTCATCTCGGACAGAGCTGTATTCGGACCCTGGTGCTACAGGGCTAGATATTCGTTGAGGGATGATGTCAGGTGTATTTTTCACAATTGTTAAACATTAATCTCAATTATAAGTACTTGATCTGTCAGTATTGGTTCCAGAAATCTGATATCTGTTGGAGCCTAATGAGGACAATAAATATCACGAAGGGATTTTGACTCTAAATGGGACAAACACAGGTGTGTTGATGACGGATGCTTTTCAGATGAGAGGGATTCGTGCTTTTTTGCAGATTCTACCATTATCCACCGTGCACAGGTGCAGAGGTGGAACGCAGCTGATACACCGGAGAGTAGCACCTTACCTTGAAATATTTGTTTATTTATATGAAGTCACATGGCCATGTTGCATCTTTTCCTGATGGGGCTTGGAGAGTTGGTGCCATTTTCATTTGATCACGATGAGCCGACTCTGACCTGACATGTTTCGTAAATCTGAGCAGTCTGCAATACTCTGATGACGTAATCATCTCTGATGAATAAAGGTGCATTGCGCAGGTACAGGCCTGATGAAGAATTACCCCTCTCCTTCCAGGTGTTGCTGCAGGTGATGTTGCTGGATTGAGGTGGATGCTGTCACAGTTGCGAGGTTGAAATGCCTCGATTGGGAGCAGGAGGGAGGGAGTTTTATGGGGGATGGGAGCTTTCAGGTTCCCTTTCTTTCTGTATCTCCTTCACACAGCCGTGCACTAAAGCTGAACAGTGGCTGTGCTGCTAACTCTCGCTGAAGTTCATGGTGCTTTAGTTCCGGGAGGCGACGGCATTTGAGGGTGGGGAGTTGGGGGTGAGGAGGGGGTAGTAATTAAGAAGGTTTTGGAGAGGTGCCCCTTTGCTCTGTTAGATGCATTTCACCCCCTCCCCTTCTCCCCATAATCCCCACAGGAATAAACAAATTGGGCTTTTCAGCCTGCAAGCTGGGCCTGGGGGCTCCTGTAATGGGATAGACATGATGTGTATATGTGTGTGTCGGACAGAGGGAGGATGTGTGAGTACGAGATATGAGAGGGAACATATGTTTCCCCGACACCCGTTGTGTGTGTGTGTGTGTGTGTGTGTGTGTGTGTGTGTGTGTGTGTGTGTGTGTGTTTCACCACAAGTGCTGTAATTGGCTAATTGCTCCCAGCTCGGTGGTGAAGTGTGCGGACAGCCTGAGAGGCCTGAGCTTCATTTACTTAATCCACATGTTGAGTATCCAACCCAGATTATACCGGGATCTTTCTTAGACACCTGAGCCCCCCGTGCCCCCTTTTCAGACATGAGTGTCACATCCGGACATTAGGGGTAGATAGCCTTTCACACAAACACAATCTCCCCGCTGGAAATCAGCTGGAATAATGCAAACAGAAGGCAGGATGTGATTAAATGTGCCGTCAGTTTTTTAAAGTGCTACACAAAGCTGAAGCTGAGACATTTTTAGAGCTTTAGAACTGAGCAAAAACCCCTTTTTAATGAAGAAGCGTGTTGTCATTTAAAGGTTTTTTTAAGGTCTGTTTCCTCCATTTATATAGTTTTCTATTTTTAAAAAAAGATTGATGAGTTACTTGGGAGTTATTCTCGGGATTTATTTCTTATATCCGTTCCCAGGGTTTGTACTGACCAGAGATTCATTTACAGATTTTCTTTTCTTCTTATTTTTTGCTGGTAATTAAAAGACAGTTTTATGTGGCTCGTTTTATACTTTCACAGACCTCTCAGGTTCAGCAGGTGGACATATTTTCAATGTAAACCTAACAATGCAGAGCATGTGGAACTAGGAGTGGGTGATATGGAATTTACCAATTAATTCATTAAAAATCCTACAATGGGATTTTCTGGATTTTTTTCCTCATTTTATCCCTCAGAGTTCAGGTATACCTATGATGAAAATTACAGGCCTCTCTCATCTTTTTAAGTGGGAGAACTTGCACAATTGGTGGCTGACTAAATACTTTTTTGCTCCACTGCATGCGTAATTGACACCTAACAAAGATAAATAGGCGAATGAAATCAACTATTTTCAAGTCCCAAAATGAGCCGGATGAAGTAATTACCTAAAATTTTGGGGTGGAGGATGAAAAGCAGTACATGGAGGTATATGTTTAGTCCCATAGAGGCATGACATGGTACTTTGAGATGTACCGTACCAGTCAAAAGTTTGGAGACATCTATTCATACAAAATGAATGGGTAGATGTTTAGATATAGTTTGGTACTGTAAGTGTTTTGATTATTGTTTTTACGTCAGCATCCTCCAGGCCGTCACAAGTGGGCTGCAGAGCTTCTGTTAAGACACGTGCACGAGTCACAGAGCATGAGCAAAATCATGATATGCTTGCTGGTTTATCAAGTGTGTGACGATGAAATGCATCAATCACTGCTGTAATACACTGTTTGCAAGGGCATGTGTGGCTAAAAGTTAATACTAAATATTAAAATTGTTTCATCTACAGTCAAACATACAGCTGACTGATGTGTTTTTAAATGTCATGCATCACGGACACATTCACACTCCTACATCGGGGCCGACAAACAGATGCAGGATCCATGCGTCTCATGCACATCCACGCACCTGCTCAGCACTGATTTGCACACATATACCTAGCAAGATGAGCGCGCCTCAGCAGTTAAGTCTAATTTTACAGATGTTGATGCATACTCATTAAAGGAGTTGTGTTTTGGACGGTTACATTTCCACTTCTGGCGACATGTCATACCTCAGATCTTACAGCTGGACAATATTTCCTCAGTTTTTCTGAGTAAACGGAGTCTGAAATTTATCCTCAAATCGTTGAAGCATTCTGGTGCATTTATGCCCTAAAATCCAGACATAAATCTGATTTAGTTTTTGGGTCTATTATAGATATTTGATTTTGTGTAAATATTATGTGGTTGTGCCGTAACTAGCTGCTGTGTTGAGGGATCTTGCTAATCAGACCTTGGATCGGAAGGAAGCTTCGCCTGGTTACATAAATGTTGTAATAACAACATGGCTGTACAGCCAGACCTTCGTTCTCTGAGTCCTGTTGTCAAAGGATGACTCGTGTAATCCGGTTTAAAATGACAAGTTTTTCTCATAAAGTCATGTTTATTGTAAATGGTTGTTTAATAGCCGAATGGAGCAAAGTCTTCCTGTTAGAGGAGTCTTCAAGGTTGTTATTGGGAGCAGTGATTGGAATTTAGATACCAGCGCACTCAGGGTAACCATACCGCTTCTGAGAATGCACTTGTTTTCACAGATGTACCTGCAAACACGCATGCAATGTACATGTTCATTTTTCAAACAAATGGAATATTTTTGGTTAAAACAAACAATGCCTTCAGATAACTTTTCTGATAATCATGTCTCATCTCTGAGAGCCGAGCATAATTATTGCCAGATCTTTGTAGTTCAGGCCCAGTCTCTTCGTTCAGCTCACCAGTTTAATACATTCAACAAAAATATAAACGCACGAAGAAAAACTTGTAGTTATTGTTATGTTACAAAATAAAGTAACTATCCAAAAATAACAGTAAAACTTTTTCAATGAAGTGGCTTTAATTTGCGAGTGTTAGCATCGATTTCAAAAACACGATGCATATTCAGTTGGCTTGCCACAGCTGTAACGCTCAACCCAGCAATCAGCATGCCAATGGCACGCTCCCTCATTATTTGTGACATCTGTGGCATATGGACAAGTGAGAAAAGTCCACATTTTGGTGTGCCCTTTTATTGACCAGACCATAAGGAGTGTCTGTGTACTGGTCACGCATATTGACCACCACTATGCCATGCTCCATGACTCTTGTGAGTTGAAATACTCAATCTGAGATTGTAGCCAATAGGAGTGGCCGAGTGACACTGGACTACTGGGTTTGATCAAAACAAATCATTCCATAAACAAATACATCAAGAATGTCATGAAATTCTATTTTTGTTCACCATCTCAAGTTTGTGCGTTTTTATATTTTTGTTGAGTATAGTTTAGATTTCATCAGTCATAGAGGAAAAGCACTTCTGGTCCAAATCAAGCTAATTTGGTTATACTGACTTCTCTTTTATGTCTTTGTCTGATGTCAAATTATTTAAACACAAGCAAATTTTATTGCCCGGATTTTCCCGATCATAGTTGGATGTTTCCTTAATCGGATCAGAACGCATGGGCATGACGTCGTGCAGGCCGATGAAGCAAAAGAGGAAGAGGGGGAGTAATTAAATCTCCATCCTGAAGCTTAAATGTCTTGCACATCACTCATCTGTCTTTAATGTGAACTACCAATACGTCGGTTCTAAGGTAAACACTCGTCCTTTAGACGGGCTGTCAATGATCTGAGCTGGTTTTTGGGGTGGCGAGGGAGATTAACTGAATTCAGGCTTTCTTCTCTTAATGAGCCTCAAGCACATCTCATTTCCCTGGCAGCCACTCTTAAAGACGAACCCTCCACCCTCCTCCTTTCCCAGCCTTTCTTGCAACTTGAGAGGGTTCGGCCACGCAAAGCAGCCAATGATTTACTAAAAGGTCTTTTAATCATTACAGGATTTATTTCCCTGGGTCTGTCTGGAGGTCGGTATCACTGTCTTTTATTTTCTGCACAAAAGCGGCTCTATTTGTCGGGTTGTTAACAGCGGAGGAGTCGAGGAGTTCAAGCTTCAGTGGCTTGTTCATCAAACATCACTCCCGAGTCCATGCTCACGCTGTGGTTTGGAGAGACAGATGTTGTTCTGTCACAGAGGAAATGAAAAGACATTGAAGCTGGCATCCTGCTGAAGCCTTTACCTCTCTGTCTTAGAGCTGCCTTTTTCTAAAATATCTCTGGGAGGAAATGGCATCATCTTTGACATAAAGCAAGTTTGTTCTTCCCTGCTTCGACAGCGCCGTCCTCCCTCGTCGAGCTCCTCCAGATGCCGTTACGCTGAATGCATCTGATCTCCCCGCTCATTGTGGAATCATGAAAGATTTCCTCTCGAATCCTCCCCCCTATCATCCTCCTCTTCACTCACTTCCGCTACGCCACAAAAAACGAGTAGAAAGAACGGAGATGTAGGACGGGGGAAGGTTGGAGGCTCGGTGTATAAAAGGAGGAGAAGAAAAAGAGGACGGTGTTCCTGCTCTAATCCATCTTTAATCAAAGTCTAGAATATCCCATCGGTGGTGATGTTCTCCTCTATCGCTGCCTCCTCCACATTCCTCTCCTCCAAAGCACAGTGGTTTGTGAGTCTCTGCACTTATCATCTTGATTATTTTCCCCTTTCGTTTGATCTCTTAAGTGGGCCGCATCTGCGTTGTGCGAAGGTAAAGATCTTCACATGCAGCAGGATGAAGGAGAAACAGCTCATCAGGAGGAGGGGGGTGGGGAGGTAAAGAAGAGTCTATATGCTTCCTTTTTTTCCCCCTTCACATGATGATCTGATGAGGGAAGATCATGTCGTTTAATGGAAATTTCATGTGGAGTTCTTTTATTCCTTCAAGCTCTTGGAAATGCATCAGCTTCCAGCTTTAATGTAACTAATTTAATTACATTTTTATGTCGTTTTTGTACATTGTTTTTGTACGCTGCAGTCCCTCAGACACTTCAAATGTGTGTTGATTCACGCACGGACTAAAGCTCAGTTCTGAACTATTCCCATAAAACAGCCGATGATTAACTTAAAGGTCCCTCCGTCATCATTTCTGGCTTGTCTGGAGGTTTTTCCTCCTCCTGCTTGCTCTCAGCAGGGAGAGGAAGCGAATGGAGACATTTCTGCTTCTGCAACAGTTCCAGTGAATTATCGCAGTTTCATTTATCAAATGATTTTTATGCTTTATTCACCTCACTGGTGGCAACAGAGAAGCTCTGAGTGTGTGTTTACTCTGTCGGCATGACAGGCCCGAGCACGCCCAGCGCTAACATCAGACCTCAGACCTCTTCTTGCAGGTGGGACCATATCTCTCTGCCCGCATGGTGTATACGTGTGTGTCGAAGCGGTCCAGACAGGTTCGCGCTTTCGGTCGAGGCCGACTTTAAAACAAGCGGGCGTGATCTCGACATCACACTTGCAGGGCGTATGGCTATCGGTTGGTTTCAGGAGGCGACGGCCAGCAGAGACGGAGTAGAAGAAGGAATGAAGACGGAGAGTAGCTGGAGATTTATGGCTGTAAGGAGGAGATGCAGTGAGGACAGAGTGAAACGAAAGACTTGAGATGTGTGTGTGTGTGTCAGGAGAGTGATTCTATCCATCCTAACTATCACCGTCAAGCCATTTCTTCAAAGGCAGATAGCCTCTCAGACATTGTTATGGCTAAACTGGGACAAATGTATCTAAATGACAGATGCATCATGCTCACAAACATATCGTCAACAATAAAATGAAAGAGTCTGACTTTAATCTTTTTCTATTTTTAACGTGCAACCGAAGCATGTCGGGAAATGTTTGATCCCAGAGATCAACCTGCAAGAATTCAGGGTCTACAACAGCCTCTGTGTCACCAAACAAACATTAGCAAATAAGCACCAAATAAATGGTTGAATTAAACCCTTAATCATAAATATCTCTTTTTTTAAGTTACTGGTTCTTTATGGGTCTTAAAATGAGTTAAATTGAAATGGATATGAAATATTACACACTCATTTATTTAACAAAAGTAAGTGGATCACAGGTGTGACCGTCACAATACAAGCTCAACTTTAGGCAGGTTTCCAGTACATTTTAGGTTTTAGGAAAGAAAAAGAAGCAAGAAAAACATCAGCAATGATCTTAGAGAAGAAACTGTTGCGGCTAATTTATCTAAGAAGGCTTATAAAACCATTTTCAAGTCATTTAGGGTCCATCATTCTATGTTGAGAAGGGTTATTCACAAGATGGTTGCCAATCTTTCCAGGAGTGGACCTCCCAGCAGGTTCATGCCACAGTCAGACAGTCATGCTCAGAGAAACCGCAAAAAAAAACAAGGGATACATCTCAGACTCTACAGGCCTCAGCTAGCACGTTAAATATGAAAAAGGCTTAACTATGGTTTGTTTACCAGGCTGTCAGGATAAATTTTGTCTTTTGAACAATGTCCTGCGGACAGACCAGACCACAGTGGAGATGCATGGGCATACTACACAACACCATGCTGATGATTTGCAGCTAAAACTTAGCTAAAAGCTTAGCTAAAACTAGGTCACATAACAAGACAATGCTCCCAAACACAAGCATATCTACAACAGAATGGCTGAAAGAGCAAAGAATCAAGGTGTTGCAATGACCCAGTAAAAGTCCAGACCTCAACAACCTGATGAAAATTCTTTGGTGGGATCTTAACAGCTGGGCATAAAAGAAAGCTGCAAACCTCCAATGAAGTGAGAAAAAATGTCCAGAAGGAGCCCGTCCTTTAAGTCATGCATTAAGAAATTACCTAAAGTTCAACAAGCTCTTGAATAATGAGGTTTTATCAGTTTTCCAACAAACTCCTGTTACATTTTTTGTTTAATAAGCAATGACACTATAATTTGTTCTAGCTCATTTTAAGACCTGTTAGGGAGCAGATGTGTGCTTTTGTTGAGTTTTTTAGATAAGCGGCGATGTGATCACGCAGTTCGGGTTTTACTTTTATGGTTTTCTCCTCCAACCGAACTTTTCACACTAAAACATTTATAACTGCGTTATCCTACCCCCCTCACGTCCCCCTCGGACCCATTTTTAGCATCATGGCTCTGTTCCCAAATCTCTCCAATTCCTGTAGCTTGGTAAGCACAGTTTCATAAATACTGATAAAATTAATGACTCCATCATCCCCCTCTTTCTCTCCCTCTCATAACTGCTGCTGTTTTGGATAATGACTTGATCTGTTGAAGCTGCTTTCTGGAGCTGGTGTGGGAGCGGGGAGGGGGGGGAGGATGGGGGTGGCTGCATTAAGATTGATGTCTTCATACTCTGAAATGCCTCGGGCCAAATTAACATTTATTGAGTTAAATTTAAATTTCCTTTTATGAGAGTCTAAAATAAGATCGCGTCTTCGCAGGAAGATATGAAACAACAGAAAACGGTTTGGGACCAGAAAACCTAACGAACACGCACAATCTTGATTGGCGTAGGGCCTTATTGTTGATCAAGGTGGGGAGCTTAATCAGTAGGTTGATTATTTTGTGATTGCAGCGTCTACAGAATAGTTTGCTGAGTGGTGTGGTTCCAGCTCTTTATGGCTGTTTATGACCCATTAACAGTTATTATACCGAAGCATAATTACTTCAACCTGAGGGGGATACATAACTGCATCTTCAGTCCAACACGAAGCGCCGCAGATTAACAGAACAAATATTTGGGCTGTCTGTTTAAGTGGAAGTTTTATTGCAGCAGCAGAGTGGGCTGCTGTAATTTCTACTTGCAGACATGTCAAAAAACCACGTCTCATGTTTAACTTTCCAGAGTCATTACGCTGTAGAATATCCTTACAGCCAGAGTTGGAACCGAGGGGGAATGTGGCTTATTTTTAAGCATTTCATGATAAAATCTAATTACAATTCAGACTGCTGTGCTGCAATTGTTATAAAAAATGTTCTTACTCTAACCTAACCAGCTAAAAACATACAAATCTTACCTTATTTGCAGATAGATAACAAAGTTGTACTTCTTACCTCAAAGTGATGAGTTTGTTACTGTATAAACTCTACTTATTTGTTCCGCTCTTCTCATAGGCTTGCCACAGTGAGCGACTTGAGCTCGCTTTATTACAGAATATTGTTCTTAGTGACCTTCCTTTCCTCTAGTTTGAAAGCATTATATGCTGTGTGACAGTCATCTCTATGCATACCTGTTGTAACATCCAGCCAGATTCTGTTCACACATGTGTTAGAACCTGCTTTTCTTCAATGGTGCCATGAATTTGTTTCCAACTCGTGGAAGGTGGGGATTGCTTTGTATCTTTGCTTCTCAAAGACTGAATACAAATGTAATTTGACATTATTTGGTACTCTGCTTGCGATCAAGTTCGATCACAATACACTTGTTTTGATTCAATGCATTATTATTCAATGTTTGGTGATATAAATTCTGCCCTTGTGTGATTTTGATTCGATTCAGGAGCCAGCGGACTAAGTGAGATGATGTCATTCACTTCCATTCGTATCAAATCACAAAACGTACCAAAAATATCCAAATGTAATTTCATTCCTGAGCTCAATCCGACAATTAAATGAAAAATTAGATTTGTTCTTTGAACTGAGGTAAATGAATAATACCATTTTATTGGTATTCTTTAAAGCAGGATATAGTGCAGGGTTTTACAATGTAAAAGCAAACTAAAAACCAGCTGAATTTAGCAGCTTGTCAACTGAACCGAGTTCCCAAGAGTCCCCCCCCCAAAAAAAACACTTTAAGTCTAAAGGATGCCGGTCTGATTTCTAGTTCAGCCCTCAGTTTGTCTCAGACTGACGTAACATCTGTTCCATCAACATTGTGTTATCAGCTTTTTAAAAAAAACATTTATAAAAGTGGTGAATTGATTTTGAATATGCCACGTTCACATCTAAATGCAGACCTGCTTGGTTCAGAGCAACATCTACCAAACTATCCAGTTCATTAGAATTTCTTAGAAATGGCCCAAATCTGGTGTCAACCCATTTTATATTTTCATATCCCCGTGACAAGGATAATGGGTTATGTGCACCATGGCAACTATATCCAGAGACATTGGAGATGGTCTATAATTAGCTTAAGTGAAGCTGTACCTCTCCATCCTACGCACACAGGGGAAAATTGGGAAAAAAAAAAGTCTGCTTAGTGGGAGTTTTTCACACGAGCTAAAGAGCTGTTAATTCACTGAGCAGTTGTCTCTCATTTAGAAAAGAAGAACCTGGCATTACAAGATTGTGTTTTCCGTCATCTTGTTCAGAACTCGATGTGAAAGACAAGCGTAACATCTGAAACCCGATGCCACTGTTTGACATTTCAACAATCATAATTCAAATTTTATGAGGATGAAACGGTTTTATTATTAATGCTTTGCCAAAAAGGAGTCAAAAACAAGGCGTCTCTTGGATTTCAGCCACAGAGCTTTCATAATTCAGAGAGAGTCGAGTAAATGATTGACCAAAGGAGTTGTCGGACCTCTGTGCAGCTATGCGAGACCCTGACATCCTTCTAATTTACACAAATGATCAATCAGCTGGCGAAGGCTCTGACTCTGCAGACGCCTCTAATTTTATACAACACAGCTCGTCTCTGGCTTCGTCTTCTATTTGCTTCTTCTGTCGTCTTCTTCCTCCAAACAGACAATTGGTCCGTATCGATTTCCCCCAGCAGCCATCCCACAATGACTCATCCTCCTGCTCTGGGAGTCTTGCTCCATGAGGAAATGCTTTCTTCAGGTTTCCTGCTCTGTTTTAGGCGCTGCTCGTCAAGTTGAAAGGTCCCTTCTGGGCCTCGAGGCTCAGCGTGGTAGTTCATGATAGTAGGTGGGGAAGATTTATAGTGTATTCATTCTTTAAGAGGAGTAACAACATCTTTAGTGGGGCCGAGGCTGGCAAGAGGTGTGCTGTAGCACCCCTGAGGAGAATTTGGCCCTCCTCGACTGTTTTGTAAGCGCTTGACAGGTGAAATAGTGTGGGAACTATGGGGAGTGCTGCTTTAAAATGCTTTTTTGTTGCGCTTGTCGGGGACGTGGAGGTGCCGGGTGAATGCTCAATAGCTCTGTAGGAGCCGCTGGTGAATGGTTGAGCACTGGGGAGAAAATGGCTTCCTGCAAGTGCTGTGCAGATCGTTTCTGAGGCTCCTTCAGTGGCGGAAACTGTCGACCTGCCCCCCCACCCTCTCCCAATTTCTGACTCCCATAAAAGATTGCAGAAACAATTTCCTGTTCTTGACTAATCAGACTGACTTGTAGCTTGTCAGCTTGATCCAGTTGATCGCCATGTGAACATCTGCTGCCTCCCGTGCCGGGGAGTTCATTGTAATGGCACAAAGCTGTCTCACTGTCCACATTCATTTTCTTTGTTTACACTTTTGTAATCCAAGTGTTTAGGAAATGTGGCGTTGGGGGTACAGTAAATCACCATCAGTTGTCATTTTGACCCTGACAAATATGCTATTAATCAAAGCAATAATTGCTTTGTTCAGCCATTCTCTGAGCCTGCTCCAGGCCCCCTCAGGCAGGAAAAGATCCAGCAGCGCTCTTTCAAACTCAGAGAAATGGGACGGGTTGAGACGCGGTGACGGAGGGTGACTCACCCATGTTTTGACGATTAGGGCAATGGGAGGGTCAGATGGGGTCCTGAGAACCCTGAAAAAAAGGTGGGGCTCTTTCTGCTCTCCATCTTGATTCAGAGTTTCTCTTATTGTTGCCTAAACGAAAAGTTGGACGAAAAAAATGTTTTGATGCCGAGCAAAACTGACGGGAAGCGAAGGAAAGAGCTCCAGGTAAAAGGGGAGAGAGAAGATGAGAGAAAGCTGTTGACGTTGAAGGAAATGGCTGATGATTGACAGTACTGGATGGATACAGGAATGTAGGTTTTACAGGAATAGCTTGTGGTTCCTTTTTCGGGTCAGGGAAAGTAAGGCAGAGCGAAGCAGGCAGAGGGATTGTTCGGAGCCAGCGCCTGGCGAGGGCCATTGTTCATCCTTCCCTTTTGAGCTGAAGGAGACAGGAGAGTTTCACACGCCACTCGCAGGCATCCTGCTGGGCAGCCCTGGAAGGGGGCTATTGCAGCCGGTAAAGAAGGCCTGACCGTAGGGATAAATTACTCTGAATGGAGGGGTCTGTGTTTGCCGTTTTCTCTCTTTTCTAAAAGGAGCCAGAGAAGGAAAGAATTCAACCCCAACCACAGGTTGTCCGCTTCGTTTCTGGAAAGCTCTGCCTTCCAAGTCACCAATTTAAGACCCCCCCCCACTCCCCACCCCTCCTCTGCCCTGAAAAACTCTCCACTCCCACTATCTCTGGAATGCTCCAGGGTTTTGTTGTCCTGTAGGGGACCAGGGTATGGGGTCTTATAAGGTTTCATAACTTCAGGATGTGTATGTTTTCTCGCTGTGGAACACAACGCTAAATGTCACTTTTCTAGATCGATGTTATCACCGAACGTTCGACCCTGAATCATGAGTGCTGAATGCTGCTTTCATTTAGATTTAAGTACGTCTTTATAAACAGGCCCTCCAGTAGGATTGTCAATGTTTTCTATCCATTGGTGTTCTCATCCGGCTGTTTTCAGATCAGAATGGATCATTCGGTCTTACAAAAGACCTCTGAATGCCAGACAGTAAATGTACGGGCACAATTATGTGTCTTTGCATGTGCCTCCTCTTCCTCCTCCTCCTCCTCCTCGTCCTCCTCCTCCTCCTCCTCCTCCTCCTCCTCCTCCTCCTCCTCACAGTTAGCAGCTCATTTTAATGGTTGACTGTTGGACTGTGTAGAAAACAGAGAGGTCAGTATGGTAAAACTGGCAAACTATCACACAGAGATCTGAAATTTACAAGCCCAGTTTTTGCCCCAAATCCCAAATCCCAAATGTTAACATCATTGAGCGTCTGGTGCCAACACGGAGAAGGTTAGAGCCTCGGAGCAGAGCCCCCCCACGCTGCGTCCGTTTATAACTGGATATTACGGAGCTGGACCCTCAGCGCCTGCTCTCCTCATCCAGTCAAAAGCCATAAAGTGAGTTACAGCTCGCCCGCATGGAATAATCTCCTCTTATTACAGTTATCCCTTCACTGAGAGTTCACATTCACAGACATGGACTAAATTAAGCTGCTAATACTCATCTGGCATCGCGCACTGCCACGAGGTCCACTGTTCTCGCTCATGTTCATTACTTTTGGACCTTTATAAAAGCTCAAACGATTTCCCTTTTAACCAGATGACTAAATGACTTAATATTCAGACTGCTTTGACATTTGTAGCACATTAAAATGAAGATGTTTGTTACGATATTATGTTTATGTGCACTTTGATTCCTTTGTACTCATGTCTAGAATAGAGAGCAGGCCTTATGGCCCAGACATGAGGCATAAACATGGCTTAAAGTATTCTGGTGCTGTGCTGGATCTCCAGCGTGCAGACTTTTTGTGGTGAAAAAATAAGTTGATGTGTGAGCTTTTGTCACATTGAGTTCATCTACTAACAGATCCAGCTGCTTCCTAGACCGAGACAAAGCCGCACATATGATGCAGCAGAGATGCTGGTGAATAGCTGTAAACGTAGGGTTACGGTATGTCAGTTTGGTTGGGGGGGGGGGGTTGGTTTGTGAAGCTGGTTATTTACACCACATATTCTCAGGTGTGGGAGTGTTCTCACCAGTGTGCGCCTGACTTTAACCACATTAGACCAGGTCCTGCTAAATAACTACAAGACTTGAGATGAAGTAACGCACAGCTTCTGATTGGTGAAACCTTTCTATTCTATTTATGAAAATACACGTAAGGTTCATTTCGTCTATTTATGTAAAGTTTGCATTTAAACCACATCATACCTGGAGTCAGCTCCAGAAAGATTAGTGGGAAAAAAAAAAAAAACTTCACTAGAAACCTGTTGTAAGAGTTCAAAGTATTCTGTCATGTTTTGATAAACTGTTAAAACTGGACCTCAGTCCTTCATCCAATGAGGATCCTCCAGAATAGTTGAACACCAGTTTCATGTAATCAACTGTAAATTGAGCTGGAGAGTTGAAACATAACAAAAATAGTAGAAAGCATCTTTATTAAAGTACTTTTGAATCACCAGCTCTATTCAGAGGACCTCAGCATTAGTTTTCAGGTTATTGATGCACATTTAGAAGTCATACGTTAGAAACAGCCAATGGGAATTTTAAATTGATTTTTTTGAAAAGGTAATAGCTCACTATAGCTGGTTTTTGGCTTCTTTTTTTTTAAGGTGGGAGATGGAAATGCCTTTTTTAAATGAGTTTTGTGACTGATCACATGTACAATCAGCTGTTTCTGCCTCTGGAGGATAAACACAGACATGGAGGAAGCATTCAGAAGAGCCCAGATCAACTAGTGTTGTTTGACTTCTGTCTGGAAGTTTTGTTTCTGGTTGTTTTTGTTTGGCATCAGAAGAAAATTGAAAACTAAAGTAAATCTGGAAAAAAATGAACTTCCTGTAAGAAGGGAGCTCTCTGCTCTGGGTTCATTTGTGGCTGTGACCTGTGAATCCCTGTTGGAGGCCTCTATTGGGGGAATCTGGGGGTTAAAGCGGGGATGGTGGAAAGTTGGGAGAGTTTTCGTTTGTGTGTGTGTGTGTGTGTGTGTGTGTGTGTGTGTGTGTGTGTGTGTGTGTGTGTGTGTGTGTGTGTGTG
>JBBBVU010000001.1:5266607-5291270 GCA_037177055.1 Atherinosoma microstoma | reverse complement strand
GGAGACGCTTTATTTCATTATTTAGAGACGGGGAGACAATCCTCCACGCTCGGCTGGAGCTGAAGCAGTTGTCAAGATTTCAGACAAACAAAGTGTAAGGTGTGCCGAGGTGTGTGCTTCAACATGAGATCATTCTGAATTATTGAAGTTTAAGAGACATTTCGTTGGGGGTGGGGGACATAGTTCCACGATGTAAACACACACACACACACACACACACACACACACACACACACGTAGGGGCTTGGTAATGACTCCCTTTGGCCTTTGACGCTAGGCTGCCATGTGAGCGATGAGCATCTTGAGGGCCTGTTGACCTCTGACCTTTCTCTGTTTGCCTCACCGATGGAGGGCAGAAACGGACGAAAGGAGAGAATCAATTATTGCAACCTGAATAAAAGATTAAATGAGAGTATTTGTCTATTTTAAAGGGAAAAATAATTTTTATTTGTACCCTTCCAAGGACTAAAGAGGTTTGAATTTTATTAAAAAAGATTTTTAAAAAGGGGGACGTCTTTCAGATTGCTAGGGGGGGGTCTTCAATCTGTAGCCTACAGGTTGATCTACAGTGATGGCTAAATCATTCAACCTTCACTTCATAGTGAACACAGTGGATTGAGGGTTAAAAAATGATCCTATCTGTACATTATATACGGTTTCTGTTTACATCCAGAAAATCTGAAATGTTAGAGGAAGTGTGCCAAAAGTAATGCTGTTATTTAATTAATAGGCATTACTTCCACTCCTCAGACTGTTCCGTGCATAGCCTCTTTGTCATTTGCATAACAGGAGTTCACAACAAAGTCATCTCAAGGTACTTTTCAGACACGGTCTAATTCATTTTAGTCCAATTATAATCCAATTAAAACCAATCCAGTATATGATCCACAGTTTATGATACTGTGTTCATTTAGACCAATTCATCACAAGTAATTATCTCGCAAAGGAAAGCAACGGATTTCGTCAAATGGCTTCGATTCAGCCCCCCCCCCATCCTGAGCATGCACAGGGCGGTGGGTGACTGGGGGAAAAGTCCCTTTTAACAGGAAGGAAAACCCTCCATCTGACTCCAGGACAGGAGAGAGGGATCAACAAGCACCATAACCTTTAAACCAGGGATACCTGCTGAGAAAGAGGAAATCATTTAAAATAATAATTTCATGTATTTAAACATGAGGAGTAAAGAGCAAATGGTGAAAAATGGAGGGAAGAGCTCAGTGCATAATGGGATGTCCCCCTGTAGTTTAGGCTTATAGCAGCATAGCCCTAACTATAAATGAGCGTCATTAAAAAGTACAATTTTAGACCAAATCTTAAAGGGATGCTGAGTAACTTTTGACCCAAATATTACCCTAATGTGAGTAATAATGGATGGTTTCTGGGCTCAATATATAGAGTTTGGCTCGTGTCGGCGCTCCGAGGGGGCTGCACTCTTTAGAAACCAGACTTTGTAAGTTTGCAGGAGCGGATCCGTCTCTCGTGGGATCATGTGACCCGGAGCGCTTTGCTTTAGGGCTCCCCCTCTATAAACACAGAGGGCTCTGCTTTGTGCTACTTTTTCCTCCTCTTCAATTGAAAGTCTGTCATGGCTGAACAAAGTAAGAAGGTGAAAACGGTGTCTGAGGCGGCCAGAAAGAGAAAGCGGGAAAGGGATCATGTGGCCTGTGGGAAGTTACGGGTTTAGCGCCCCTAGTGGCTAAAAGTTACATGGTATCCCTTTAAAGGTACTTCCTGGAGAGGAGAGGAGAATAATTTTTAATTCTATTCTGGATTTAACAGGGAGACGATGAAGAGAAGCTAAACTGGAGAAGTATGATCTAATTCTCATCAGAACCAGTACTTTTGGATCCGTTGGAGACTTTTCGGAGCATTTTTGTGTCAGTAATTCGGAACTGCAGTAGTCCCAACTTGAAGGAAAGAAAATAAATGGACTTGTCTTGTCTGCATCACTCTGAGACAGGACTTTCCTCGTTTTGGCAATATTACATGTAATGTGTAAGAAGGTGATCCTGGTCAGAAACAACTCCAAGAATCTTCGCTGTAGTACTGGAATAAAAAGTAGTAAACTTTTTTTTTCTTACAGTAGAAAAAAAGTTAAAATAGCACAAAAAAGACACATCCAACATGCTTAAAAACTAATATTAGAATTTAACCAAAACTCGAGCACCAGTGTAGCTGAAGTACAGACACAAATGGTAATAGTAATATTAAATAATATAATAAAGTTGACATAGTCCTGTAGAGCTGTGCCCACTTCAGTTTCTCCTCTAATACATTGCAGGAGAATTAATTAGCTTTTTTTTTAACTACTACTATAAAATGAGCTCATCAGGAGACTTACTGTTGAATAAAAGAAGTACAAATTAAAGGCGTAAATCTGTATAAAGAATGAGGAAATATATAAAAAGGTATCCATGTAAGAATAAATTAGGAGAAATCAATAAAATGATGAATAGATACAGAAATGATTGTATTGTATGTAATGTAATTTCTTATTATAATTTTTGTTTCTTGATTTCTTTCATTTCTTTTGAACTTTTTCATCCCCTTTGACTTCTCCCATCTCCAAATTGTTTTTGCTAGTTTCTTCTTGTGGCGGCTGCTCTTAAAAATGGAAATGCAGCTGCTGAGAGAAGAAAAGTCTGTAATGTAACTGTACATTAAATTCTGCTTACCACAGAGAAAATGGCTCCCTGGATGCATTTTCTTTTTCCTTTTTCTTCCATTCATCCTCCTGTTTTATGGATCGATGGAGCTGAATTCCTTATTGTGTAAAACAGAAAAGATCTATGTTCGAGCTGAACTTTCCGCCTGCCTGGAGAGAAAGAAATGTAGTTGTATTAAATATAAATATCTCTTTTAATGGTTAATTCTGACTCCATCTAAAACCTAATGCACAACTTTTTTATGAAATATATAGAAATAAACAACATCCACAGAGATGTGGAGAACACATGAAATATGTAGAAGTACATGCGCTGTTTGTCTGTCTGTGTTACTCAGGTGTATTGTTTCCATTCTACAATCCAGGAGAAAAGATGATAAACCTCCCAGTGATGAAGGAGAACTTCATCATCTTCTTTTACATCCACTCCCTGAGCATCCTTCTGTTTCCATCTCTTCTCTGTTGGTCTCAGCTGTCTCACACTCACTCACAGCTGCGATAAATTATAGATTACCTCCTGCCAGGGGCCATCCATCATCGGTTCTTCCAGACGAACCTGTTAACTCAGCTCCAGATAAACACACGGCCGCTCCACCAATCGATTGGGCGGTAACGGTGGAAGGCGTTGTTTTTGGGGTGTGATTAAAGACGCAAGGTGAAGCAGTTTGTCAGGTTTATACAGAGAATGACTTCTCTGTTATTGCATCATGGTGGTCTGCTTACTTCTCTGGGTTTAATCCAGAAAACAAGATGCTGGAGGCTGTGTTTGGTAGAATAGATTGTTAAAAAGGGAATTTATTAACTTATTTTTTTTTTATCTTTATTTTTTTACTGGAAAGTTTTTGACCTTTCATTCATACATTCATTCATTCATTCATTCATTCATTTTCTGTACCACTTAGTCCAAGTCAGGGTTGCGGGTGGTTGCTATCCAAACAATTATCAGGGGAGAGGCAGGGTACACCCTAGACAGGTCGCCAGTCCATCGCAGGGCCAACACAGAGAGACAGACAACCATTCATGCACACACACACTCCTCGGGAGAATTTAGAGTGACCAATTAACCAATCATGCATGGAAGCCGGAGTACCCGGTGAGAACCCACGCATACACGGGGAGAACATGCAAACTGCATACAGAAAGGCCACTAACCCCTCCCCAGCTTGAACCAGCAACCCCCTCTGGCTCAAACCCCGCCCAGGGCTCGAAACAGGGACCTTCTTGCTGTGTGAGGCTGCGGTGCTAACCACCACACCACCGTGCAGCCCAAGTTTTTGACCTGTCACACATAGATGCATCTTTAGAAAAAAAGAAAAGAAGGTATTTATCCCATGTAAAGTTCTTAAAACAGGCTTTAATTTAAGTCAGATAGTTAGTTTAATAAACCGGGGCGGTGCACATTAGTAAATATTACTGTAAATGGGCTTGAATTGGCTTTACAAAAAAAGGCTATTTTTCATTTGTTGTTCTGTTAGAAAGTCACCCTAACAGCAAAACAATAACAAAAATAATAAATTCAGGATGTAAAATTAAATACTAAATTATTCGAATCAATACCAAACATAGATTTTTATTAAATTTTGCAGTTACAAAAAAAATATAAAAGTAGCATCATCGATAAAAGAGTATGATGGATTTTAAAAATAAGGAGGAATATTGGTTTTAAAAAAAAGTGCAGTGAATGTAGAAGGAAAGTTATCACCTGCAGACATACATGCTACTGACCATCATATTTCTACCAAATTACAGCAAGATGCAACATCTTGATGAGGAGCTCTTGTTCCCGCAGCCGTCAGGTCTCTCTTGAGCCTAATTGCCTCATGTGTCATGTAATTTAAGATGTCAGGGACCGAGCTTAAAAAAAAAACAGAGAAGCACAGGGAATTCAGAAAAATATCTCTAATTTATTTACAAAAGGCAAACAAAAAAAACGTGATCATTCATTATAAAAGAGGTCAACAAAAACAAACTTCAACAAAGGCACCGACACAGGAAACAGAAGCACCGACTGACCTCAGACTGACACACGAGGGCAACATTTACTGGCTGGCCGGGACGTTTTGACACAAAAGGGGGGAATAAAATATCTACTACAACAAACTACAACAAAGACTAAACTAATCAGCAAAGGGCTAAGTCGTAACTTAGGAGGAAAAAAGAACTTAAACAATCAGAACTCAAAGAAAACAAATCAAAACGATTGAAAAACCTAAACCCTTCCCAGACTGCCTTTAGAAAATGGAACAGTCCAATTAGGCCTTAGACATATTCAGGGAGATCCAAGGCAGCTGGGACTCCTTTCATCATCAGGCCAGGCAACTCCCACCCAGCGGCCTCCCAGCAACTGGTAATGCATGGGAAGTATGTTAACCTAATGCTAGCAAAATGATTCCACTTCAACAAGGTAACAATAAAAACCAACCAACCCGATCAGTAATTAACACAAGTTTCATTTCAAGTGTACGTGCATATAACTGTAAAATTAAGCAAACTGAACAAAAATGGTTCCCAGTCCTTGGTTCAGTATGTGGCTGCTCATGCTGCCATCACACAGGACTAGTCACCATATTTGGGTATCTTCTGACTCCTTTACAGATGAACTAGAAACCTCCACTGGGGTCAGTTTTAAGGATAACATCAGCAGTTTAGTATCTATGCTTCACTGTAATCCCCTGAAACTTATTTTGAATCTTTCCCTCCATGCAGCTCCCAGGGAGTGTGAAGAGGACGAGTTTCACTGCCTGAACGGCTACTGCATCCGCAGCCTGTGGCACTGCGACGGCGACAACGACTGCGGCGACAACAGCGACGAACAGTGCGGTGGGTTGTCACAAGAAGCCGCACGTGAGCCGAGTCACGCAAGCACATATTCGTCTCCACCGTCTCCCAATACACGCGTGTTGTTCCCGTTCCAGATATGCGTAAATGTTCAGACAAGGAGTTCCGCTGCACGGACGGGAGCTGCATCGCTGAGCACTGGTACTGTGATGGGGACACGGACTGTAAGGACGGATCGGACGAGGAAAACTGCAGTAGGTGTTTCAGAATGTGTGCATTTGTTTGTCCTTTAAGTGCAGTACTCTCCAGTAGAACCAGTACAGGCAGGGAGGGTCACATGACACCAACCCCAACAGCAAGCCTGATCAAAAAGGAAATCTTTGAGACTGATTGTAAGGATATAAAAGCTACCTGCAGGGATGTCA
Organism: Atherinosoma microstoma; assembly: GCA_037177055.1. NCBI lineage: Eukaryota > Metazoa > Chordata > Actinopteri > Atheriniformes > Atherinidae > Atherinosoma > Atherinosoma microstoma. Next base: position 5,285,402 of record JBBBVU010000001.1, on the reverse strand, counting down.
TGATTAAAGATTTTCTTTCTAAGAGTGTTGTCACGATTAGTATGCGTAGATTTTTTTTTTTACGCTATAGATATGTAAAAATCACAAAAGTAAAAGGAACCATTCCAACTAAATCCCCTCTGCTCTGTAAAGAATAAATAAATCTTACATATTAACTCTGGATTTGTCTCAGAGATAAACAGATGGGAGAGGTTACAGTGCCTCTACCTGGACTGAGGAGGCTTCTTTCTGGAAACTACATTATAAAAATGGTTTTGAAAATTTTTTTGAACCAGAGTAGAGAATTAGAGAAAGAAGGGAAGATGCATAGAAAAAAGTTTTTGACTTCCAGCTGCCCTTTAGCAGAATAGCTGTTGTCAGAGACATGAATAATCCTGGAACAGAGAAAATAAAGAAAGAAACAAGACCATATGTCTGGAATGAAATGAGGTTTCTTCCACAGACTGCTGCACACTGACGACTAAAAAAAGGCATTGACCTCACACCGAGTCAGTCACGCTCGAACAGCCAAACTATCTGTCAAAAAAAATCTTGATGCTCATTCTATTTTTTGCATCTGTATTATGTAGCATTAACCCTTTAAAGCCCGACTCCCCAAAAATTGTGAAAAAGAGTCAATTTTTTTAAATGTGAAATCTTTATTTGATGTAAAATGTAAGAAGAAAAAAAAAACAGATTAAAATAATTTTTGTATATTTACTGTTTATTAACGTGTGAAATGTCAAAATTATTAAGTTATCGTATCCACCAGGGGGCAGAAGACAGGTATCAGAGTGTGAACAACAGGGTTCTGAGCCAAGTTTTTACCATAAAGTGTGCTAAAGGTCTCAAACTGTATCAGATATGATACATACGCCATTAAGGGGTTAAGTGAACGCTGCTTAACTCATCACGTAGCACTGTAAGCCCGACCTGAGTCGTGCACGTTTAGGAAACTACGGAGCCCGACAGGTGCCAGTGGGTAAAAACAAGATTCTGATTCGTAATCAGTGCACGCAGATTGGCTATATGTGTAAAGGATGATTCCACAGTTTTTAAATTTTTTTTGGGGGGGGGACCTAAACCAACTTAGACCTGGTCCTGATCAAAAACTACAATACTTAAACTTTTCAAATCTGGACTGAAATATTCTACGTAGTGTGCAGAATTATAAAAACTGGTTTGGATTTGTGAAAAGGCAAATAAGGAATTTGGACAAAAGTTATGTAAAAGAAAATCTGCTAGTTATGTCTGAACTGGATCCATTTGCATTAAGTTTTAGTTACAATTTATAAAATTTCTCGGTTTACCTGTTGACTTGCCTCTGAAAGCAGCACATTTAGGAAGAACTTGATCCTTTCCCTGAGATCATGGTGCAGACTTAAGTAGACAAATGATTGCAGCCAGTGAGAAAGTTTGAATGATCTTAAACATCATTAAAGATCATGGGTACCCACCTCTCCTCAAAATATATAACTAAAGTAAAAAGAAAAAAAGTAAATAAAAAAAAAATGAATTTTCATAAACAGAATAAAGTTTCACAAATCCAAAGCTGGAATATGGAATATTTGAATATGTGGAATATTTCAGTCCAGATCTAAAAAGTCCAAGTACTGTAGTTTTTGATCATTACCTGGTTTGACATCGTCAAGTGTCCCAGAAAATCAGCGAATCTACACGCACGGATTGCTAATCAGAGAGCACAGTTTAGTTCTCGGTGCACACAGATTCCCACCAGCTTTCTCCGTAGGAAACGATAACATTTCATTTCAATTTTCAATGTTGCATTGGGCAAAAATGAACCTGATTTAACCCAGTTACTGAACATTTCCTTTTATTTTAGCATAAAAAGCTGGTTATCCTGCAGACGATGAAACATATTTGCTGTATTTGTAACTTTACATGCAAGTGAGCCGTCCTCAACAATGACCCCTTAGTCACTTTTTTCTCTAACCAAAGAAAAGTTCCACATGGATGACTTATTGTTTATTTGGAAGGAAAAACTCTTCCTCTTCCAAAACTTTCCTTCAGGAAAGACCACTTCTGCCACATGCACAAGGCAGAAACAAAGCCTTTATGGTTCAGACATAATTCTTTATGGATAACGATTGTATTGACGGATCTTTTTGATTATTAATCGTGACGTTTAATATCATGATTAATTGTTAAATCAGTTAACCATGACATCTCTAGATACCTGTCCTCCAAACCTAAAATAAGAGCTCTGCCTCCCATCCAACGGAAACTCTTCAAGCTTCGTTAAACCTCACACAGCAATTAAATAACTCGTTATTATTTGTGTTAATAAAACAGACTAATCACAGTAGCATAATGTTATATAAGATAACAGTTAGTCTATAATAGATTTAATTATTTCACACCACAAACATGTGTCACTTAGAATTAAATTTAACAGGGTTTTGAATGGAATTTTAATTAGATGGCAAGCAATCTGTACAGTCTTCAAAGAGACAAATTACTCATTAACATTTTATTTTCTACTAAATGATTAAAGACAAAATTGGAAATAAATTTAGAAACTGAAGTAAATCATTTGAAATGTTTTAAAATGCAGTGTTTGTTAAATTCAAATAGGATTGCTTCATCACAAAAGAGTCAGCCAATCAACCCGGCTGCTCAGTCTGCAGCATCGCGGCTCCGAGAAGAGCAGGAAAGATCATTTAACAGCTGCGTGGTAACTAAGAACTCACAGTAACAACTTCTATCCTGTCGCGCCATCATCTTCGCCGTCTGATAGAGACGAGAGCTTCGCCTTCATCTCGTGTAGAGTTTGATATTCCCAGCAGAGTTGAGTCAAACTTCAAAGAGGTTTTGACAGCCAACTGCTGCGCCATCTTTTCCCTGCATCTGTTTAACGTTTGCGTGCGTCTGTGCAGCCTCGGATGTGATGACGGCCACCTGCAGCGTGGAGGAGTTCCAGTGTGCATATGGCCGCTGCATCCTGGACATCTACCACTGCGACGGAGATGACGACTGCGGGGATTGGTCGGACGAGTCGGATTGCTGTAAGTTTCCCATCACTCGGATATGTTCCTATATCCTAGTAATGTTTACACAGATGTTTCAGCGTGGATCTGATGTTTTGTTTTTTGTTTTTTTTCAGTCTTTACAATCTTAACCTTCGTTAAATGCAGTCATAAGTTCTGTTATGAGAAACTCTTAACATCGCATACAGTACATGCACAGATAAAGTCAGACATTTACAGATCCATGGGCGTGCTTCTGTCTCACTAAACAGCCACTTATACAGTGAACGAAGACAAAGCTCCTCTGGGAAAGCAGATTTGTTATGTCTTTAGATGAGTTTCCCTTCTCCCTCTGGAAGACATCTCTTCTATCCCCTTCTCTCTCTCTCTCCCTCCCTCCCTCCTCTTACAGCAGGACATGTCAGATGTTTTACAGCTTTGTGCTCAGGTTTAACTGGAGTTTAAAAGTACATTAAAGGCTCTGACCAGGAAGTGAAGGTATAAAGCTTTTTTTCGTGTGAGGTTGCAGCCAGTGAATACATTTTGAAATATAAGCCAAAGGACCAAAGACGGGGATATTCAGTTTATAGTCATATGAAACAGAATCGGTAAAACAGTTGAGGCTTGAAGTGTGTGAGTTTGATAAATCTTAGTTATCCTGGAAAAAAACGATCCAGATAAGTAGGACTGGGTATTATTAAGAACCTCAAGATTCGATTCAATTTTATATGTATATATATAATATGTATTATATGGAAAATAATTCAGTTTTTGTGTTGTTTTTTTTTGTATTGAATGAGGCAGTACTTCAAATATTCAAACTGGCATTTAAAGGGTTAAAATCCTGAAAATGATTGAAAGTTTGGTATTTTTGAGCAGGAAAGAAGTTGTTTAAGTGATTTTATGGGAAAAAAATCTGAAAACAAGAATAATGTATGATGATTTTATAGCAGTTTTAGTGCAGGGACACTTTTGGCCCCGAGGATCACCAGAGGGTGCCAAATTCTTCCACAGAGTATAAAAGACATTAGAGATAAAAAAAGACACTGGATTTTAAAAAATCTGACTAAATCCAAGACTTACTGCATAAATTCCCACTCCAAGCTGATACACAACCCAGAAGATCACCAAAGTCACTTTTTCAAAAGTGTCCCGAGGCGGGCATAAGGGTTAAGGAAACAGCCAGTCAGAGGCAGGTGGAGTCCCGCTCCAGTGTTCAACACTGTTATTTCTAAAGTATGTGTGGTTAGCTTTGAAACGCATAACAGCCTGCCCTACAAGGAGGCCGAGCCAAAGCCCAGCAGAGAGGGAGGAACTACCAGCTGTTTTCATTTAACCATTCAAATCAAGTCCACCGTCTTTTCCAATTAACAAAATGTCTAAGATGTCAATGTGTCGACCGCTCTGTGTTGCGCACCGACACGTATTACCATGTTCCGACCTCCCATTGCTCGGATGCTAAAAGTTTCAGAACCCCTTGTGAAACATTATATGTAAGAATGTGTTTCTAAAAAGAAAGTGTGAGCTGTGCACACTCATGCAACACCATTATAAAAAGTTTGTGTTTCTGTTGATGCCATTCAGAGCTGGTTAATAACTATGACTCAGACGACGTCTATGCACCGACACATCCTCTAAGGTTAGGATGTTCCATTTCTTGGGGTTCATGAGGCAAGTCGGGCCATTCGTAGGGGTGGATAACCCTTACCCCTCCATCCTTAAAGAGTAAAGGGAAAGTGACAAGATGGACGAGCTGTAATTGGGTCGTAGTGTCAAAACAACTTTTCTCTTTACATTTAGTCTCAATTTCATGACTCGACATTCCACCGTTGGCAGGTTGAGCTCAGGAACAGCTGCGACTTGACAGCGTCTGTCATAACGGGAAAACACTCGTCTGTTAGATATTTTCCGTCACAGTGTGTCTCTCTCACACACACACACACACACACACACACATACACGGTGAAGCCACAGTCACTGACACACACGATCATGTTTCATTCTCCTCACTTCAGAGGCGCAGCCTGCTGCTTACAAATGCCTCTGCATCTCCCTTCTTGTTCTCTCGCTGTGATATCTCCGGTTCGTTTTATTCGCTCATTGTCTTACACCGCTCACCATATCTCCTCTCACACACGCGCGTACACACACAAAGTCAAAAGCAGTAGTTTCCACGTCTTTGATGTGTTTATCTGCAATGCGATAACCACAGCTTCAAGGTTTTGTAACATTGTTTGATCGTCTTAAAGGTCATGTTATTCCCTTTTTTTTTAATCTCCTATCCTCCCACGTCCACCTTCTTTTCTTTTCTTTTCTTTTTTTAATTGCTGCTTTGCTTCTCAAGTGTTTCCCCCTTTCTTTTTTTGTATAAGCTCTGATCAGTTATTAGGTGGTAGCAGGTGAAAATACAGAAAGCGATTTGAGGAGAAACTCCGACGTCCTGTCACAAGTCTTTGAGTCTGGACGGACGATCTGACTTCTAACTATTCATTTGCTGCTGTCCTTCACTCTGAAACTGCCCATTTATTTTTGTTACGCATTTATTTCTGGCCCACATTCGTTCAGAGGGAGAGCATCCCGTGAATTCTCTTTCATAGTTTGTGGACACACTCACAGAGGAGGCATTCCTCAGAGGCATAAGACAGCCCATCCTCAGACAGCATTCCTTGGCATCGACTCTCCAGACACATGAAGGGCGCTTTGTTAGAAAAGGAGCCTCTCTCTCTCTCTCTCTCGCTCTCTCTCTCTCCTTCTCTTTGCCTCATGTGAATGCACACACTTGCAGAGAGAGACACACACATATACGTACATACATCCAAAAAAACACTCAAAATTGCATACCTCGTTACCACATGGAAGCCACTGATACTGCTTTGGGCTGCATGGCTAAGCACATGAAAGTGTTTTGTGTGTGTGTGAGACGAAAAGATAAAGGAGGGGTGAATCATTTGGGGCGTGTGTGTGTGTGCGTGCGTGGGCGTCGGTGTGTTTGTCGGCGTCCCACGCTGATTCACTCACTTCTCTATCTCCGTCTCTGTCTGCCTCGCTCTCTGCGGGAAGGCCACCTGCTGTTTTGATCATCTCTCTCTTCTCCTGCCCGGCTGATAGGCGGCACAGGAATGCTCCAAGCTCTACAACATCTTTGTTTTTTTTTTGTAATCCTTCTCTCCCTACATTTCCTCCCTCCCGTATCACAAGCCCGCTGTAGCTTCGATGAGAGCCCACTCCCGCTGTCAGGAGGAAACGCGTTGAAAACTCTCTCTCTCTCTCTCGCACACACACAAGCCGAGGATGTAAGACGCTTGTGTTTGATTCAGCTTTAATCTTTTCCGTACTCCTACGTCCTCATTTGCTGCCAGTTTGAGCTTCGCTTTGATCTGCTCACATGTAGAGAGATGGTCCGAGATTTAAAGTTTGGACAGCTATGATCTCTCATCGAGTGATGAGGAAAAGTTGCAAATAAACTAATTAATGTTTGTGGCTGTGTTAAAACACGGAATATTTAATTCAGCATTCGGAGAGGACAGCAGGCTCCACAGCCTTGTAGAGGATGCCTCATGGTGCCTGATTATGTGTGCGGAAGTTACATAAAACAAACTGTAGTGATCGGGACCTCAGATGAATGGGAACAAGGATAACTAGATCTAAAAGACTCAAATGGTGAGGAGGCCATCACCTGGTAAAAAGCAGCCACAGTTCATAAGAGAAGCAATGGAGCCCTGTGTTTTAAAAAAAAGAGTTGCACAAAATCCAAATGAATAAATGATATTTTATACAGCGACAAGCTATTAGGAATTATTTTAGAGTAAGGTGTTTGTTAGTGTTGCATCACTTCTGTTTGCAGAAGTTTTAGAATATCCTGACTTTTTTAATTTTTTTAATTTTTTTATTGAAATTCAAGCAGTTCAGCCGGACCTCTTTGTGTCAGTTTCCAAAGTGTTCTCACTGATTCCTAGACTTTCTTTCAAATTTCTCGACAGGAAAGACCTGGACTTTTAAGTCTTGCCTCCATTCTTCATTGCCTTTTTCTTACCAGTTTTTGTAGGAACACACTACCTTCTCTGCTACTATTCAAATAATGTTTCCAAGGCTATGATACCGCTGTGTTCCAACATTGCTTTTAGACAGAAGGATTGTATGTTGGAACATAGTTAATCCAGTCCCTGATTCCTTAAAAATGCCCTTTTCTATCATCTGAAATGTACATTATTATCCAGTTTTGAGGGAAGCTGATTTTTTTCAACCCCTGGCAGTTCCACCCTTACCTTTTGTACCATTTCAAGCTATTTAAAGGACTAGAAGAGCTTGAATTTCTATTTAAAAAATTGGAAATTTGTTTCTGTTATACATCCAATCATGTTTTTGTTCTGTTTGCAATAAACGGTATGAAACAACTCTTCCAATCTTTAGTTGTCATTAACACAAGTAAGCAATAATAGTTTTTCAGACTCTGGGTTATTAATCATAGATGATATTTTTGCAGAAAAGGGAAATTTGATCACAAATGCATCAATTTGGGGCCTTTAAAATCATTCTGTGATGCACAGAGTTTAAAACACTGGTGAATCTATGTGTGTTTGCAGCTTCCCATCAGCCCTGCAGGTCGGTTGAATTCATGTGCAGCAGCGGGATGTGCATTAACGCTGGCTGGAGGTGTGATGGCGAGTACGACTGCGATGACCAATCAGATGAGAAAAACTGCAGTGAGTGTCTTTTTGTTCAGAATGAACACGTTGTTAAAGTGTCCTGCAGAAGGAAAATAAAAATGTTTAAATTCTTAAATGTTTACATGTTTGTTTGTAGCTTCCAATACTTTGTCTTCATCCTCGTGTGTGTGTGTCCCCTGTGCAGCTACATCCATGTGCACGGCCGACCAGTTCCGCTGTGGAACTGGACGTTGTGTCCGGTTGTCATGGCGATGTGATGGTGAGGATGACTGCTCGGATCGCAGCGATGAGGAGGGCTGTGAGAAAACTGGTAAGACCGGTTGTTATCTTGTTTTCCAAGGCTAAATATAACGCAAGCTTCCAGGCGTAGCCATGACAACAGCTCCGAACAAGCCTCCTCTGTTGAGAAACTGTCTTTTTTCTTTTTTTGGGGTGAGAAACACAGTTGCTTTTTAGGAACAGATTGGTTGTTTTGGCTGCACATTGAAATTGAGATGATGGAAAAGCAACTGGGAAAAGAAAAAGTAAAGTTTTTCTCTGATCCAAGTTTCTATTCATGGCTCTATGATTATTTAAAAGCTGTATTGTAATAATCCTCTCTGTTTGTTGTGATGTAATCTGGTGTGTTTGCAGGGTGTAAACAAGGAAAAAACACTCAGTAAAGATTTATGATATACTCCTGGCTACAACTATGTTTGTGGCAACACGTCCTGCATGAGTGAGGAGCAGAAAACACAACTCCTCAAGTACTGTAGAGAAATCTTTTCGATTAGGCCCACATGTCTGACATATATCATCATATCTCCTTCCAGAGAATCCTCTGTGTGCTCCTGATCAGTTCCAGTGTGGGAATGGCCGTTGCATCGGCCAGAGGAAGGTGTGTAACGAGGTCAACGACTGCGAGGATGGGACTGATGAGCAGCCACACCACGACTGCAGTAAGTATGAGCATGCTTATAAAATATATCAGTATGTAAGCTGCAGTTAGCCAACATTTTACACTTTGAAGCAAGGACTCACTCTGAGTGCCATAAATTGTTCTTTTATTTGCTAATTAAAGCAACACTACATAACTTTCCAACCTTAAAACTCTGCTCCTGACTTGTCTTGATGGCACGCTGGCATTTATTACAAACATTCTTGGAGCTGCTGTTGCCCTGCAGCGTCCAGAGGCTGAGAAACCGCACTTCACAACTTTATTTTCCAGCCTGGAGCATCATGTTGCCGCTGCATTTAGCTTTATGGCACATGTTTATTAAACATGCAACATGGCTGATTCAGGAAAGAAACGCAAGAAGGTCATTATCGGAGGAAGGGAGGAAACGGAAAAGAGAAAGTGACATGAGGAAAATGTCGACATCAGACTGACTTTTACTGACTGGAGAGAGCTCAGAGAAGAGACAGGATGCAAGACGGATGCTGGATGAGCCTCGGTCAGAGGGCAAAGTTCAGTAGTGGGACTTTTACACTCTTAAATCCTGTCATGACTTATTGCAGCTGTCATGCAGAGTATCAGGGAATCATTAGAAATAAATAAATGTGCTTTATGCCTTGATAAGTATTAACAAAATGATTAGGTTCATGAGGTTAGATCAAACCCATTTAAGTTCAGGGGCCACAATCAACACAATTTTGATCTGAACTGTGCCAGACCAGTAAAATGATAGCATAATAACCTATACATAACAAAAACTCCTCATTTTCCCCTTTGTTTTGGTGCAAAGAAGTACAAATACATTATCAAGATGTTAATAAGCCATGCCTTTAGAAAAGAAATCATGAACAACCTGAAGTTTATTGTGAAAGAAAAGTGCAGTTTCAACAATATTTTGCCTCAGTTTATCATTTATATTACAGTTAACAAACTACAATGGATCTGTTCTATCACAAAGCAATGAAACATCCAGTATTTCACAATATGATTAGAGTAACTTGTCAAGAGCTAGAAGTTCTTTTTAGTTTACAGATATGTACATTTCCACATGTGTGTAGTAATCCTGACTATCTGAACTGACTCACCTCATAATACAAACTAAAGATCTATTAAGAAAGATAGAAAAGATAGAACATTTATCCCTCTGTGTTGGAAATGCTTTATATTTAAACATAATAAAAAGGCAACCTCGCTTGTCATTTTCACACCTGCCAAATTCACCCCGCGGGCCAGATTGACCATGTGGTGGGCCGCTTTTAGCCTCCGGGCCATACGTTTGATCATCTCTCTCCTCTACCCGCATCCTGATGACCATTCCCCGCCTCCTCTGTTCAGGGATGTAGCTCACACTGGCGTAACTCTAAAAGAAAAAGAAAATGGAAAACTTGTCTCAGCTGCTTGCGAAGTCTAAAACCTGGTGAAGGTGAAATTTAGACCTCACAGTGGCAGCAGAGGAAAGGTCAGGCTGTAAACAGAGTTCTTTATAAACACTGTGTGTGGCTTTGCAAGTATTCAAATAAATCTCCAAGACAGTGTGGACCGTATATGTTAATAAACCTCCCCGTGCTCAGGCCTCGCTCATTTTGATACTAAAATATTTCAAGCCTCAACATCAGAGGAGCCAGATGCTCTTTCTAAGCGTGTGTGTTTGTGTGTGTGTGTGTGTGTGGCTGTATTTATACTGAATCAGCAAACTGTGTTTATGTTCCTGTAATGTTTCCGCTCTGCGTTTAGGGCCGCGCTCCAGCGAGGGCAACTGTAACCAGAATAACGGAGGCTGCTCCCAGAAGTGTCAGATGGCCAGAGGACTGGTCCAGTGCACCTGTCACACTGGATACCGCCTGATGGATGACAGCCAAACCTGCCAGGGTAACACTGCCTTGTGTGTGTGTGCGCGTGTGTGATAGTTGTGAGTGAAAGTGAGTGAGCAGGTTTAGGATATTCATGACCTCTGCAGCTTTGTGTTTAACATGTGATACCTTCACTGACTTCCTAAATATAACATGACTCTAAAATGCGTCTTCATGTGCGGCCCACCTGCAAGAATACATATTTATCATTACATCTAACCTCAAGATGGTCTTTAGAAAAATGTGAAACTTACAAGTTTGTTTATAGTAACATCTGTAGAGTAATCTTATTTAGTTTTTTTAGGGTAAAAAGGAGAATAAATCAAATAAATGCGGTATCCATGCTAAGATAACAGATTTTAAATGTTTTTGGTTTAGCTTGTGGGGTGTTTGCTCAATTAAGAAATTAATTTAAAGGAATATGGACAATATAAACATGGATTGGGTGTTCTTTCAACACTTTATCTAATAAAGGCAAACAGAAAATACTCAGATAATCTGAAAACAGCTCTCTAATACAGATATGATAGTGTTTATAGCAGATGCTAATATGCAGTACTTAATTCCTAGAATGGTTTCTCAGAGGCTAACAAGCTAAACAATAAAAAATAATGAACTAAATCTAAAAATAATTGAGTTGACTTGAATAAAACATGATGCATAATTAAAACAGAGAATCTACATATGATAAAACAGAGTTTGTAAATAATAAAATGAGTATATCTCTGCAGCTAGGAGGTGTATTTGAATGTTTTTTGGAGTCCTTCTACAATAATTTCCCTCTAAAAGGGATAAATAAAGTATTTTTCATTTTTCATTTCATTCATTGTAAAGGGAACACTTGTGAGATTTGTTACGATGTGGAAATGTCAGTATAAAGTGTTGCTGGGGAAGATTAAATGAAGATGGCACATAGCACAAATTAAAAAGCTTTCAGGCTTGCCTTAAAAAAAGAAAAGGAAAAAAACCCTTTCAGGATGAATGTGGATATCCCTTAGGAATGATGCAGTTGTAGGTCTAAATCATCTGAAAAGCCCAACTCTGATAAACAAAATTAGAGAGGTACAGGCGAGGTCTTGTTTGTCCCCCCCCCCAACATGAGGACCTCAGGTTTTTAAAAAAATGTGAAGTTTCCAGCTAATTGTAAACAAAGAGAAAATCTGCCTGACTAAAAGGTAATCTAACAAAATGTGACCTTACAGTTGCCACAAGAAGCAGCTTTTCTACATCTGCTGCAACTGTTTAGTGTTAAATTCCCTGTCAACCCTGTGGGAGATTGACTCCACTGTCTCCACTGTTTCCTTCCCCTGTCGTCCTCTGCCTCTGTGGTCTGTTCCAGATGTGGACGAGTGTGCTGAGGAAGGCTACTGCAGCCAGGGCTGCACCAACACGGAGGGGGGGTTCCAGTGCTGGTGTGTTCAGGGCTATGAGCTCCGACCCGACAAGCGCAGCTGCAAAGCTCTGGGTAAAAAAACAACAAAAAATAAAAAAAAAAGCTTTTCTGTGTTTTATCCCTGACATGTGACCACAGAGAGTCACCAGGGTTTGACCTCCAATAAAAGTTTGGTTGCACAGTGTTTATAATTGCTACAGCAGTAACCATATCCGCTCCTCTTCTCTGGGGTCTTGGGCTCATTCTGAGGGTCTGGACTAGATTTAGATTTGCTGCAGAGTGGAGGCCTGGTACAGCAGCCCATCAATCTGCTGCTGGCCAGTGTTAAACCCAGGTCAGGGCTGTCTGTCAGGCAGCTGCCAGATGCCAAACCTTTACCTCCACTGAGATTAATAACCCGTGTTATTAAAAGTGTATGTCGGTCCCGGCTCTGCTTCTTTTATTTACATGTTTTCTTCTTTTCTGTCTTTAGTTCCACTTCAATTTGCTCCATTTTTCTCCATCTTTGCTCCCTCCTTCAGGTCCAGAGCCGGTGCTGCTGTTCGCCAACCGCATCGACATCCGTCAGGTTCTGCCCCATCGCTCTGAATACACCCTCCTGCTCAACAACCTGGAGAATGCCATCGCTCTGGACTTCCATCACAGCCGTGAGCTGGTGTTCTGGTCGGACGTGACGCTGGATCGTATCATGAAGGCCAACCTCAACGGCTCCAACGTGGAGGAGGTCGTCTCCACTGGTCTGGAGAGCCCAGGTGGGTGCAGCGGCTAATGGGATGGGGGTTCAGATGTAGGACAGGAAGCTCATTCATCATTTATCCAATTTATTCAACTCTGCCTCTCTCTGCCTGACAGAGCTCTGCTCTCCCTCACTCCATCCATTCATCACCTTGCAAGAGTTCAGTGCGACATCAACACTGCTCAGACTTCATCTTCTTTTTGCCTTTTGTCTCTTTTTCTTTCTTTTAGCTTCATTGTCTGCGTTTCAGTTTCCCACTCTGTTTTTTCTTTACGTTTTAGCCTTTCTTTGTTTTAGTCTTCTTGTCTTTCTTGTATTTCACCCTGACTGCCTTTTACTCTTTTCATGTTGTAATAGTATTTACATAAACTAAGCTAATGATATACTAAATACACTAAAACTAGTGATATGAGGATGAAATAATGAGACATTACAGATGAAACTTTGGGACAAAGATCTCATTTCTTAGTGAATTTTAAAGAGGAGGATCATGACTGTCTGCAGAAAGACGTACAGATTGTCAGTAGAGGTCTAAATGAACTTATGATACATTATATATGTAATTATTTGTTTATTTATATATGTGTGTGTGTGTGTATATATAAATAAATACATAGATATCACCCACCAGTATACCAATATTTAGAACAGTTTAGCTGTAGTTTCTCAAATTTTTTTAAGTTTTACATTTTCCATTCAAATCACTTTATTTGTTCCCACGGGGCAATTTTAAAAGGGCATGACAGCAGCTTAAAGGACATATAAGACAAGTCACACATTCTAAAAACACACAACAGTCATTTAAAACATACATAAGTCATTTTAAACATACATAAGTCATTTAAAAAACACACAACAGTCATTTAAAACCCAAATTTTGATATCAAGAATTTAAAAGACTGTATCTTGGAAGTGGTCAGAGATCAGAGAGTATATGATGGGAGTAAAATGGTGAAAATGTGCTTCAACATTCAGCTTTCTTTGTAATCCTCTCCATATCACTGACTATCAGTAGTAAAGAAAAAAAAAAGTGTTAGGATTGAAGATGCATGTGTTTGTCGTCTGGTGGTATAAAGTGGTAACAGGTTTTGTCCGTTTCATTCAGTTACGTTGCTTCGTTCAAGTTTGCTACCTAGAGGATTAAAAAGTTTTTCTCTCCTTTAGGTGGGCTGGCTATAGACTGGATCCATGATAAGCTTTACTGGACAGACTCTGGGACGTCCCGCATCGAGGTGGCCAATCTGGACGGGACACACCGCAAGGTGTTACTGTGGCAGAATATGGAGAAGCCCAGAGCCATCGCACTGCACCCGATAGAGGGGTATGAGTCCCAAAAACACACACCACAAACCCTCTATAATTCACCACAGATGCTTTCAAATGTACACACATTCATATATGCATATCCCCTCTGGATGTGTCCTAGTTGTTGTGTAGCAGCAGAGCAGCGATTAAAGTTTGGCAGCACAGTGTTGCCTACAGGCGAGCATCTGTGTGGAACAAGTAATTCATGAAAGGGGCAGCAGCAAAGTGTGTCCTCCTCCTTGGGTTGGTATTATGCAGTGGCAGGAGGGAGTTTTGGATGAGGCCCCAGTGAAATTAAAAAGTAGAAAACTCATGCAGCTTATTAGGAAGCTCATTAGCATGGGCTAACTGAAAGATTGAGGGGGGGGGGGATCCATCTTCCCTCTGAGCTTGCACATAACAGCGTGTGATAATGAGGCGACATAAATGTAGAGGACAAAAGAGACTTGTTTGTAACGTCAGACACCTGCTGTGTCTCCTGACAGCAAGCTGTCTCGTTCTGCTTCGGTGTTCGGTGTAAGCAGGTAAAACCAACCACGACCGTCTCTTTTTTTTCTTTCTCCTCAGTAAGATCTACTGGACGGATTGGGGGAACACGCCGCGCATCGAGTACGCCAACATGGACGGCTCCAACCGGCGCGTCATCGCAGACACGCACCTGTTCTGGCCCAACGGCCTCACCATCGATTATGCCGGCCGCCGCATGTACTGGGTGGACGCCAAGCACCACGTCATCGAGAGAGCGGACCTGGACGGACGCAACCGCAAGGCTGTCATCAGCCAAGGTAAACACTCAGCTGCTCAGGGCAGAACGGGTCTTCAAGCTTTTCTGGTTGTTTATTCATTTGTTAAAACCAAAGTTGATCTTCTTAAAGGTTTAAATACTCGTTTACTCGTTTAAAGCAAGTGCCCAAAAAGATAGAAACCAGAAACTTCCACAAATATTGTAGTAAAGCTGGTTTATGTCCCTCTCTGCTGTGCTTCAGTAAAGTCTGCAGCTAGTTAGCCATAGTTTCCTGTTGAACTGGAACGCATGTTTGACACTTTTTTTCTTTTGTGAACTTTTTCAGTCACTTGTACTCAAGCTGCCGAGTTGTTCTTCAGGGCTGCAGAAAGCTGAAACTGTTTCACAGAAGCTAAGCTAGCTAAGCATTTTGTCGTGCACTTTCTGAAGTCCTTATTTTTGACCACTCGAGTTGATTTAATTCAACACAAATATCTAATCAGCCAATCACACGGCGGCAACTCAATGCATTTAGTCATAGGGGTGTGTATTGGCAAAAATCTGGCTGTACGATATGTATCACAATACAGGGGCAACAGTACCGTATATTGTGATACTGTAAGGAAGACCATACATTGCAATTTGTCTTTACTAGAATGAAAGACTTGAAAGAAACCGTCACAGCATAGTAAACACTCAAACCTGTAATATGCTTGACATCAACTTACTGAATGAGAACAAAGGATCTCCATTTCACCACAGAAGAAATAAAATCACTTGTTTTTTATGTTTAAGATCAATAAAGAAATTAAATTCTGCCTTATCGGTAAATTTCTCAAAGTTGTCACTGTGAATTCAAACACACCACCACTTAAGTGGAATATAAAAAGTATGTATATACAATATATTAACAATGGTCTTACATATATAGAATATATCCATTTTTTATTTCAAAGTATTTATCAAAAGAAAGTATGCTCGGTGCAAAATCAAAAACAGAACACTTTTACAGTTTTTTACATAAACACCTGTATACAGTAAATCTAAAGTTTAAGTGCTTAGAATTCATCAAGTTAACTTTGACAAAAAAAGAAAGTCAAGTTAGAATGCAACACAAAAACACAAAAATGAACCACTGGGAATGTTTGCAAATAGCAAATAGTTCATTTAAAAAAATACCTTTTTGGCAAAAAAAAATTGAAAATACCTTTTTTTTTTTCCATAGAAAAAAAATTGATATTGTGGTTATGAATATTGATACAATATCGTCACACGAAATATTGCGATATTTCAGTATATCGATATTTTCTTACACCCCTATTTAGTCATGTAGACATGGTAAACACGGCTTGATGGAATTCAAACTGAGCATGGGAATAAAGAAGAAAGAGGATTTAAGAGACTTTAAACGCGGCATGGTTGTTTGAATATTACACTATTTCAGTGTTTCAGAGTATTTCATCTTCTGATGGCTGCTCCCAGCAGGATAATGCATCATGTGCCAAAGTTCAAATTGAGGCAGAGAACCAGAAACGATGCCGTGTGCAGAGGTCTGGCAGGAGTTAAATGTTGGATTAATTATCACCCTCACATGCAAGGAAGTGCTCCTACATTAGATGATGGATGATGCGTCGCAGTAACCCATTATGGCATGTGGAGTTAATCAGGACAGCGTTTCCATTAACCAGCACTCTTCTCCACCTCCCTCTGAAATAAACACAAAAGCCATGAATGACAACAACAACAAAAAACCTTTTTAATGTTGCTTCTATTCATGTTGTTGGCCCCTACAGAGACGTGTGTTTGTGTTCACGTGCGCTAAAAGTGGAAATGTGGTGTTTGGAAATGAAAGCGGGTACAAACACAGGCCAGCTTCTGAGGCGTCATGCTGTAGTTCAGCTTCTTACTGATAGTTTCTGTTGTTTCCCGCTGCGTCCGCGCTTCATGTTTGTCACTCGGCAAACAAGCAGCCAGCAGGACGTTGTGGGTTGGTGGTTTAGTTGGTTAATCCAGCAGTCATACAGAGGCTGGCTGCAGCAGCACCAGACCACATCACCATGCTTGGGTTTTTGTTTTTTAAAGGGACCAAAGCACAACAAATACTGTTTTATCTCCTATTTCAGATCAACAAACTGTAGAAGATCTGTTTTTACTTTTCATTTCAAAACCACGACCTCGTCCACCAGAACATGCTTTAAAACCAGGACCTCCTCCCCCAGAACCTTCTATAAAACCACAGCCTCATCCCCCAGAACCTTCTATAAAACCACAACCTCCTCCCCCAGAACCTGCTTTAAAACCACAACCTCCTCCCCCAAAACCTGCTTTAAAACCACAACCTCCTCCCCCAGAACCTTTTTTAAAACCACAACCTCCTCATGCAGCCAGACCTCAGAGCCGGAACCTCTTAGAAGTCTGAAAGAGCCATACAACCTTTGTCTTCCATGTACAATCAAACCTCTGCAGGATGAAGGAGTCTCTGTAGAACCCTGCAGTCATGATGAGAAGTCCGGCTCTTTTCAAAGATCCGGCTCTTTTGGCCTCTGAACAGTTCTTCCTATAGCATCACTCAGAATCAGAGGAATGTACCGAATTAAATAACCGCATAAGTGTTATTAATGTATTAAAATTAGGAATAAATAAATAAATGTGGAAATAAATAAAAAAAGGGCCACAATGACAGAAAAAATGCAGCATTAGATAATGAATGAAATGTCCTTTTTCTTCAAATTAAATAAGAATAGATTCAATTAAAAGGATTTCATTTCACATAAAAACATAGATGATAATTTCAGTATTTAATTAATTAGCATATACAAGATTAATTAGCCTATCAACCTCTCGTTCCATCCTTCCCTCACTCGTGAACAAGACCCCGGGATACTTGAACTCCTCCTCTTGGGAGCAGGACTCTACCTCCGACCCGGAGAGAACACTCCACCTTTTTCCCGGCTGAGGACCATTGTCTTGGATTTGGAGGTGCTGATTCTCATCCTGACCTCTTCACACTCAGCTGCTAATCACGACCCGATGAAGACAACAGAACCACATCATCTGCAAAAAGCAGAGACCCAATCATGATCCACCAAACCGGATCCCCTCAACACCTCGGCTGATCCTAGAAAATCTGTCCATCAACGTTATGAACAGAATCGGTGACAAAGGGCAGCCTTGGCGGAGTCCATCCCTCACCGGAAACGAGTCCGACTTACTGCCGGCAAGGCGGACCAAGCTCTGGCACCGGTCACACAAGGACCGGACAGCTCGTACAAGGAGGGGGTAGTACTCCATACTCCCGGAGCACCCCCCGCAGGAGTCCCCGAGGGACACGGTCGAACTCCTTCTCCAAGTCCACAAAGCACATGTAGACTGGTTGGGGGAACATTTGACTATCTATAATAACCCCTACTAGTTTCCCTTCTGTTACTTGTTCTATCACTACATCTCCCACAGTTAAGCCCAGGATCTTGTCTTAATGAATGTTTTGAGCCTAAAACAATACATTTAGTTTTTTCTTTATTCAGAACTTATTTGTTTCTCATCATCCATTTCTCTGTTAGTCAAAGGTTCAAATTTATATACTGGCCCACAAATTTAGCAATTCAAACTCAATTGGGACTGATGGAAAGTCGGTATGGGGAACTTCTTTTTTTTTAATTTCAAATTTGATTAAAAATTCATTAAAAAAAATAAATACAAATTTTATCAAATAAAAATTATTTATCAAAAATGATTAATTAAATATTCAAATGAAAAAATGTAATAAATGTAAAATATTGATAAAAATTTAGTCATTATTACTTTGTCAAAAATCTTTTTTTTTAAGTTGGAAAAAAAAAAACTTTAAATTCTTAAAACTATAAGTGAACACAGAGTTTTAAGTTAATGCCACATTACTACCGTCCCAAATTGGTTCTTCTCTGTCTTCTTTTTCTTTTCTGATGGAGTGGAAATGATGAAGAAGATCAGAGATTATCAGGAGTGTGAAGAAAGACGAAGGACACGGAAATGTTTGAGTGTGTGTGCCATCATTCCTGTGAGCTGTCCTTAATGATGTGTGCTCTGAGGATAAAAGGCTGTAATTGGTCCTGTCCTTCCTCCACAGCCTGTGTTTGCTCAGACAACACACAGGACAAATGGGGCGTTGGTGTGTGTGTGTGTGTGTGTGTGTGTGTGTGTGTGTGTGTGTGTGTGTGTGTGTGTGTGTGTGTGTGTGTGTG
>JBBBVU010000001.1:5251729-5265603 GCA_037177055.1 Atherinosoma microstoma | reverse complement strand
CTTCTTTGGCTCCAAAAACTATGATTTCAGTTTTGTCTTCATTTAACTGAAGAAAGTTCTGACACATCCAGTCTTTACTCTGATCAATGCATCTGATCAGTGATTGGATCAGTAATCTTAGACTTCCATCCATACTTTTCAAGATGCATTTGTGGGTCAGTGCACTACTTTTTTCTGTCTGGACATTCGAACACCCCCTAGATAATGGCATGACCCCTATATAGGGCGCTATGTAGGGAATAGGGTGCACATTCGGACACAGCCTAAGTCTAAGGGTGATAATATACCAGCCTGTGGGAGAAAAAATGTTTTTATCTTACTTAATTTGACATTTTGCTTCAAAAACTTACACATATTAGTATGGATTTTTGGACAACATTTTGGTACTTTTAGTTGTGTAAAGTCTTAAAGTTCTCACCATTGATCTGTTTAACAAATATAACCCGTCGTTATACCCCAAACTGGATGTTTTTCCGTCTGTTTTTTTATCTTAAAATATTTTCTCAACCACTCAAATATTCAGAGTAACGTCTTTTATTTTGTTTTATTTCATTAATCCGTGTGGATCCAGTGTGAAAATTAAAACAAGCAGTCTTTTTTTGTCTTGTATCAGTTAAAACTGGGCTCAAAGAGCGATGAAACACAGCACTGAAATTTCCATCCCGCTTTAAACCGAGCCGTCTTCTGTCCATCTGGAGGCGACAGGGTTGCTTACGGTGTGAGAGGACAAGGAGGTGCCGCATGTCGGTTAAAGGGGACGTGGCTGCGAAGGCTTGGTGGGACGTTTGATGCCCTGTCGACCTGCAGCTGCTGCTCCAGCTGTCCCAGAATGAAAAAACAAAAACAAAAAAAGAGCAGGAGATGGAGGGGTGAAGGTCCAGGGATGACAAGAAAGAAGGTGACCGTGTGAAAAGTAGGAGGGAAGAAGGTGTAGTGTTGTCTCCTTCATGTTGGGATCAGAGCAGAAACTAACACCTGGACCTCTCTGAGGAGGACAGGGAAGAGAAAATATGCCCTTTTTTTTTTTAAGGTTTACACTCAACTACACACATGATGTTTCTGATTCTTTCGGCTCATTATCGTCTCCGTCTCCCTCCAAAACACCGTCATTCAATGAGCGGCGCTGTTTTTAAAAGCAAACGCTCGCCACACACCGCAGCTGTGTGAAGCAGAGATCATTTCTTCCATCCATTACACACACTCCCCACAGATGCTTGGGTAGCATTTGCAGCTACACAAGCTCCAAATGCTTGTGTTGCTGCATTTGTGGAGCAGGATTAAGATAAAGGAAGAAAAAGAGCGTTATTTTTAGACAAGTGGGGACGAGGAGTCCCCTTCAGCGGATGCTCCCCACCAGAGACGTTCAGCCAGTTCAGCCATTTTTGTGATCACAAAAGTGACTGCAATCCTTGAAGCGAGTTTCTTGTGTAGACACATTACAAGGGCTCTGAGGCTTATTTTTACAGCCTGTTTCCTTAAACAAGCCCTGAGGTTTTACATGTAAACATGATTATCTGCCAGCAGAAAACAAGTAAATAACAATTCTGGTATTTGCCTTCTCTCTGCGCTTCTCCATGATGTGAAATGAGGGAGAGTATTAAGTTGCTTTTGGATAATTGCTTATTTAGAAACGTTTGAAAGTAATCTTGGACTTGAGTGTTTGGAGCCAATTAGGCCATAAAAAGGATTTCGCTCTTTCTGCGCAGTCACAAAAAGCTCTTCTCTTGTTTAAACTGTGTTTAAAGAGCACATAGACCACCAACAGACACAAAACACTCAAGTTTACCACGAGCCAAAGCTTTGAATCTTTTTGGATTATTCCACATATAACATTTATGCATCTTATAGGTTGGAGAGAAAATCCGATCTGTCATTAAAATCTGCAAATTTGGTGAAATAAAGATGAAATTAGAAGTGGTTATTATTCGTGTAGTATCAGTCCGTCTCGGTTTAAGGCTTCTACTTGATCTTCCATTCAGAAAAGTCGCATCATGCTTGGAAAAACCACGGGAGTGCCTCTGGGTTCGGAGCCATCGGCCACAACTAAAGCAGCTACAGGCAGATGAGAGGCAGAGTAATTGAAAGCAGCTCTAAATGAGGACGATATGACATCAGCCAAGCCCACAGTGCAGAGTGGGAGGATGTTTGGAGAGCTGGTGGAACAAGATTATTCCATAGTTTCTTTTTTAAATGTTCAGACTCAAATGATCAAATCTGCCTCATAGATTCATTATGAAGCGTCAAACTAGACTCTTTTGGTTTTTACTTTGATATTTCTCATCAGAATAATGTGCCATATAGACGGGTTACAGGTTGGATGAACTCTCTTTCTCTCTTTAGGCCTCCCTCACCCGTTCGCCATCACTGTGTTTGAGGACAGCCTCTACTGGACCGACTGGCACACCAAGAGCATCAACAGCGCCAATAAGTTCACCGGCAAGAACCAGGAGATCATCCGCAACAAGCTGCACTTCCCCATGGACATCCACACCCTGCACCCTCAGAGGCAGCCCGCAGGTCGGTGCACAGCCGGCTCGGAAATAAAAGCCGAGGCTGGTGTTTGCTTAATACCTCAGCAACGTTCACTATCTTTTCTTCTCAGTTATAAATTCTAAATGATAAAAACAGCCGGGAGCAGCTGGGGGGGCGGGGCGGCGTATGAGGTGACACTAGCATCGTAGAGCTCGGCCTACGATGTTTTAAATGTGTTGATGAAAGAAGTTTGGGGGGTTACGGCCTTTATGGAACTTAAAACAGTGGCTTGAATTGAAGAAATCAAGAGCGTCACAATGAGGAAACGCTCATCTTGTGATGAAGCAGAAAGAGAATTGAACTGTGATAACTATGATTTTATAATGCATTGCAGAGAGGCCGAGACAGGAGTTATATGATATGTTTCTTGTGTCGGTTGCAACCCCAGCTGCAGCATTTTGAGCTCCTACTTGTTAAACGCGATGAAGTAAAAGCAGGGATAATCATTCCCAGCTCCGTTTTAGAGAGACGTCTGCGTAGTTTTCGATATTTCTCAACTGAAAGAAGCCGTCCCTCGTTATTTTCTCCGCTGAGACACAGCTGAGTCAAAGATAACACCGAAGTTTCTAAGACTTGGCTGGACGGATGAGCCGCATTCATCACTGTTTATGTCAAGGATGCAGTTGTCAGGGGCAACAATTAGGATTTCAGTTTATCCGCATTTAGCTGTAAATAGTTATTACACAGCCGATGTCTGATGCCTGCTAAGCGTCTCATCATTAGGCCTGAAAGATCTGAAGGAGATATGAATCAGAATTTGTGCTATTTTTGTTTTTAATAAGTTAGTAAAGGTTAGATATGAACCATTTGGAAACTTAATATCGCAGCTACTCCACTTGCTGCGTGAAGACTCAGTCCTGTAATGATGTTTTAATGATGGAACATCCTCATATCCCTGAGTGTGAGTGTTGTAATCAAAGCTTGTGATCTGGCTTCATGCTGTGCAGTGAGAAACAAAGCAGTTTAAGTTTTCTCCACTGAATAAACCACATCATTTGGCTTTAAAAAAAAAAAAGCCCTCCTCAAACAGAAGAGATTTCTGCTCCTCCAGTCGACACCCTGTCTTGTTGTAGCCGACAGTAGCCGATTCATCTTGTTAAACTGCCACCCGTGCCTGTCAGGTGTTACTGCAGAATTTCGTGAAACTCCTCTTTATTTTTTAGCTCTCCCTCTTTCTGTTTCTGCAAACAAGCAGCCAAATGTTACAAAGGGCGCTCCTGCGGCAGTTCTCACTCGCCATGACCCTCCAATTACACACAAACTTTGCTGGTGAGCGAACAACAGTGTTGAGATAATAAGCAAACACTGCTTTGTTTGTTTTTGATCATCCAGTTCCCCTTGTGGAATATACCGTTATTGGACCACCCCCCCCCCCTCCTTATGCACCGAGAGTAAAGCCTGATCCGTGCGGTGCGTTTGAGTGCCGTTTGTTCTGGCGCTCGACGACAAGAGCGAGACCCACCAAGGTTTCGGCCTTGGTGGGTCTGCTCTTGTCGTCGAGCAAAGATGAGAGAACAAAGTCGTGAGAACAAAAGATGCTACTTCTGAAAACATCAGAGTTTAGAGCTTGAAGTGGAGGGAAGGAGGCCTTAAACGCTGAATATGAAAAGCAAAAGAAAGAATGAACGGTGTTGAGGACAGACACAGCCGGCATGAGAAAGGCTATCGTTAAGTTGCGCACAGAAGTGAGAAGTCGTCTCCTCTGGTGGCGAATCCACAGATGAAAGAATGGTTTGTTGCCTTAGTGTCGGACCCTGCGGTGAACCGGCCAGTTTTCATCAGCATGACAGCGAGGACTTGTGTTCTTTGATAACAAACTATGTTGAACTTGTCTTCTGGCCAAGAGAAAGTTTTTGTTTTCATACTGACAGAAATTCTCCAACAGTCTTGACACGAATATGAACCGCGAGCCGCCTCTTGTGTTGCGAAGCTGTCAGTCATCCCGGTTCACGTCCGTGTAGGACGCAGAAGTTAAACAAAGGAAGGATGCTCCAGAGGTGGAGTGAAATCCAAAGCAGACGTGATGTGAGGTAGATCGATTTGCACCGGTGAGACGGCCACAGCAGGAAACACGGGGGGAGAGAACAGGGGAAGCCGTGCAGCTTCAACTTGGTTGGATAAGAAGGGGGTAAAAAAAGAGCTTTTTGAACACTTGACCGCTGTTTACTGAAGGTCTGCTTCTTCTTTAGGTGGAAGGAACCGATGTGGAGCCAACAATGGAGGCTGCAGCCACCTGTGTCTCCCCAGCAACAAAACGTACACCTGCGCATGTCCCACCGGCTTCAAGAAGGTGGACCACTACAGC
This sequence comes from Atherinosoma microstoma, assembly GCA_037177055.1. Taxonomy (NCBI): domain Eukaryota; kingdom Metazoa; phylum Chordata; class Actinopteri; order Atheriniformes; family Atherinidae; genus Atherinosoma; species Atherinosoma microstoma. The sequence goes on along the minus strand of JBBBVU010000001.1, from coordinate 5,260,766 downwards.
TGTGCCGACAGTAAGTTCCTTTACATCTCTATCACATTAAGAAACTCAACATAGAAACTACTAGCAGCTAAATTTAAAACTTGAAGTAATTTAGAAGTCTGTGATGGGTTTTTTTCCCTCTGATTTACATCTTGTACTTTTATCTTTGGCCTTCTGCCTCCTATGACTCGACTGTAAAGTTTGGCTTATCAAACAGTCCGTGTTCAGACGCTAAATTGGGAAAAGTTAATCCTGTAACGCACCGTTAATCGGATCAGCCCGCCGGTTGAGGTGTAAAGTGTCGGAGCAAACAAATTTTTAGAGAACAGATGATGCAGAGGATTATAAGACATCCTCTTGATGTAAACGTGGGATCTAAATTCCTGGAAAATGAAAGCAAGTTCAAACATTTTACAGTTCAGTGTAGCTGAATCAGTTTTAAAACCAGAGGGCTTACCCAAAAACGTGTTTTCTCATCTGTTTTGTAATAATGTTAGAGAATAGGTTTTTATTATGTCTAATATTAGGTCAGGCTGGTTGGATTTTTCCTTCTATTGGCTGTTAGGTGTCTTTGTGGTAGTGCTGCTGTTTTGCTGTCTTCACTGTTGACCCCCCCCCCCCTCCCCCGCTGTTGAACCTAGAAGACTGACAGAAGACCTTTGGTCTTTAATCAGGTCTTGACAAGTTCCTGCTTTTTGCCCGAAGGACGGACATCCGACGAGTCAGCTTCGACACAGAAGACATGTCCGATGATGTCATCCCTCTGGCTGATGTACGCAACGCCGTGGCGCTGGACTGGGACGCCAAAGACGGCTACGTCTACTGGACGGACGTCACCACCGACTCCATCAACAGAGCGCTGTGGAATGGCACCATGCAGGAGGTCGGTGATGTCTGCAAAATGATTTCCTTTTTGCAAAGGAGGTGAAGGAAGGCGGCAGGAAATGTTTTAAAGTTTGTGTAATACCGCCATCTGCTGGAGCTGATGGGAAAGTGCAGCTTTAGATTCATGCTTGTCTTTAGATCTGTTCATTGTGTTATTAAAAGGCCTCTCTCAGATGTCCCAGAGCTGCATTAAACCAGATTAAATAATAATTTTATGCACGTTTCAAAGCACATTTCTGATTCAGGAAGTAATCTGAGCATGCAAAGCGGCCAGAAAAGAAAGATTCACATCTTTTGTTTCTTGTTTGTTTTTTAGGTGGTGGTGGACACCAGTCTGGAGAGCCCAGCAGGTTTGGCAATTGACTGGGTGACCAGCAAACTCTACTGGACAGATGCTGGTATTCTTACATGCATTATTTCTCACTCAATCACCGGTGTGGCTGCATGTTGCTTTTCGGTTCTAACTCATCGCGTTTCGGGTGTCAGGTACGGATCGTATCGAAGTGTCTAACGCTGACGGGAGCATGCGGACTGTCCTGATCTGGGAGAACCTTGACCGGCCCAGAGACATTGTCGTTGACCCAATTGGAGGGTGAGATGATTACGAAGGCTTCGAAAATAACGTGATCATCTGGACAGAAAATCAGAACCCTAAATGTTTGTCTGTGTTTGTAGCTTCATGTACTGGACTGACTGGGGGGCCAACCCAAAGATCGAGCGTGCAGGAATGGACGCTTCCAGCCGCATCGTCATCATCTCGTCCAATCTGACGTGGCCCAACGGGCTGGCTATCGACTATGAGACCAAACGTCTGTACTGGGCCGACGCAGGCATGAAAACTATCGAGTTTGGCAACTTCGATGGTTCAGACCGACAGGTGAAAGGGATTTTTTTAAATTCTGCTACATGAATGTTTTCATGCTGAATGAATTGTTTTAAATGTATTTCTTGTTATCACTAGTTAAGCCAGTCCAGTCCAGTAAGCTCAGGAAGGTTTAAAACTCTCCCCCTGCTTTGTCCTCAGGTTTTGATTGGCAGCCAGCTGCCTCACCCTTTTGGCCTGACTGTACACGAGGACAAGTTGTACTGGACAGACTGGCAGTCCAAGAGCATCCAGAGTGCCAATAAGCTCACTGGTTTGGGACGGCAGACGCTGGCGGAAAACTTGGAGAACCTTATGGACATTCACATGTTCCATCGGCACCGTGAGACAGGTCCGTGCGCATCTGCAGGCTCCATGTAAACTGAAGCATTTCTCCAGCTTAGGCATTGATTCGAGACTGAAATATATGAATGAATGAGTGCAAAGGTTCAGAGTTGACTTCCAGCTCTAGGTTAATGACCACGCAGCATATCCTTGTTAGTTTTATCTTCACAGCAGACTTTATTATTCAAAAAGGTTTATTTTAAGTTGAATTGTGATTGAACTATTTCTCATCTTAATGAATGACTCATCGTATTACACGGGAAGTTTTTATTATTTGTTCAAAGAAGGTGTTAAATAGGAAAAATTATATGACAATCCGTCTGCATTTCCTATGTTCCTATAATATATTTTCTCAGTTAAAATGTTCGGAGTATATTCAGAATATACTGTGTGTACTACCGTTAAAAGTTCTGCCTCATAATATATTTAAAAAAAAACAATAGCATATTCATTTTGAGAAAGGGGCCAACATTTCTTTTACTTATATTTTTTATAACAAAACCAACAGTATGAACAAATGAAAAAATTATAATGATAAAAATAAAGATGGCATTTAGCCCATCTTACAGCATATAACTATTATAAATGTGTTATAATTTGTAGACTGAAGATCTTTTATTCTATTGATTGTATTTCCTCTATAATATCCAGCCAGTGGTTCATCCAGGTGGGCCTGTTTTCAGCCGGTTTCTTGTAATGACTTTCTTAGGCGCAAGATATTGAATTTTAAAAAGGTATACGTCTCCTTTATCCATTACATCTTCTGGTATCAGTCCTAGATATATGAACTGGGGGTCATTGGGAATGTTGTATTGCAGTATATTCCATTTGTTTTAGTATAATTTTTTCTTTATTGCTAAAAGTTTTAGCCAACTGATTTCACCTCAAAAACTTCCTTAGTTATTTACTACTTGTAGTATTTTCAGAAATGTTTTACTTTTCAAATTTCAAATATTTTGATCTGGCGCACTGTAAACGTTGGACCGCACAGTCAGGACCCTCTCTTAAGGTGGAGCTAATGAAGCTTGCTTCCACCACTTTGATAAATATTTTATCACCAAATGAAGCCATCATGAATGAGTCTCGTGCAAATTGTCTTTCTGTGTTGATTTAAAGTGAAAAACTAGAGTGTGTTCTCTCTGTCTCATCATTTATAGCACATTAATATTATCTCTTACATAGTTGTCTGCAGATAATTATCATTAATAACATCATCAGCTGTCTGCATGTGGTTTCCTTACACGCTAAACTGCTTCTTATTAGCCTGACGTAACAGTCAGACATCTCTGCAATGACAACAACAATTTTATCAAAGTGTATTTCATATGAACAGATAGATATGAGCAAAAAATAGTGTCATTCTCAACACTGTTCATGCAAATAAAGCCTTATCTAAATAAATATGCACTAATTTGCTAATGTTAAGTTGAGAAAAATAGATCAAATAAACATCTTAATGTGTACTCCGCCCTTTTTTTGCACTCATTTTACGTTAAAACTGTGTGTAAAAGTAAAATATTCCAGATTCCCTGCTTGGAAATGAACTTACAGCAACAGTAACCGAAGCACAGAAATGTATTTTTGTCCTGACACCTACATGCCACATTTTCAAGCGTTCTCTTTGACTTGTGACGAAGGAAACGCATCTTTTCTTGCCCGTGCTCTAAGCTCATATAAAATTTGCTTGTTGTCACTGAGGGGAGGGGGGGGGGGGCAGTTCAAGTGAAACCAGAACCGAAGTGAAACCTCTCTAATCTCAGTGATGTAAGGGACTCGCCACGGTTCCCAGAAGGGTTTCTCTCCTGGTATCTGTTACTTTGTATGTTTTGTTTGCCCCAGTTTCTCCCATATCTCTCCCATTATTTTCCTCTCGTATCACATTGAAAGTAGGTCGGTGGGTGATATGATTCTGTTTGTGTTTATATGTAGTGCATAACCCGTGCTTGGTGAATAATGGAGGTTGCAGCCACCTCTGTCTCCTGGCGCCTGCTCCCAAAGCCTCCAGCTGTGCCTGTCCCACAGGGATCAACCTGCAGACGGATGGCAAGACATGCACACCTGGTATGGAAAACCCTCCCTACAGAAACGTTTGAACAGAGAGAGCATCCCACTTCTCTTTCTTTGCAATGTTACGTGTCAGAATGCAACATTACGTGTCAGAATGCAACATTAAAGTAAAAGAGGAAAAATGAAAAAAGCAGAAAAACCCTTGAAATAAAAGGAACTTTTGATTCCCGAATATAAAAGTCTGTCAGCCTCTTTTGACTGACGGGAAGGTTTCTGGGATGTGTGTGCAGGGATGAGCAGCTTCCTCATCTTTGCTCGGAGGACGGACATCAGGATGGTTTCTCTGGATATTCCCTACTTCGCTGACGTGGTTTTGGCTGTAAACAGCTCCATGAAAAACACCATCGCCATTAGTGTTGACCCCAAAGAAGGTTTGTAGCCTAAATCTCCTAGAGACCTGGTTTAAAAGATCAAGAGATGCAGAAACTTGAGTTTGACAGACTTCTCCTGCAGGAAAAGTGTACTGGTCTGACAGCACCATGAAGAAAATCAGCAGATCCAACATCGATGGGACAGCACATGAGGATGTCGTGTCTACAGGTGGGGAGGAGAGAGACATTTCACACATATTTCTGTGTGATTCCACTTATTGATAGCGTCTTTACTTCATCTCGGTTTCTTTTTTGTAGGATTGATGACGACTGACGGGTTAGCGGTGGACGCAGTTGGCAGGAAGATCTACTGGACGGACACGGGAACCAACCGCATTGAAGTGGCCAACCTGGACGGCTCCATGAGGAAAATTCTCGTTTGGCAAAACCTGGACAGCCCAAGAGCCATCGCCCTCTACCACGAGATGGGGTGAGGCTGCCATCGTGATTGTTTCTATCTGACTTGATTCGATCATATGTTTTAAACTCTAGATTTGATCATGTTCTCATCATTGTCATGCTCATGCTCATCATTTTTTTCCAGCTATATGTACTGGACGGATTGGGGAGAGCATGCCAAGCTGGAGCGCTCGGCAATGGATGGATCTGAACGTGTGGTCCTCATTAATAACAACCTGGGGTGGCCTAATGGCCTTGCCATCGACATGGCCGGATCGCAGTTACTGTGGGCCGATGCTCACACTGAGGTCACTATCAACTTTGGATGGATTTTTTTTCTCAAATCCTCTATTTTATTTGGCAGAAAAGAGTCTTGTTCTTTGCTCTGAGGATTAGAGGATTTTCTGCTGTTACACTCATTGAAAGTCACTTTAAGTCAGACGTGTTTAGACAGATTTTAGCCAGTTCGTCTCAAAACAAATGTATTAGAACCAAATGTATTAGAAAATGAGAAGAAAAAAACTGTGTAACCTGGAAAGATCCTAACTAATGTTGAATTATCACTTCAGATTTTAACATTCTACGGTGGTAAACCTCGTTTCTCTGCAGCGCATTGAGGCGTCTGACCTGAATGGGCAGAATCGTCACACCCTCGTGACTCCAGTCCAGCACCCCTACGGTTTAACCCTATTGGGGCCCCACATCTACTGGACCGACTGGCAGAGCCGCAGCATCCAGCGAGCTGATAAGAACACCGGGGCCAACACCATCACTGTGCGGTCCAACCTGCCAGGCCTGATGGACATCCAGGCTGTGGACAGGGAGAGGCCACTGGGTGAGACAGAACAAGGAGTTGGTTTTATTTCAGAGAAGCGAGCTGAGTAAGAGTTTCTGCTCGGAGATATCTGTTGTATTAGATCTGGGTTCAGTTTTACGTTCTCCTTCTTCTCTTTGCATCATTCGTTTTGTTTGCGCTCTCTTCAGGTTTCAATAAGTGTGGCAGGAGGAACGGAGGTTGCACCCACCTGTGCCTGCCTCGTCCCAACGACACATCCTGCGCCTGTCCCACAGGCATCCTGCTCAAGGGAGATGGCAGGTCATGTGACGACTCCCCAGAGACGTACCTGCTCTTCTCCAACCGTGTCAGTGTCCGCAGAATCTCCCTGGACACCAATGACCATACGGATGTTCACGTACCTGTACCGGAGCTGCACAATGTCATCTCCATGGACTACGACAGTGTAGAGGGGAAACTTTACTACACTGACGTCACCCTCGATGTCATCAGGTGGCGCCACAGATTCTCATATCTGTTGTTTGCATTTCAAATTTGCGTTGTTTGCACAATAATCCTAAAGCCTTTGTTTTAAATAACCTCTGTCGTATACTTTGTGCTTAAGGCGTGCTAATCTAGACGGCACTAACATGGAAACAGTGATTAGCCAGGGCCTGAAGACCACCGATGGGTTGGCTGTGGACTGGGTGTCCAGAAACATGTACTGGACCGACACCGGACGCAACACCATAGAGGTGGCCCGCCTTGATGGGACAAGCCGTAAAGTCCTGATCAACAACAGTTTGGATGAGCCCCGAGCCATTGCAGTGTTCCCAAGCAAAGGGTAAGAATGGGATGCTAACTGGGCTTTACCTAAATGGACTGTACTTGTAAAGCGCTTTTCTAGTCATGTGACCACTCAAATGATGCTGCATGTTCATTCACCCATTCACACAACACATTCATACAGCACCTATATTGATACATACTCGGTGCTTCTCTAAGCATTCATACACATAGGCACATCGGGAGGCAACGTAGGGTTCAGTGTCTTGCCCAAGGACACTTCGACATGTAGTTAGGGGAATCGACCCACCGACCTCCTGTTTGGTAGACGACAGCTATATTACATTTGGACTTTTCTTGTGTGTTTTTAGGAAGATTTGTAGGTAAATATTTAATATGATATATAGAATTAAGTTTTGGTAGTATATGGTTGCTTAAAAAGAAATACTTTTGCCCCTTCACCTTTAAACTACCTTGAAGTTGCAGTTTCCGTCCTTTCTCCAGTTTTCAGACTATTTAGCCAAACACACAACTTATACACAGAAAAAAGACTTATACCTCTTTGTATTCATCTCCACAATATCGTTACATTGATATGTAATTCCTGTTGACTGCAGTAGCTGTTATTTTATAGTCAGTATAGCAGAACTCTCTCTTTTTTCATATTTGTATACATGTTTGTGTATTTACATCTGAATTTTAAAACACAAATAATATCCAAATTCGAATTCATGTTAAGAATTGAAACTATTACAAAGAGGAGGCAAAATACGAAAATATACATTGTTTATTGAATAGCAGTTTATTATGTCAGCTGGTGGCAAATCTTTGTACTTTATGTTCTATTGCGATTTACTCCTTACTCCATTTCTGTGCAGGTTTCTCTTCTGGACGGATTGGGGGAACGATGCAAAAATTGAGCGTTCTCACTTGGACGGTTCGGACCGAAAGATTTTGATCAAAACCGACCTGGGTTGGCCCAATGGTCTCACATTAGACTACGACACGCGAAGGTCAGCAAAAAGAAGCATGAAATATATCTGACATAACTGCTTCTCTCATCAATACAGGTGTCATGTCATTTTAATTTAAAGGTTCATCGTCTAAGGTCACTGTAAGGATTGCAAATGCTTTACCAAATCGTACAAATATAAACGTTAATGTTTATGAACTAAACATGATAAAAAAAATTGTACCTCAGAGCAAAATTCTGCATATTGTTGTCAGGCACAAACCTTTTAATATCTAAGATGACAATGAATCAGTGAGTTAGAGGTTTATTTATTTCAGTTCATTGCTTAGATAGGCTATTTGCTAAATCCTGTCAGTTGTAGGTAAAGGGTGATAAATAGCATGTGAATGTAAACTATAAACTATGGGTATGCGGATATTAGCATGTAAAAAGGACATTAATTTTGTGTATTATTGGGTGCTGTATCGCTCCAATGTATTCCAATGCAACACTTAGTTATGCTAATAATCATTTATTGTACAGCCTACTTTTTTTTAGCTAGCTTTCAGCTAACACTGTCCTTGTGTGACAAGTCTCTCATCATTTTACCTCTTGGTTCTTGAAGATGTTTCACCTCTCCCAAAGCTTTATATAAGAGGTGGAACAACTTCAAGAACCAAGAAACAGAAAGGTCCATTAGACTTTGTTCAAGTTCTTATGATTACTATGACTTGGATGATTGAGAATCTACACTAAAGTCGCCTATTTATGAATTACCATGCTATTTTAGCATGGAATCATGCTAACCATTAACATATCTTAGCATGCTGAGTCATTTGTTAAGGTTAATATGCTAAATAATTTGAAAATTGCAGAACATCTGGTTCGTGAGTCTTTTTCTATGCTAACTTACTCGATGTTACATGCTATCATTGTTTAGCATGTTTATCTGTAGCATTTGATTAGCAGAGATTTGCTTGCTGCTAGAAACTAACATAGCAAACACAGTTAGTGTTAGCTTAACGCAGTTTGACGCTAACATAATTAGTGTTAGCTTAAAGCAGCTTGATGTTAACATAATTAGTGTTAGCAAAAAGCAGCTGAAAGCTAACTTAATTAACATAGTTAGCATCAGCTTTAAGCTGTTTGAAGCTAACATAGTTAACAATTTGGGATAGCTTCCAGCAGCTTAAAGCTAATATGGCTAACATAGTTAGCATGATTAAACAGTGGTAACATTATTAGGGTTCCATTATGCTAGATGTATCCTATTGATGAGTTGAGCCTGAGAAGTAAAGAGATAATAACACAATTTTTCCCACTTGCTGTTGGAAATTCTTTAGGACAGAGAAAAAAAATCGGATACTTTTTTTCTTTTTTGGAGTCGACGGTTTATGAATCTGTGACGTTTCCTTTGCAGGATCTTCTGGGTGGATGCCCACTTGGACAGGATTGAGAGTTCAGACCTGAATGGGAAATTTCGTCAAGTCCTCGTCAGTCCGGTGTCCCACCCTTTTGCCCTTACACAGGTAGGGAACAAAAAAGGGGGGGAGGAGGGGGAAGGGGGGGAAGGAGAGGAAGGAGGAGGGGGGGGGGGGGGGGGGGGGGGGGGGGGG
>JBBBVU010000001.1:5223287-5238063 GCA_037177055.1 Atherinosoma microstoma | reverse complement strand
GTCAGTCAAAGTCCAGGCCTCAACCTGGTTTAAATGCAGAGGTGGGATCTTAGAAGAGCTGCACATAAATGTCTGCAAGCCTCAAGGAACGAAAAAAAAAAAAAAAAAAACTGGAGGAGAGTAAGCCAAAATTCTTCCACAAAGATGTAAGAGTTTTATCATCATACAGAAAACGGTTACTAAATTAATTTAATTTAATTTAATCTATCAAAAAAAATAGATTCTGTTTTATTATTGTCTGATGTCACTGTTTTTATATTAGTGTTATGATTTTATAACTTGTAAAGTGACCTTGGGTGACTTGAAAGGCAGCAACAAATAAAATATATAATTATAAAAATATCTCTCACACAGCTGCTGTGTTGCATGTTTTAACCAGATAATGAGAAAAAAAACATTGTAAGGAAAAATAAATAAATAAATGTAAAACAAAAAAAAAATTATAAGAGGTTTCTGCCAACCAAGAATGTGTTGGTTTAACCAGTTTCTGGCAGACATCACTTTTTGACACAACAGGGGTAACAATTTCATTTTTATTGTGAAGCGAACATTTTCACGTGACATAAATACAAATTCCCATTGGTTGCATTGCGCTTTATTTGTCCAATAAACTGTCGCCATAGTTTAAGCGCGTGAGCCAATCAGTGATCAGATTTGTACCAGGTACTTGTTCAAAATCAGAAAGCAAAGCGATGTTGGAGTCGGATGATGAACCAGTACGAAAAAAACACGGCTAATGTAGCCGGCTTGCTTTTGTAAGTTTTATCCTCATTTAACATACACGTTTTATCATGTTTTCTGTTATTTTTTGGTTTAACTTTGGATAGCAGTGCTACATTTTTGGCTAAACTGAATCCTTGAACAGCTAATAGTTAAGCTAATTCGGCTAGCTAGGTTTAGCTTCCCCCAACATATCACGTTAAATGTTTTGTTGTCGTTCTTTTTTTTCTTTTTTAACTATTAGCTAATCGTGATCTAAGTTTTTAGATAGCTTCGTAAATTATTTTATCCTTCCGGCTCGACACAAGCTTTGTAGGGTTACAGGTTACAATGTTCTTTGGGGGGGTGTTGCCACGTGTTGTCCTTGTCTTTTACCTAACCTGCTTGTCTTGGTGCACAGCCGTAGCTGTTAGCTTCAGGTTATCAGAGCAGTGGGACTAAAGACCTGTACTGGCAATCATGGTGGATGATGCTGAATGGAGGAAGCAACCTGTCGACCTGGAATCTGAACACAAGGTAAAACAACCTCGACAAGTCAGAAGGCAGCTTCGTAGGTTTAAGTCGAAATGATGGGGGAGGGGTGAGAGTGATGAGTTGCACTAATCAGTTGGGGTGTCTGCTGCAGTGGCATCAGCGCCCCAATCCGATCCAACCTGAGGACACACTGTGTGCACAGGGGCCATCTGACTCAACCCGGAGCCATTTGTTGTAACGAGGGACTGTTCTGTTAATAGGTTTTATTGTTTAGTTTAATACAAATTACAATGATCAGAATAAGCAACTGAACTGCATCTGTAGCAGATGACTCAGCGTTTTATGATAAACAGACACCTTTTAGAGTTTAAGCTCTGTATGTTTGTTCCAAAGGCTGATGTGAAATGACATAAAATACTTTTGATCAAAGTATTTGTAATGTGCTGTTGTCCCAAAATCCTATGTAGATATTTTAGGCATTAAATATTGTTTCAATAATGAATAAGTTAATAAGCAGCAGATGTGTAAATTGTCTGATTTTTAATGAAAACAGTTGTGTATAATCTTGGTTCATTTGAATTAATTTCTATTTTGTTTAGATTTCTGTTTAATCTGTGAAGTTTTACTTTTATAAAAGGAAAATCTAATCCTGTTGTGTCTGACAGGCTCCCATCTCCGCTGACTGAAGCAGCCACAAGGTTTGTTTCTGATCTTTTCTACTTGACTGTTTTAATTTCTTTTTTTAAAATTTTTTTATTAGTTTGTTAAAATTCTGTTTGCAATTCCATCTGCATTCATTGCTTTTTTTTTCTCTCCATAGTTTACTAAAGAACTTTATCACCTTTTTTGTTTTGACACAATTAACTGCACTGTTTTTAAGAGTTTCTGAATCATATTATTTTGCACATTTAAGTTTTGTCTACAGGTTCAAAAATTACTTTTTAGTATATTATTTTTTTTTTTTTTCATTATTTGATTGTGCTTAGTTTCAGTTTGTCACCTGCATGTACATTTTAGTATGGACTGCTAATGCCCACAGTTATAAAACCCATTTACTTTATTTGAGATTTTCTATAATGGTGCTCCAAGCTGCAAAAAAAACCTGTATATTTTGGCCGGGAAGTTTTTCTCTGTAGCTCAGAAACTGCTGGATGGGAGTTGGCAGTGCTGAGTGAAATTGACATCGAACAATAAGCCTGGATTTTAAACCATTTCCTTATTGTTTTCAGTCACATGGACCCTTGATCAATGTAGGTTGTGGGTGACGTTTCGGCTAATTGGACTCCCTATCAAAGCATCTGCACGTCTCTCAGAAACGTACCGCAGTGAATTATAAAGGCTGTTGACTTTGATGGCTGCGCAGAGTGAAACTCAGGTAACAGCTTTGTAGCTTTGAAGTTTTTCTTATTGCAGACTCCAGATATGGTGGCTTTGGATAAATACAAGCTAAAATATTCTGGCAGGTTTATCCTGAAGTGCTTCAGAGAAGTTTTGGTGGGGGGTGACAGTGATGAGTTGCACCATTAGACAGGCTGCTGATTGCAGTGGCGCAGCAGGCCTGTCCTGACACGATGTGGTGACACTCATTGTGCACAGGGGCCATCTGAGTCACCTCCTCCTCTTGTCACAGGAAACAAAGTGAACATCCACAGGTTTTGGTATCGTTGTCTGACCTTCAGTTCTTTGGTGTGTGTTTCTTTCATTTTCAGGCCTGAAGATTGGAAAGCTCAGCGTTGCATGGGATGTCTGGAGATCAGACTGTTTACTACAACATTCTCCTGTCTATGGGCTGAGCTGCAACCGGAGAACTGGTAAGAGCGAGCAGAATAAATAAGTTAACATTGTTAGAATTAGTCAAAGTTTGTCTGGTCGATGTATCAATCAGTTTCTTTGTCGGAGCATCTTGGCCCCGTTTCCAGCAAGGTTTTGGCTCTGTATGATGGGAGGCACCGAAACCATTACACTAGAAAAATATCTCCTGAAGCAGCAGGTTTCTCATCGTTTTCATACGTTAATAATTATATGAAAATTTATTCATTCATTCAAAAGCCAAAGGAAACTGTTTAAGTTCTGTATGATCAAGCTCTAAAAGCTAAGATCTCTTGCAGCTCCATGGTCTGCTCTTAATGGAACAGAAGATGAAGAAGTTTTCTTCTTTGTCATGACAAATATGAGAAACCGTAACCCATGTTTCCAGTTGGAGAGAAGTAGTGGCACACGGAGAACAGATGCATCAGTCATCTTTGTTTCTAACGTCATGGCAGCTATGTGAATCTTAACGGAGACATGATGTGCCGGAAGATTCCCACCTAGAATTAATGTTGATGGCTTTTATTTTTATATCGCACTTTTCAAGGCCCTCAAAGCGCTTTACGTTGTATCCGTTATTCATTCACTCCTCTCCTCATCCGTACCGGTGTTGGTAAGAGCTGCAGCTGCGTGGCCACAGCTAACCTGGGCAGACTGACGGAAACGTGGCGACCAGCAGCCTCTCCTACTGCCCCCGAACATCCGTACACACTCTTACACTAGCAATGCCGACACTGGAGGAGGCTGAAGTGTCTTTAAAAGGACACGACTGGGGGGGGTAGGGTTCATATTGCCAACTCTCTGATCTGTTGGACAACCTGCTCTACTACCTGACCCACTGCTGCCCCTGAATGGCCAGTCTGTGTCCATTTGCATCTTTTTAAGGCTTCTGGAAACAACTTTTTCTCTCAAGTCGCCATTTTCCATTCTAAAGTGCTGTGGAGCTGTGTTGCTATAGGATACGTGTGTTTGTTTCTCCTTCAGCCCCTTGGTCTCAAACATTGTTTTCACAAAAACACAGATTTCTGGAAAATCTCATCAGTGGCAAAGAAAGGGTTAAGACTTCATGTTCTGAATGCAGTGAACTGTAAATGTTTTACTCGTCAGATGACCTCATATTGAATTGGATTTATTGGGACCATTGATGCCAGTAGAGCTGAGCCTGAGGTAACGCTACTGTTATTGAATGTGAGCATAATGGTGAGTGTGCGCAGGCTCGGCCATCTTTCCCGTACGGTGTCTCCCTGGTAATAACTCCATACATTTCTATTAATAATTGAACAGCTCCACAGATCAAGCAGTTGTTCTGGTCACTGGTGACCCAGTTAAAACAAAGCCTGTCTGTGATCTATGGCCCACTTGCTAATTGGACATTGGAGGGGGGGGGGACCAAAACCATCCCTGACAGCAGCTGTCTTTCTATGAATTCCTTTTTATCTTTTTATTACTTCACCATAATCATTGGTTGTGCTTTTTTTAAATTTCCTCCGTCCTCTTTCTGTCTCTCCTTGTCTCTGCAGGCGGCCTCGTGGCCACAAATGCCTGCCAGCCCCACAGCAGCATCTGTCAGCACAGTCGTACGTCACACTCAAAGTTCAGCTGGGACCTTCACCTGCTGCACACGTCGTCTGTCACCGGTCCCGGAGCCGTGCTCTGAAATGAAGGAAAACACATTTCTAGTGCGGATTCTTAGATTTCAGGTCTAAAAGTCTCGTTTTAATGAGCAGTTTGCACCAAACTTAAAGTTTTTGAAATTTGAAAGGTGTTGGGTAAAGCCGATCTTTTTTTTTTAGAGATGTTTTGACTGTCGGCGTGTTTACGTGACACTTGGAAGAAAGTTATCGGTGTGTTAGTCCAGCCAAAACCAGGCTTATAACATTCATAGAAACATGTTATTCTTCTCTAAAATGTAAGAAATGAAGCTTCTCCAAGCCGGACAAACACTCCTAGATAGCATGGTTTGATTTACTGCTTGTACAATACGTGCTCAGTTAGACTTAAACTGACTCCACACATGCTGTACAGTTGCTGTTTAGCACAGAAGAAGAAAGTTGTCATAATAAAGAAAAATCCCACCAGTCCAAAGTCTCGAGCCTAAGTGCATATTAAGATGGTACAACATAATTTTACGAACTTAACTTAGGAGTGGTTAAAAAAAGAATTCGGAATATCACACATTTTTCTATATTTTTTTTGTTTAAAGATTTTTAAATTAAATTTTTTATTTATTGTTAATCTTTTTCTTTTTTAAAAAAAATTTGTTTCAATTTTTTTTAATTTTTTTTTTAAATTTTTTGTCTTTGCATTGTAGCAGCAGAATGATGGTCTGGCTGCTGGGTTGTGTTTTATGAATTTTTAAGTGCTTGATTTTCAGCTGGTTCAAATATATTCCTGCTGATGCGACTGATATGCAGTTTTTGTGGGAAATATGGTCCCTGATTCAATTTTTTCACATGGTCTAGGGTTAAAAAAAGCAAACTAAAAATCGGCAATATCAAAGAATCGCAATTTAAATCAAACTGGCACCCAAAAATCGTATAAATTGTCGGGAGGAAAGCATATCGTCCCAGCCTTGTTACAACTCCATCCTGCCTTGTCATGGCAGACTGACTTTCATCATGTACATTCCGCTGCAGCGTCCCGAGGCTTCACCTTACGCCACCGCATCGCACACCAGCAACTAGACATCAACACACTGGCACCATGGCTGATTCAGCAAAGAAACAAAAGAAGATGTTATCAGAGGAGTCGCCATCAGACTGACTTTTACTGACTGGAGAAGGCTTATAGAAGAGACGGGGTGCAAGACGAAGGCTGATTTAGCCTTCATTAAAAATCTGCACAGGTAGTTTGCAGAGTTGCTTTAAAACAGCCACATCCAGAGTAAAGCTGCTCTCATTCACACAGAGCGGTGCAGTTAAGCAGCTGTTGCCGGTTTCATTTGATCATTGATGTCAGACTGAAATACTCCATGTGGTTCAGTCATAAATGTGGAGGTCTTAGCAGGAATGGAAACTAAACAGGACATTTAGTGTAAATACTAACTTTTTTTTTTTTTTTTTAAATGGGATTGTCCACTTTGTGTCAAATTTTTGTTTGGTTTTTTTAGGACATGCCTGCTTTCTCCTTTCTTTCATCCTTCTCCAAGTCCCGCCTGCTCGTTATGTCTGTGGTCATATTCCAGGTTTTTTTGGGGGGGGGCGTCTGAACATCAGCATGCTGGTTCATGTGCAGGTGAGAAGATGGATATTTTTAATCAGCCTGATGCATTTTATTTCTCGTGATAAATGGGGAAGATTTTATTAACACTGAACAAAGTGAGTGCACATAAATCATTATTTAATTATTTTTTTTGCCCCCGGTCACAGAGACGATGTTTGTTTTTGGCAGACAGACTCTGTGTTGGACCAGACAAGTGTGTCGGAGGTGATGGATGACACAAACTATTTCTAGACGAAAGGATCTTGAGGCTTTTCCAGCCGTACCGTTGGCTTGTTGATGGTAAGCAGAGCAGAGCTAAGATGTTACATTTGTCTTAGTTTCGTCTTTTCTGATGGCACATGGAAAACATTGTCCAAACGTGCGGTAATAAACTTACATCAACCCTGTCATTTTTCTGCCTCTGTCAAAATATCTAACTGGGAAATCCTTCAAAGTCTTCTGGTTCGGTCACATCACACTAATGGCCTTGGCTGAGGGGCGTTGTGTCGATGTGACCGGATTCCTCTGAAGGTATTACACTTTCACTGATTGCCTTGCATCATCAGAGGCCAGTGCTGCTCCTAAATGTCTTGATCTTGGGTTTTGTCAGCCAGCGAGGTTTCAGGTTTGATCATGTTGATTTGCAGAGATCGCCAGAGAGACACATCAGCTTGAGTTGTAACGATTCTGCAACTGAGCATGCGACAGGTAACTTACTGAAACATGATTTCAGCTTAACCAGAGAATGTAGACGATCAGCTGGTTTTTAGCAGGTCTACAAATGTAAAGCTGTTTACACAGAGCTTTCTGCAAGGAGGGGCGGGGTTATTGCATCAGAACAAGCTGTATGACCTGGGATCGGTCTGTGGGATGTAAACGGATCTTTATGGAACGAGTTCAACTGTTTGCTCCTTGTCATCTCACTGAATAAAGTTAAAGACTTAAAACTACTGGGTTTGTGTGTTTTTTTTGTTTTGTTTTTTCTGAAAAATTAAATGGATATCCACTTTTTTTTCTCTTTTTAAAAAAAAAAAAATCAAGTTCAGCTCATTTTGGGGTCAAACGGCACAAAGACTTATGGGTTTAATTTTTTTCCGCAGGGGAACTAGAAGAATCAGAGATGACGTGCAAATACAGGATTCAATTCAATGAATTAGTATCTGTGTTAATCCTGCTGGAGGAGAGCGGTGTCAGTGATGGCCCATGTGCTGCACTTCATGGTTTTGACCACCAGGTGGCAGCTGTACATCAGTATTCTCCCTGCAACTGTGGACTGATGCTGCCAAGGCAACACTTTTACTTATTTTAATGTGTAAACTACAAATCTTTTCAGTGCTTCATCATGAATGTAGGCAGCTCTGATGATGCAGATGGGGTTGACTCTTTACTCTGACATCAAGTTGATGTGAATTTATAAGACTAAGAAGACTGCAGCTGTACTGCTGTCATCTGCTCCTCAGTGTGGACTGATTGAGATCTGCACCGAGTGGAGAGCGTACGACAGGTCGGACATTGTGGATGCTTTAGTATTGTACCTGTGTTGCAGCTACTAGTCTAATACTTTTTTCCCTAGAAGTTCCCTTGGAAACTTTCTTCACATGCAGTTCCTGCCAAAATAACACATTCCCACAACTATTCACCAGTTTGGTATGTTTTAATCTTTACATATTTGCAGGAACTGATAGAAAAAATATTTTTTATCACATTCTGTAACAATGGTTTTCATTCTAAAATGAATACTGGCAGTGGATCGAACTCCATTTTATTTGAGAAGCAAAAGACAAACCAGTTATTTATCTTGTCAATTATGAACTGGCACAACTTTTTTAAGGGTGCTTCCTCCATTTTCTTTTTAATAGGAGAGAACAGAGTCAGGAATCAGTTTTAGATCTCTTTTGCCAACCCAGTCATCTTCCACCTGAAGCCATTACCATCAGCTGAGCCGTCTGTGTCACCGAGCAGAGCTTTGACCTGTTAGACTGAAAATTACAGCTCTGCTCTCCGGCCTGACACCTGTACTGTGGTACCGAGGCTGTATTGTGTTATTTGGAGGAGGAAAAGGAGGCTGTGGCATTGGTCAGACATTTTCAGTCCCCTGTACTGAGTGGAATTTGGCCTGTGATGTGATGTACGGTGTCTTCCCTCTGTTTCAGGGCAGTGCTCCTCTCATATTTGCAGGCTAAAGTATGACTAAAAGGAATATTTAAAAAATCTAAATATCCCTCAGGAACCCATTAAATCCATTATACGAGAACAGGCTAAGGCTCTATTCCGTTTTCAAATAATGGGGAAAAAGTCATGGATCAGCCAAGAAAGGCATTAATGGGAGAAGTAACGGACTACAGGGAACCTCTGAAGGAGCCGCAAAGCTCCCCAGCACAGATTGTCTTTGTCCCTTTTTTTCCCCTTTACATCTCTACCATGAGTTATGGTGGCATCGTGCTGTGGTGGTATGCAAATAGTATGGTCTAAGATGGGTTGCTTTAAATTGTATAAGAAGTTAACAACAGTTTGTGCGGGTGGGTGACTTTAAATCAAACAATTTAAACATCTGTGGAGTCCCACAGGGGTCAGTGTTCATTCTCTACGTGGTTGTTGCAAGTAATGCTAAAGTTTTTTGAACAGGTGATAATGAATGTTATCGCTGTTAGATGAAACCGAATGAACTGAAATTATGGTTTGATTAAAAACAAACTATCAAAATATTTGGTAGTTTCGCAGAATAAACATACACCTGAAAATGGTGATCAATGATGTAATGAAAGGATATGTAAAAGTAAGTTCTGAGGTACTTGACCGCAAACTGCTGGAAATCTCACAAAACAGGGTTAAAAAGGTCTAAAAGCATCTGGGTTTTAGATAGTCGAACACTTTCTGTATCACAATGTAGTGAATACCCTGTACTGGTCACTTGTGTTGCCATGTTCCATTTATTTTATTGAGGTTTGTGGATCTGGTGAAATGTAATTCTTAGTAAAAAAAAAGTGTGCAAAGTAAGAAATCATTTACTTCCTGGTAACATAAAAAAAACTGTTTGTGGAGAGAGAAGGGGTGTATGAACTAAGAGGGGGAAATGATTTAGAACAACCTTGTGTTCATGCTACACTTACAGGTATTTCTCTTTGTGGGGGGACTTCATAGAATGGCTTGGAAGAGTGGTTTCCAGCCCCAAGGGGGTCCCCAAAGAGCACAGCGGGGTACGCGAGGCTTTGACTGTACTGAGTCAGTTTAATTGTAAAAAATTAAGGACATGTCTACACTAAGATGAGTTGAGGTGTTGGAGTTTTTTCTATGATTTGTACATTTTGTTCAGAACAATGTTGTTCAGGAACAATGGCCCGAAAACACTCGTGTTTCAAATCAGGTCCCAAAGTGAAGAAATGGAGGTCATCAGTCTACTATATTACAATATTTTAAAACACATTTCCTCAGTAGAAAAGGGACAAAACGGCTATTTACAATCCAGGGTCAGTGGGCTGGAGGAGAAGTTCCTGTCTATTGTGGTAACCTTGATTTTTCCTGCACCATTTACCCTACCGTACCACTTTATTCATAACACCCGTTCAAAGCGGCAACAAGGCCGCCCAAACGGCCGTACACAGTGAAATAGTCTAGAAGAGATCAAATACCGGTACATTAATAAAAAGCACAGTGTAATCGGTAAATAAAATACAGAAAAGTAAATAAAAACAAGTCAAAATCTCACATTGGAATAAAAATGAGTTTTTAAACATGATAACAGCCAAAGAAGGAGCCACTCTGACTCACAGACATACAGTATATAGTATATATGTCAATGGTCTGACAGGTAAAGGAAGATCCTTCCTCACACCCTGAGCCACAAATGAGGATGATCAACCACCTCTCAAGTTGTACTTTGACTTTGTAAGAAACATCTGTTCAGCCGACCAGAGGGAGCACATAGGGGTGAACAAACTCATGAAGTGGGGCTAGGCCATTTAGAGACTTTAAAATGATCCTAATAAATGAAACGTCTGAACAAATGCGACGGCAGATGATTCCTTGATAGTTGTCTTTACTATCTGTGACTGTTTGTCTTTTTGGGATGTGCACATCTGGTGCCGTCTTTCTACTATTTGAACACTGAACTAATGAGCGAGAGAGAATGTAGGTGAGTGAGCAAATAACAACTGGGGAAAAAGGTCAATTAAAAAGGATTAATTAGAGCAACAAAGAGTAGGAAAGCTTTTGCTGCTTCCCACTCCTTTTTGGAAATGTTATGTTTTGTTCTTTTGCTATTGTTGTATTTGTACAGTATGGTATTTCCAATATTTTATGTTGTTTTTTAGTAAAATTTTGTCTTATGTTCAAAATAAATAAACCTACTGCTCAAAGAAACACGTAAAACAAGTAATTTCAGGGGACAAATTTCAATGTTAATGACTTAAACAGCCTAAATTTCAGTCTAAAGGAGATTCTGTAAAATATCAAGTTTGTAGGAACACTAATACACAAAAAAAAGGGCAAAAATCCCATTGGTTGGGTGTGCAAAAGGGTGAGTCCAAAGTATAGTTTTTGTGGGGCTGAATACTTCTACAGCTCAAGTTTTCTGTTTTTTCATTTAACCCTTTAAACAGCCAAACCCAAGAAAAACTGGGGAGAAAAGTCCATTTAAAAAAAAAATCAGAAGTCGTTATTCGGCCCTTTAAAAAAAATGTGAAGAAAAAAAAAATTGTACCATCAATTACCGTGTGACACGTCAAAATGATTGTGGTGCAGTGTTATGCTTCCTGGTATCCATCAGGGGGCAGAAGACAAGTATCATGTTGTGTACTGCAGGGTTTTGAGCAAAGTTTTTACCATAAAGTGATGCAAAATGTCTCACAAACTCTTAAATATGATATGTTTGGCTTTATAAGCTTAAAAACTGAAGTCATCCAGCTGCAGACAGATGTTTCTCAGGTCACGCTGGAGGATAAATCCAGTCTGGGATGCTGCAGGAAATTTGAGATGGGAATAGCTATAAAAGGAGAGATATGTTTGTTTAGCCTTAGGAGGTTGTCTTCTGAGTATGTGTGTGCACTTTTCATGGTACTTCAAACACACTTGCACTGGATGCAGTGCAGATATGAGCTGGTGATCAAAGGACGGGTTCATATCCAGAGCTGAACTAGTTTTTCTGCTTATCGGGTCATTTTGATTTGTTCTGGTGCTGAAAATGACCCATCAGAGACGTAACCTCAGGCCCCCAGCGAGCTGCGCTCGTGAGCACATAGACATAGCTGTCACACATTATATTAACACGTGTTGATAATCGGAGGAGTTTGATGTCAGTGATTCACAGTACAGTCACAAGTGTGTTAAATGTAGAGCTAAGCAGGAGCATCACACCAGATGGTGTTAAGCTGGAAATTTATCACTCCGTGTTGAACGTGATATAAACGATAACGTTTCAGATTACTGGCTTGTATCAATGAGACATTTTTCCATTTTTTATAGATGGAATTGCCTCAATTAGACCAAACCAGATTGAATTCAGATCAATAATTGTAAACATCAAGATTTATCAGAAAAGTCACCAATACTGCTGAAATGCAAACAACTTTATGCTTTGTGCAAGCAAAGTACAGGTTTTGAGCAAATTTGTTGCATTTTCTGGGTTTTTATTGGTTAAAAAATAATAATCTGACTCTTAGAAATAAAAGTGGGAGCTTTGTGAACTGCACATGCCAAGTAATGATTGCTATGTAGACAAATCTGTACGAAAAGCTACGGTTGTTACTGCTAAAAAAAAACCTTTCAGCTGATTATAGGCTCTGTGGAGCAGGAGTTTTAGATGGTACCAGATAATAACATAAATATTTCAATACTTCAAAAGAACTAAATCATTCCTTTACAAACACGTTTGAAGCCTCCATCCTTGTTTGTCATGAAATGATGGAAGACGCTGCAGCCTTTCACCACAACCATATACTGGCAACACAAAAATGGTGACCTGCTAATACACAGATGATGCAGTTTGTATGTTTGCACCTTCAACCCAGCAGTGGAGCTAGACTTTTATACCATGGGTGGCCAGAAGGCGATCCACAACGATCCATATACTGTCAGAAAGGGAATTATTTGCTAGGGAGCTTCTCCCCTCAGCAGTTCTGGCATACTGTCAGACCACAATCAATGTCTAATAAGACATTGCCCTGTTAGAATAACCAGCAGACCAGCAAGGCTGGTCACCAGTATGGGGGATGCTGGTTATACCAGCATATGTTGTGTTGTGATGCTGGTCACCAGCATCCAGCATCTCATGCTTTACTGGGAATAAGAAAACACTGTGTAAGGGTTTAACAATAGTCTGTCTTTAGTTAAAAACTACAATACATAGATAACAATACAGTATAGAAGCAAATATAAATTGGATTTAATAAATTTCCCAGCTCAGGCTCAGGCTGCTGCCCCCGTGACCCGATCCCGGATACGGGGCAGAAGATGGATGGATGGATGGAAAATTAAACACAATAAGCAAGTACATGAAAGTACATCATGAAATAAGTTAAGAACAAAGATATAAAATAATTAAAAGCTAACCTAGAATCCATAAAATCTTGGTTTAGTACAGCTCATTATACATAACACATGTCTTTGCCTTCCCATAGTTTCAAAATTATTTAGTATTTGATAGCCTAACTTATTACCTAGAGCAGAATTCACATTTATCCTGAAATCTTGCTGTTCTTACAGTCAAAGACCAAGCCCAAGATAATTTATTTATAGAGCACATTTCATGTACAGGACAATTCAAGGTGCTTTACATTGCAGAAAAGTACATTAAAACAGAAGAGAGAAAAATAATAAGAGGACAGAACAAAGGTGTATGATGTGCTTCCATATTCCACAAAGCATCCAGGACTGGAGATCAGCTTCAGCTTGCATGATGTTTCCATCCAAACTCCACATTCTGGAGTTCAGTGATGTTTCTAAAACTACCTCAGACATTTACAACGTATTGTATTTTCTAGATAAACCTGAGGAGGCCAGACGATTTGACGGATACTTAGCTGTTCATCATAAAGCATCATGAGCTTCAATTGAAAGCAGTCGAAATTGGGAACATCCATAATAATTAGAATCAGCTCATGCCTTTGGCTGGAGTTGTTGTTTAATAAAAGCAGCATGCAAGCACGTCCGTGTCAGTGTAGGTGTTAAAAATCACGACACACAAGAGAGCTGGGGCACAGAAAGCACATTTGTTTACATCACCTCGGGAAAATGCTGCTCAAATGGGCTGATGTTCAATGGACTGTGTTCTGCCATTATTGTGATTCAAAAACACACCATTTATTTCCATAAAGCTCGTGTCTTAGGGCAAATCACAGCAATGAGTGCACATCCCAGAAATACCGCAGCACCTCGGTGGTCTGAAATCATTTCATGTTGGTGGTTTTTTATTTTGCCTTCTTTCAAATGATTCCCCCTCAGATGATTTTAATATGAATGTGGAGCTTGTGAATGCATCTAGGCCTATTTGCATCGTTTGTACAAGGAAAAGCAGACAGACGTTGAAGCAGTTTAAAGGTTTAGAGTCATGTTTGCTGTTATATCAATGCAGTGCAATCATTTATAGGCTTTCTCTGCAGCCTCATTGAGTCCGAATGGGTTAACCCTTTCTCGGGCCATCGGAGAAGCAACCTGAACTTGTCACATTGTTTGAAAAGTTGCGCACGACGAATGTAAACTCTGCATGTGTCCAATCTGTCTTTATTTTATTTTTTTTTCCACAGCAGCAGCTACAACTCAAATAAATGTATTTCTTGCAGGTGTCAGAATTCTATCAGCATATTAGCCAACAGAGCTCAGAGTTGATGAAGAGATGCACTTGAAAATTTGAGCATTCCTTAGGCTATATAGTGACGGAGGAGATGACTAACTAGTGAGTGGATGCAGGAGCTGGTCTACAGATAACAGGTAGGATGTTAGTCATCTATTGCATTAGTTAATTCATTTAATAAATTAATTTCCAAAGTTCTAATGTTACTTAAGTTAACGCAATAAGTATAAATTATGCAAAGAACTTAACATAACACATCATCCTATTGAAATGTGGTAATTAGATGCATACATTTACTGGAAACAAATAAAGCTACTGAACTCTTTTATGTTGACAATTTTATGTTTTGTTAATGTTCTACTGCTTCTGAACAAAAACTTTTATTATAATATCAAAGTATTTAAACTTTGCCCAAATTCAATTGGCTTCAATTAATTAATGATTGAAAGGAAAAATTACAAAAGCATGTAAACGTCATGGATATTTATTAAGATTTAGCAATTTGATGATACATCCATCCCCATGACTATTTAAATGTATCGGTATCAGTTTTGGTATGATACTGGCCCTGTATTTACTTGGAATTGGATCAATACCAAATCTTCCCCAAATCTCAATATTAAATAACACCCACCATTAATGCTTATTTTATTATGATTGGTATCGTCCTTGAGTACAGGGCAGGCTGCAGCGTACCATCCACTCTGCAGAGAGGGTGATTGGCTGCAATCTGCCATCTCTCCAAGACCTGTACGCCTCCAGGACGCTGAGGCGTGCAGGTAAGAT
>JBBBVU010000001.1:5163400-5176375 GCA_037177055.1 Atherinosoma microstoma | reverse complement strand
GGCAGACACTCTTTCTACCTTCAAGATCAGGCTTAAAACCTTCCTTTTTGATAAATCCTATAGTTAGGGGTGATTAGTCATCCCAGTTATGCTGCCATAGGCTAAGACTGCTGAGGGACATCCTAGGATGTATTGGGCTTTTCATCCTCATCTCTCTGCTCCTTATCTCCCATGTAGAAACATATGACAGTTCTGTCATCATTAATATATTTCTCCTCTTTCAGCAGATCTCGCTGGATCAAATGTGATGTTTGTTGTCTCTCTTTCTGTCCTCTTTTTCTGTCCTCTCTTTCTGTCCTCTCCAACCCAACCAGTCGAGGCAGATGGCCGCCCTCCCTGAACCAGGTTCTGCTGGAGGGTTTTCCTTCCTGTTAAAAGGGAGGTTTTCCTTTCCACCATCGCCTCAAACATGCTCAGGATGGGGGATTTGATCGAAGACTAGATTCGATGCCGTGGCATTTGTTATGAATCAGCTTGTATGAATTAATGTTTGACAATTAGATTGGCTCAAACTGATTGTCTGTGAAGCGTCCTGAGATGACATTATTGTGAATTGGCGCTATACAAATAAAGATGAATTGAATTACACCCCTAGTATATATCTTTACAATTTGATTTTTTTTTTTTTTTTTAGTGGCTTCACTTCTGATCCTGTCTTGCTGCTGTTGTACCAGAAGTTTCCTGCTGGGGATGAATAAAGGTCTAAACAGGTACGTCTGTTACAAACTTCAATGTTGGTTTGGTTGTTAGCCATTATAGCCACTAGAGGGAAGTTCAGAGTTTCAGACAATAACGAACATGGTGGTGGAGGAGATCATGATCGGATAATAGCTTTTCCTAGGACTGAATTCTTTTGGACAGACCCCTGATGGAGCCACTCTCCCACTTTGGAGGTCCCAGAGTGCTCCATTTACCAATTGTACCACTGTTGCTTTCACTCCTCACATCTTTTCAGCTATTTTTTTTTTAACTTCTCATGTTCCTTCTTGATGTTGCTGTAGCTGATGGTTACATCGGTCACTACTGCCGCCTTCTGTAGTTCGGTGACCATCATAATACCTTGTTGGTTAGTCATCAGTTTAAGTTCAGATCAGAAATTCCCACAGGATCTTAGTCTATTATGGTTTTGCTACTGGGAGTTTTGTTACTCGTGTCAGTGTATTGCTGCCCTTAGCAGTTAGTCACTCACGCCGCTGTTTTGCAACAGGCTAGTGAGGATTTGTTTTCTCTCTCTCCCCCAAACTCTGTGCAAAGCTGAAACAAAGCGCCCGGCAACTGAGTTTGGGCTCATGTTAATGGACAGTTAAGCTAAAGTCCTAAGGGAGACAGCGGGGTCGAGAGATTGGTTGGAACTTCTGCTTGTAGTGGGAAGAGGTTTTAGAATGACCTGCCTGCAAAGTGCCAGCCCCCTTTATATAGGGGACAGATGTCTGCTCTCCCTGGCACTGAGCCATGTCCCAGGCAATCCTGGCTGGAAGAGTGCATTAGGAGCTTCTGATGAGGTTGCACCTACAGCGTTCCCATGGTAAAACACTGATCCAATGTTATGAAATGCTCTAAGCTTCCAGAGTAATGAGAACATAGACACGTCTGACAGAAAGTATAGGAGGGTCAGATGCTGTGCCTTTTTTTAAATTTTTTTTAAATATTTATGTGAATGAGTTTTCCGGTGCTAATCATGTGGCGCAAGAAAAGTAATTCCTGAATTTTGATCAAATTTAGCATAACTTTAACAAAACTGACAGCAGACATGGTGACCAGGTCGTATTGATCCATTAAATATACAAACTTAGACTTGTCATGGGGTTAACACAGCTCCATCTGACCACAGGGTCAGTGGTGGCAGTATGGCTTAACTTGTCACTGCTCCTTTTTTAATTATACACACATTGATTGGTCAGGATGTCAATAAAGCCTTTAAGCTGCTTTAATCGTTGTTGTTGTTGTATGAATATTGACTGCACATACCACATGTATTCATTTTCACCTGAGGAAGAGTGATTGTAATTTTTGCTTTTTGCATTTCAATCCAGCTGCCCCAGGTTATCATGAGAAGTTGATTAAAAAGGAGAGGAAAATAATTGATTTGACTGCTGGTGGCAGGAGGAGGAGGCAGTGGCTGCTGAAGTTTCACTAAAGCGATGCCACACTGTTATCTGGTCTGTTTGAAATCAACAAATCTATCAGAAAGAGCAAGATGTTAAATTTAAAGCGAGATTGGACTTGATTCAAAACACTGTTTTCAATTATGAGGTGTTAAGCTGGTCCATTCATGCATAGACGCTTGCTGTATTCCCTGCCTCTGCATCCATGTAGTAGATGAGGGGTTGCTGAGGGAGTTACTCCATCACTTCTGTGGTTTCCTTTGAGGTTCCAGCCCATGAATGGTAAGCACCTTTGGGTGGAGCTGCCCCTGGCCAAGGGGAGTTTAAGCTGGGGGTGAACAAAGAGCACAATATCGCAACTGCCAAGCATTCGCCATGGAACAATGGTGCCTGCTTTTCAGCTGACTGACAGTAGTTTAATTGACTGAAGCCTCCCTAGTGCTGTTCACTAGAGAACCCCCCCCACAGCAGCAACTCTATTCACCATCTCTGATGAAGACATTCATACTCATCAGATGCAAATGAAGATCTTCTGGGATGGATAAATCATAAAAATCCCTGAAGATTAAAGGTGTGTATTCTGTGTTTATGATTGTAGAGAAGCAGCTGTTCAACTCTGCAGTCGATAGAAAATGCTTCTAAAATTAAAGGTTAAATTTGCTAAGAAGGAAAACATTCATTAACAAGCATGCAGCAGACTTGGGGTGATATTATTGTAACCACAGAACTCTGTACCATGTTCTGGGAAAACCTGGCAAATGAATGGCTGGATAAGACTGGAACATCAATCATCAATTCACTTGGATGACCGCTTCATTATGTCATGCTCCATGCTATTGTTCTTGGAGCAACCCCATAGATTGACGACTCCACCACCACGATTCAAAGGTGTTGAAAAACGCTTGGACTTCCAGTCATTTCGTTTTGTTTCTTCAACCACTAGATTTTTCTCATACCGGCCCTAAAGTTAATTTGACCATCTCTGCAGGTTGTTGTCCAGATGTGCTTCGACTCATTTACGGTTTTGCCGAAAAATATAAAGCTTTGAGTTGTGTGTTCTGAAGTTTTGGCATTCTTATCCACAATGTAACTTCAAAAGCTGTGCTATACCTGCTCTTGTTACAGTGGGACTCCATTAAAGCATCAAAAGGATGTGCTTATCTTTACTGCCACACAGCCTTTCATACATTTCTTGGGGGAAATCAAAACCGGCAGCAGTGATAAAAGTGGTAAGATGAAAGACTTTTCCCTGACTTTATCCCGATGCTTGGTTGGCTGTCATTGAGGCTTAGAAATGCTGCTCTCAGTTTAGCCATCATTAGATGGCGTTATAGTGAACCGCTTGCCACGATGGTCCTACATTTCAGCTTAATTTTTTCTCTAAAAGTGTGTCCTGTGTAGCTATGAATCCGTTTATACACCAATCATCACACTTTAAAGTAAAGCAATAAAGTAAACAACTCAAATATTTATTAACGGAAGAATTTTTTTTTTTTTTTACAGCAAACTCTTATCACGACACAGTCTTTAAATGACACTTAACCCTTTGAGTACAAGTACGTCGACCACTCTGATCTGGAGAAGTAACACTGAGCGGACCTGGGGTTCCTCTGCAGGTCCTCTATTAAAAACATAAACAAGCACATCAGGAGCTAAAAGATCTGAAACAGTTTTTCTATTTTATGGAGAAAACACAATGCCTTGCTTTTTATCAGCAGGGACTGAATCAAGAAAAACATTTTCATTTCTAACAGATTTTCAGTTCAGATCATACAAATATATTTAGTGAAAGGAGGGAAAAAAACACGAAGTTGATGCAGTGAATAATCCATCCGAGCTCCTCGCCTGCTGGTAGAAGTAGAACAGACACTTGTTTGTGATCGTTAGGATTTCCAAAGTCGGTGCCTCTCCAGTTTTACTGAGGGACCTTGATCAGAGATTTGTATACACACACACAGACAAGTCAAATCCTAATACGGTGAAAAGACAAACTATGATAGATACTAAAAGGGTTAAGGCAAGAATAGAAAAATAAAGAAATAGTAAAAACAATAGAAATGTTGCTTCTCTCATTTTCAGCTTACAACACTCAGATCCTAAGAAGCTGCGGTAGTGAGAATTATTCACAATCTTATTCTCTTTACAGTACCCCTCCATTTACACAGTATTTACAGCAGAACAGAACTTATTGCACAAAAAGAAAGGTAGTACACTAAAATTAACACGTTATCCATGAACACAATGATTAAAAAACTGTATAATTTCATCATATCGTCAGTATGTAAAACATTTACACAGACTTGCAAATAGTGTTTTACAGTAGTCGTATTTTACATCAAATCAATCTGAAAACCTTGTTTTCAGTGATCTTTTGTACAAATGTTTGCTTTAAATTGCTGTTAAACTGTAATGGGTAAAGACACCATTTACATCGCTTGTTTTTTCTGTGTGCGAGTGCTTTATAAACAGCTGACAAGTTCAGTTTTACAACGTGTACCGTGAAGATGAACTGGTGAGAAATGTGCTGGGGAGAGACTAAAAGATGTGCGGTGTGGTTGATGAGTAAGGACTGCAGCATGCCACCCTCTCTTCAGAGGACAAACGACAAGCATCATTTTCGTTTGAGAAAGGGCCGATACGTTGTGGGTCCAGTGTTCATGCACAAAAAATGGAGCAAAATGCAGTCCTGTGAAAAATTAAGTGTTTCACTTATGTTTTCATTATCAGGACGATTAAAAAAAACAAAACAATGCCCCTTACTGGCCTTAAAATAAGATGCAGAACATGAGATGGATGAAATGTTTAATGAAAACTAAGCAAAAATGCAGAAGCAGCGTGGAAAATTAAACATCTGGTTCATTAGCCTGTAGCAGCAGCAGCAACTGGAAGTAAATATTTTCTGTATCGAATTTTGTCCCACTCTTCTTTACACAACACTCATGTGTGCAACATTTCTTCAATCGGGTTACAATTCCAATCAGACCTGTTCCGATCATAACGTGCGTTTACATGCATCACAGGGTGAACGGAATAAATCGTTTTGACGAGTGCAGTGTCGTCAGACTTTCTGGAAACTGCAATAGAAGAAACTATGTTTACATGAAGCTTTTTTATTCCGATCAGGCTTTTAATCTGAATATTTGTTTCCATCGTCGAATTAAGATCGCACCACTGCTTTTTGAGGTCATTGTTCTGTTGCATGAGCCAGGTTTTGGCTTCATATTTGACTGCTAAATACTTTGGTTTTCTGATAAGATCATGGTGTGCTCACCGACTACAAGGTGTGCAGGTCCTGTGGCTGCAGAACAAGCTGAAATCATGAACCCTCCGCCACCGTGCTTGACAGTTGGTATGAGGTGTTTGTGCTGATGTTTATTATGACCAAAACTCTCCACTTTGGTCTCATTTGTTCAAAGGACCCATTTCTGGAGGTGTTTGTGCAGGTACACCTACGCCATGCTGCCATGTTCTTTTTTTTTTTTGAGAGAAGTTTTTCTCCAGTTCTACTGTAATGAACTTTTAACATTCTAATTGAGTGTGAAATGTAACTCTTGGGTTTGACTCCTGGGAAGATTGGCTGTTGTCTCGAATGTTTTCCACTTGCAAATTATCTTTGAAGCATTCAGGTGCCAAGGAGGAAACACATCAGCAATGATCTCTGACAGACAGGCAAACAACCAAAACCTCTTTCTGTTGAGGCGCTCAAACTGATGTTTGTTTATACGGTACCCGACTACTGCTTCAATAAGAGAAATTACACAAGTATTAAAGATGAAGTTAGGCTTTCACACACAGCTTCTACATTTTGACTTTATTATTTAGTGGAGCAAGATGGATGTAATTATCTACAAACCTTGCACCCTTCAAACTGGCTCCTTGTCTGAATAACATGCATATGTTTTTTTTCCCCTTTCAATTAAAGCTAGTTTATACTGCCACCAATGATCGGGGTATTCTAGATTTCTGGGGCCTCTCACTAAATTTGTGTGGTAACCACGGGGGAGAAACTGCAACATGACTCTGTACCCTACGCTCGAGCACATTTTCACCCGCGTCAGCTTCATCTGAATCCAGCTTCAGGCGTGAGTCAATGAGTCTCGAATCTTTGGCTCAACCAGGAGTTTGGATGAGGCTTCAGAGTTCCAGCATCAAGCATCAAGGAACATCTATATCTTTCAATCAGTGACTGATTTTAGTCTCTTAACATCTAAAAAAAGAAAAAAAAAGAAAAAATACTTTGACAACCAAATGTATGTTTCATTTTCACTGTGGGGGATTATCTGGAGCTCTGGAAGCCGTTTTCTATTCTGAGGCAGCAAATGGATTCTTCTGAAAGAGCAAAATGAGTCCTGATATCTGCAGCTTCGCTGCCGGTAAACCAAAGAGGAAAATGTTGAGCTCGAACCAGCTTTGAAAAGAAAGTCCACTCATCTCTTTTGAAATTATTTCACTTGCTTAAAATTAGCTGGGCGCTAACAAAAAAGTAGCGGTGCAACTTTCCTGGAAACGTTTTTCAGCAGAGAGAAGGTGGAGATGTTTCAGATCTCAGTCATTGCCATACCACATGCTTCTCAGTGTCTGTGCACATTTACTTTAATTTGAGAAATTGTTGGAAATTTCTGTGTGGGGTAAAGAAACCTGATGCACTGTTTGAAAACGGTGACACTTGAGATGGGTTTGAAGATACTGGAAGTTGGTGTGGAGGGAAGGATGGAGGCAGCAGAGCATCAGAGCTGTGAACTGTAGCAGGAAAAGCTCTCCTGTCTTAATAAGCATGACTGTCTGTAAACAGATTCAACATTTGGTGACCTCCTGGCATACTCAAATCTAGGCCTGCGTGATATGGCTTTAATTATCCACCCTCTTCCCAGCTTTCTATCTTTGTGGCCCTTTGCTGCTCTGGTTGCCATATGGAACTTAGCAGAGGAGCCCTGGGAGATGCAGGAGAAGTCCAACCCACCACGAGCTGTGCAATTTAATCAACAGCTCTGGTTGGTGCTTGTCCTGACCTGCAGGAATCTGTTGTGCAACATTCCACCTCTCTCACACACTTCTGATAACATGACATTTATTAAGTGTAAGAATCGGGGTGTCATCCTCATCAGAGAGGACAGTGATGCTGAGGGACAGTGTTAATGGATCAGGGCTACCCCAGTTCAGAGTCTTGACTGAAGGATTGTGTTTACTTAGGGGTTTGGCATTTAAAGGACCTTCGGTGAACACAGTCTACAGGGTCTGTGTATCATTCTGTCTTTTAATATTCAATTCAAAATTGAAATCCAAAATCCAAATAATCAGCTTTTTCTTCATTATTTTATAAATCCAAAACTAAAATCAGGCCGTTTTAGCACTTTTGATTTGAAGTTAAGATTAGAATAGGTTAAACTTGTAAACAACCCCATGGAGAGAAATTGATTTTAATCTTTAATTTGTTGAGTTTCTGTAATCTGGAAGTTGTTGCAGATTCTAATCTGCCATTTTGCTCAGTTTTTAGGTGTTTCTTCTCAGCATCAAGTCACCACAACACTGTCATGAAAATAAAAGGAAATGAGACGTTAATAAATCACCAATAAAATAAATTTAACAGCTTAGTAGGCTACTGTTAAGAATTTAAAACATTGTGTCAGCCTAGATTACAGTCATTCTAGCTCTCTTCTCAAAAAGGATCATTTAACGCATATCAGCTGTTATTCATAGGTGTAAATAAAAGTGAAAAAAACAAGATAATTTATATTTTGAGTTAAATATTAAAAGAACGAATGATACATGGACCCTTCACTCACTTTTGCACACAACCATAAATCTATAAACACAAATACATTTTCATTCTTTACTTTTCTTCCTCAGCTTTGATTCTTGTCTGCTAAAGATGGCGCTGCCATCTAAAGAAAATGCAAGACGAAAGGATGCAGATGATGGCAAAAGATGGAGAGGATAGGAATAGGTGGAAACCAATAATCGGCGGTGGTGACCTCCATTAGGAGCAGCTGAAATAAAAATCCACGAGTTCAGTTATTTTGAGTGTTGACAACTAGATGTGAGGGTTAGATCTTTGCCAACAAGTGATATGAAACTGATCCCACATATGAACTATCTTCTGACTCAAAACATTAAATTAATATCAATTTGTTTTTGTAACAACAAATCTTTTGTGACATTTTCCTGCGAGTGACCAAGCGAGAGGTAAAACGGCACCTCCACGTCGGGCTGGCTGTTCAGCTGCTGTAGATGTTATTGGGATGTTTGGTTGAGCAAAATAAATACTACTAACACGAATTTAACTGAGTCAGTGTCTAAGACACTACACAAGTTTCCTCAAAACATTTAGTGAAATGGGATCAAACACAAAGACACGAACACAACACAGTGACCATGGTGAGAGTGACCGTGGCCTCGGTCTCCTCCGGAGTCACTCGCACTCACTCACTGTTTGTCAGTCGCGGAATGAAACAGCCTCAACACCCAAGTCTTACCAGTGTGTGTTTTCGGAGTACACACTGTCATGCACATGTGCGTGTGCTAGTCTGTCATATGAATCCGAGGGGGGGGGTCGTCAGATGGGGAAAGGTCCCGTAATGAAGGGAGGACGAGGAGGAGTGCTTTAGTTGTTCTGAAGGCAGTCGAGATCCACTGAGCAGCAAACGTTCCCATTCTAACAACAAAGAGAAAGAACATTAAATACTGTAAATTGCAACATTATAAAGATTAAGAGTGGTTATGCTTTTTATGGACATTATTACAGCCTCTCAGCAAAGATCCTGAATTTATTTGTAAATGAAGGTGTGAATATGTTAAATGTTACACCTGCAAAATGAAAGGAAATAGTAATCTGAAGCAGCCGACTCTGGGGACCAAACATCTTGCTGACTCGATGCCAACAAGGCAACAGTGATGCTGTTGGCTCGTCAACAGTGGAAACAAAAGTGACATGTTGTGTTTATGTTATTTTCCCTCTGGTGCCAGCTCCAGATGCTCATACTTTTAAAGTATCATACTTGATGCATACTGTTTCTGAGACCTACTGCATCCTTTATGGTAAAACCATGTATCAAATCTGATAGTTATTTTCTGCCTGCATGTGGATACGTTTTGCACTACAATAATTCTGACATATTACACAGTAATAAATGCTACATATATGCAAAAAAAAAAAAAAAAGGTAGTCTAATATTTCATTGGACCACATTTAGCTTTGATTTACAAGTTTTTTGTGGTATCGTGTCAATAAGCTTCTGGAAGGTCACATGTATTTCTGTCAAGAGTTGTATTAATTTTACTCCAAGACCTTGTATTGATGATGGAAGAGTCGGACTGATGCACAAAGGCTTCTCCAGCACATTCCAAAGATTTTCAATAGGGTTCAGGTCTGGACTCTGTGGTGGCCGATCCATGTATGAAAATGATTGATGCTCACTGAACCACTCTTTCACAATCTAAGCCCGATGAATCAGAATCACTTTATTTCGCCAAGTCTGTACACACAAACGAGGAATTTGACTTGCTCTCGTACTTTCAGTGCAAACGGTAAATTAATTAGAAATTAAAAAGAACAAATAAAATATAAAAAAATAGAAGCAATATAGATATAAACATAAAATAGAATTTACATAATATTTACAGGTTGAAGTAGTGCAGGTATGTGTAAATATACATTATTGTTCACAAGAGTAATGGCCTGGGGGAAGAAACCGTCTTTGTGTCTGGTGGTTTTGGTGTACAGTGCTCTGTAGCGCCTGCCAGGCGGGAAAGTTTAAAAAGTCTGTGTGCGGGGTGTGAGGGGTCAGCAGAGATGTTTCCTGACCCTGGACAGATACAAGTCCTGGATGAAGGGCAGGTCGACTCAGTTATCCTCCCTGCAGACCTGATTGAGCGCACTCAGCTTGTCCAGTTTGGTGGCTGATCCAAACTAGACTGTGATGGAAGTGCAGAGTACAGACTAGATGATGGCGGTGTAAAAGGTGATCAGCAGCTCCTGTGGCAGGTTAAGGTTCCTGAGCTGTCGCAGGTAGTCCAACCTCTGCTGGGCCTATGTGAGGAGTCCACTTCTAGTGATGTTGCTATGCTCTGACACATTCAAATCTGAAAGGACGCAGTGAACTCACTATCGACGCGTCCCGGTGACACATCTCATTGTTCCCATGAAAAAAGTTACATTGTGAGCAACAACTTGTTTAAATCACAGCAACTTGCAAAAGAAACTTCGTCAGCAGACCAGACAAGCGCTGTGTCAATCCTATGCATCTAAAAGACGAACAGACGAGATGCCTCACAGTATCGCCACATGCTAGTTTAGTCGCTACCAACACAGCGGGTTTCATTTCAACAATTAAAGATATGAACTTCATAGGAAGTAAACTTGCGTTTCTACTTCTCGTCGAGACCATTTGTGTCAATGTTTTAACGTTTAGGGTAGGGAGACCAAACGTCCTCTTTTACCAGGACATGTCCTCGTTTTGGGAGGTAGAAAATGTGTCGGGCAGGATTTTCAAAATGGTCTGGGATTTTGCTCTATATCACCCTCAAATATGTTTACATTGGATTAGTGTTGCGTTTCACTCCCCACACTCACTTCTCATGTTATCCACTCTGACAGAGAGCAACAGGAGGGGGAGGAGGGAGCCGCAGCGCTGACAGGACAGAATTACCCGTTAATGACGTCATCTACTCTCCGCTGCTCCGAATCTCAAGACAGCTGGAATGCTCCATAACTTGGTGTTTGTGCTAAACGGTGGAGAACGTGCGTGTGACTCTCCCGTCTCATATAGTCCTGTGGTAGTATTCACCGTGGGGGGTGCGAATCCATTCAAACTTTTCCTGGAGAGAGGTTTCAGCTTCCTCACTTTCTTCAGTTTAACACCTTAATGAGGCAAACTGGTGATCGGGTTCTGGTTCTGGTTCTAGTTTTATGTAGACCACTGATACTCAATTCGGTCCTGAGAGGTTCTGGTTCTGGTTACAGAGGTTCTGTAATTGGTGTAAAGGGAGAAGAGCAGTGGGGAGAGGACACAGCCCAGGGAGGGGGGAGGCCCCCCCAGCCTCACCTTCAGCGTTCTGTCAGTCAGGCTGAATCCAGTGACAGGTGAAGGTGGGCACTTTGAGCTGTAGGATGTCGCAGTGTCTGTCAGTTTGTTGCGGTCGGGTGCTGCAGCTTCAAAGACGGTCCAATCAGAGCAGTCAAAGCAGGAGGCGCTTTGACTCCTCAGTCCTCTTCCTCAGAGTCCTTACTACAGGCTTAAGGCTCATTTATTCTCCCTTACGTACGCAAGTAGGGACGTCCGTTACAAACGTTTTCATATGTCACCGTCCTCATACTTCCATTCGTCTTTTATGTAGCCATGGTTAACCTCCACGAGTGGGCAGGGCTAAATTCATAGTTAACTCCCGCGATCCTGCGTCAGTTTCAGACATCGGTAGGGGCGGTAATGTGGCGCTATAAAGTTGTTTCTAACCACCCTACACGCCCTGAACACTCGCATAGCCTTATTTCAAAAGCTAGCGCAATTGACAGTTTTTTTCCTCGTCTTCATTCTTCTACTGCATTTTTTTCCTTCCTGTTCCTCTTCTTCTTCTTCTCTGTTTTGTTTCTGCTCAGCACTGCCCCTGCGGTTGCTCCGTTTTCTGCATGGAGAGATAGATGTGCAAGGACCCTGAAAACACACCAAATTACGCGCGTAACCGACGCAGGACACGGGACAAAACTGTCCGTCTGCGTAGCCGTCTTCTGCGTTAAGCACAAATGTGGCCTTTAGAAGTTTTTCCATTTCTGCCTGTAGGTTGGGATGAGATGAAGAAGACCTAGAGCTGCACGGGTGACAGAGCAATAGGCTTCTTTTAAAACAGTGTAGCAGTGGGCCAGTGTGTTTGTGTCCCTGGTGGGTAGTACCAGGGGAGTCGTAGTACGCTGTCTGGGATGTGTTCACTAAGCCAGGCTTCAGTGAAGCACAGGGCGGCAGATCTGCTCAAGTCCGTGTTTCTTGAGGTGAGAAAACTGGAGAAAAAGTTCCAGTAGTGGACTTTCCTATGTTTAAGAAGTTCTTCCTTGGTGTAAGTGACCAGAGAGGGACTGCAGAAAACCAGACAAAAACTTAAAAAAACACACCAAGTACCAGAGAGTGAAGCACCGATGCCGCCATCTTAGCATGTATCCTGGCATTGTCATCATGGAATATGGTGGTGCCATTTGGAGAGAGAGAGAAAATTTACTGATGGAATAACCTGGTCATTCAGTACATTCAGGTTTGTCAGCTGACCTCATTCTTTGGACACAATGTAGTTGTACTGCTGATGAGTACTATGCCCTGGTTCAACTGCTGTGATCTGTTGTTTAGTGAAGATAAACGTCTCCCTGAATGGTGGTCCTGCTTACCATTGAAAGAAATTCACTTTACAGGAGGGCGGGGTCTTACAAAAAACTATAAGTAATGTAATAACATGGCTCCGTGGTGGTTTTCTGTGAAAAAGCAGACCAGCTCTTAGCCCGGATCAACTTAAAACTGGCTGTACCAGCTGCCTTGGAACTGCTTTTGGTGGAGTAACCCTGGCTGAGATCTATGCTGCCACTTTTCAATGTCTGGCTTTAAGCAGTGACAAATTTAAGAAGTTAATCAGCAAAATATCTAAGTTACCTGGACAACGGTCGTCATTGTAACAGAGTAGTAACTTTCTACTGGAAAAGTATACTTTTTTTTAAAACCAAAGTTCTTAAGAAAAGGGTTTCAGATATCAGTAAATCTCAAATACTTTGTTTACAGAGGATTAATAGTCAAGCTTTGGCTGACCTGATTTTATGTCACAAGGTGCGTTTCCATTACCCCTAGAATTGCGCAAAACCCAAATATCGCAATAAAAATCTGGTAATGGAAACATCTAC
>JBBBVU010000001.1:5141944-5162862 GCA_037177055.1 Atherinosoma microstoma | reverse complement strand
CGGCTTAT
The DNA here is from genome assembly GCA_037177055.1 of Atherinosoma microstoma. Classification (NCBI taxonomy): domain Eukaryota; kingdom Metazoa; phylum Chordata; class Actinopteri; order Atheriniformes; family Atherinidae; genus Atherinosoma; species Atherinosoma microstoma. The sequence goes on along the minus strand of JBBBVU010000001.1, from coordinate 5,162,854 downwards.
GCGCTAAACACCATTCAATGGAAACACCGGCATATCGCAATTGTACTTGGTCGAAATTTCAGAAATATCGCTTTTATTTTGCGAAAAACTGTCATGGAAACGCACCTACAGACAAATGTTGGAAGGATGCAGTCCACTGGCCCAGACCTGATGCAAATCGGGATTTATAAATGACTAGATAGATAGTTTATCTCCCAGGAGAACTGATGCAGCCACATAGATTCTCCTTTCCCGGTCAGTTTCCACCTGATTTCAAGCCATTGATCTTGCAGAGAATCAGCTGGGCGGTGAATGGCCCATGTGTGAAGCAGCTGGCTATTCTATGTGGCTTCATTTCTACGTGCCAACATTCCAAAGATGTGATGTGTGCAGAAGTCCCGAACTCCGACTGACTAGTGTGTTTGAGGTTTCAAGGAGGTGGCATCAGAGGGGTTGTTGATAACCACCAGATAGGGGCTACAGCCAATGAGCGAGCAATAAATGGGGTCACAGGACAGAAAATGTTGGAGGCACAACCAGCTCATTGTTAGATTTCTACTTGTTAAAATTCATGCATTATGTAGCTATGTAGCTACGATAAAGGTTACAGGGGAAACTTGGTGGATTATTTTGGAGCAGAGCCACGGTGATGGATGAAGACCACTGCCAGCACCTATCTCATTTCAAATGTCCAGATTTACAAACTTTTAACAGCTGAGATAAACTGATGTACTGAATCTTTCTCTCTCTTTACTAGCAACATGCTCACAGGGGAACAATATGTGCTGAATGAGGCAGGACATTCCCACCATGATAAAGTCAGCTGTGGAGTTTAATAACTGTAATAACTTGGTTCACGGCTGAAACGTGACAAAATATTTAATATCTGTAGTGTGTGCGTGTGTGTGTTTAGGACTTCACACAAAGCAACTTGGTTGGGTTCATTTGAGCTGATCTTAGATATGTCAATCAGGGTCTTCAGCAGCCATGCCCCCGAGTATCTCAGTAGGACTTGTGACTTTGAAGACCTAATTTTCTATGCTTGGTGATTGATTTATTCATTCATGTTTGCTTGTGTGGTTAAATCAAACATTTGTTTGTGATGTGACAAACAACTTCCCATGTTCCACATCTTTATTTCTCCAATACCAGAATCACTTCAATGAATCAAAGTGGAGTGAAGTAACCAAGGACAAACTGATAATTAGGATTTAAGAGACCAACTCTGATATTAGTAAAATAAATAGACATTTATAACGTATGTACTACTGACTTCTCTAAGCAAGCATAGATTGCATGTCCCATCTGGAAGCTGGAAGTCATATTATACATATGCACAGACAACATGAAGTGCCATGTTCATGTTGTATGTGCATTGTTTGTTCAGACATGGTAGGAGGTCTCTCATCTGCAGGTTCTTCATGTTAGTTTGGTGTGTAAGAGCTCCAAAACCTTTATCCAGACTGTTTTAGAGTTTTGGATTTTAACTGTGTTGGGCAGGGACTCTGCTCTTTAATTCTAAACCCAGGGAAGGTGCCTTCAGGCAGAAATGTCTTAATCATGTCAGATAAGATGGGGAATAGCCATCCAGTGATTTAAAAACCAATATAAATAATGTCAAATCAATTCTGTAACAGACGAGTCAGCAGTGTGAAAGTTTTAACCCGTTACCAGGCAAGGAGCTATATTTGGCCACTTCATTGAACATGGAAAATGCCTCCACATGCTCCATGAAATCATGGAAACCCATGAATTTGTCCCAATCAGTGATCAAAGATCAGGGTATACATCCCAGATACTTAACTGAGATTGTCTTTCTAGATGAAACTTTAAAGCATTGTGGTCAGTACTAAAGGGCACTGTTTAAAGTCTTGCAACATGCTCCAATATCACAGTAACACTGTGGTTGAAATTTTACATTTCCAAGTATTTCAATGAGTGCTGAGTAAAGGGTTAAGATCTGAGTGGTGTCGGCTATTTTACAGTCTGAACACACACTGCCTTGTTCTGTATGAGCTATAACTGACCAAAAGCTTTCTCTGACAAAAGGACAGAAGTACAGTGTGCTGAAAATATAATCATGCACCCACGTTTCTGTGTGAGCCAGAGAGAAATGGTTTGAATCTTACAAAAATAACACTCGAGTCCCAATACGGTGTGATATCTCTGACCTGGTAATCGGTGCTTCATTCAAACGGTTTCATATTTTCAATTAAACAGGATAAGGACAGAATGTTAATCTTCATTATATTTTCAATCTGAGGTCATTTTACGCTCCTTGCTTTTTCTGCACTGCGGTAAGCCGTTTGCAGTTTGCAAAGTGCTGTTGCATAATAAGTGAAGTTGTAAATTGGTCTGTAGTTGGAGATGACAGAATAATCTATGTTATCTTTGTTTTTCAAGCAGTTGTTTAATTAAAGCTTTTTCAAAAAAGCTGAAAGTTGCTTGTGAACAGCAAGTGATTAATTATTGTTAAACTCAGCTCTGGAAAAATGGTTTAACTGTTTTTTTTGTAGTTTTTTTTCCCCCTAAATGGGCTGGTGAGATAATGACTTAAAATCAAAGAATAATTCTGGATAACTTCTCACTGTCACATTTTCTATTGTAGTTACTGTTTGTTTAGGCTGTATGGATTGTGCTTACGATGCAGTCTCTACTTCCACTGTAGCAGGAAAAGGAATTAAAGAGTTTCACAAAACAGTGTGTATTTGATCAAAAAGTAGTCTCTGTGAAACTTTCTGAAAGTCTTGAAGAAAAACATTTTAACAGAAAAGTAGCAGCTACTTTACTCGCTACAGAAAGGATCTGCATTAAGCCTGTTTGTGCCAGAGATGTACTTCCTACACATAGAAATACGTATTATAGCTTCTCTTTAGTTTACAGTTTGGCAACCAGTGATCTGATTGGTCTTGATCTTTTCTTCCAGTTGATTTTGTGGAAGTTAGAAAGCTCATTGCATCTTCAGGTCCTTAGATTTTCCCTTTGTTAAAGCTAGAGTTGGTAATGTTGGAGAGCTAGCAAGATTTGAAAATGGCACCTACTCTAAGGTCCTCCCCCTCCCGGAGAGCAAGAAAGGTTTGAAAGTTGCACTTCCACTAAGCTCTTCCCCCTCCCGTCAGTGCTCCGTTCAAAGCCAAAAAGACCCTAAATTGAATTGAATATGTGTAGAACCCGCTGTAACACTTCCAGTTCAGAAACACGGAGAGAATTTATCTGGAAAAATTAAATTATGTCCCCAAACCCAAAATATCACAATCTGGCATTTCTGAAGAGGGACACTATTCGGGATAATGTAAAAATAAATGACACTAGGGGTGGGAGAAAATTTTTTTTTATATATATTTTTCAATCGATTTTTTTGTTTTTAAAAACAAAGTTTTTTTTTCCAAAAAACATTTTAAAATAATTTTTTTCAAAGGTTTTTTTTCTTTTTTTCCTCTATTTCTTTTCATTTTTTACTTGTCTAGTTGGGCATTATAGTAAGCATAATGATGGTCTGGATACTGTGTTTTCCTAATTAAAAGAAAAAAAAAAAAGAAAAAAAAAAGAAAAGTGTAATAAATTTGTTTTTTATTTCACAAAAATTGGCAATATCGATGAATCACAATTTAAATAGAATCATCAGCCAAAAAAAAATAATGAATCGAACCGTGAGGAAAGCATATCGTCCCAGCCCTATCTGACACTCTCTTCCACATTTTGGGATTGCCCTAAACTGTTGCCCTATTGGATTGAGGTGTAGGCTGAAATTGATTTAATATTGGATATTCAGTTGCCACTTGGCTTCAGTGCCACAAGATTATCTATCTAGGTAATCTACCGTGGGGATGAGAGCAATATTTACTACAAATACTACTGGCAAGTAGCAAAAAACGCAATAACAAGATCTTGGTTGAGTGAAGTTATCCTAACAATTAGAGTCTGGAGAGGAATTGTACAAGGAATCCATGACATGGAAAGACTGACTTTCTTTAAGACACCAAATAGCTAAATGTGATCAATATTAGTCAAAATGGTATTTCCTTTTGAATTGGAGAAAGCTTTTTTTGTCTATGTGAAGATAACTGTCTCACTGTTCTTATAAATATTGTTGTCTTGGATTTTGAACCTACCAATGAGAAGTTTGAATGCTGAACTCATTGTGGATCAGCAGGTCAAAAACTAGCAGAGATATGTTGACTGTATGTGAAAGACAAGACATGATAGAAAAGTGAACTACTCCTTTTTTTCACTCTACTTTCTTGACTTTATGACTGACTCTTTGGTTGTTGTTGTTTTGCCATAGCTAGATGACTGTATTGTTTTTTTTTTTATGTCTGTCATGTTCTTTTATGAAACTGTGAAAATAATAGAAATAAAACTTAAAGGACCTGTGTGTTTGTAGTGCTCCATAGGGGAGCTGTTGAGTTTACACTTTATAAAGGTCTGGGTGTTGGTTTGGGAGCCTTTAGGCACACCACAATTAACACGGTTTATATGAACATAGTTATTATAAACGGGACTAATGTGGATTATATAATGGATTTATTTTAATTGGATTATAAATGGACAACAATGATTTGGATTAAATTGGACTGTGTGTAAAATTGCCTTGAGGTAACGTCGTCATGAATGTTTTTTCTCTAACCTAGAAAGACTTCGTTTACCCGATGCTCTATATAAAAGATGAACAGTGTAAAATTAACATTACGTGTTTCATAATAACTCAGATAGTATAACCTGTCATGGTAATCTCGGCATCCGTTTGAAAAATATCTGAGAAATTCTTAACTTCTTGTGGTAAAACTGAACTTCTGTTGTGCTTGTTTTTGCAGTGACCTACCTTACACTTGCAGGTGGTGCAGGGTGATTTGGGCATATGCCATGTGTCCCCGCTGAGGCGGGTGACGCCTGCGGGGTCCTTGCACGTCTGCCGGATGTCATACGACAGGTTGTCAGCCAGGCAGGGGTCTGTGACGCAACGCGGGCAACACTCGCCCTCTGCCACCGCCGTGTACTCGCACATCAAGACGGGACAAACCAGAGGCCAGCAGTCCACCTCCCCCTCCTGCAGAAGCACAGACCAACAGAAAAAAAAACAAAGAATAGTTTGATTTAATTGTGAAGATGTAGTTTCAACTCACATGCTGTTGAGTTTTCACGTCTTGAATTAAGAGCTGGTAATTATCTCCGCCTTCACACACAACTGAGCAGTAGATAAGCGACGGGTGTTAAAGAAGAACCCAGCTCTAAGCTTCATGTTGATGAGGAGGAACTGTGTTCTTTATGTCATCGGATTTAATATCTGTTGGGCAAACACATGTAGCCTCTCTGTGAATGTGCCTGTGTACAAACCATGCAGCGGCACTGCTGACAGCCGTACAGCCAGGACGCTCCGCTGCGATAGAGCGTGCGTCCGCTCTGGTCCAGACACTGACTGCTAGGCCTGTTGTCACAGCCAGGGCAACAGAACAGATCCTCCTCCGGGTCTCCGCAGTCACAGGGTCTCCTCCTGCAATATGTCTGCCCGTCCTGTACAACACAGATCGGACACTGTGGTCACTGCCCCATCACTGCCTGTACAGTACATCCCAGCAGCCTGTTGTACTGTAGAGGTAAAGAAGTGAATGTTGTCCACGTTTTCCTCATCAATGGTCACCCAGATTTGAACAGCTTTCATAACTTTTTTTTTATTATTATTATCATTATTTTAACCAGTTGTGAGATATGATCTGACTCAGGAGGTTTTTTAATTCAACCTTGGCTAAAGTATGCAGTCTCTAACGGCTCTTGTTAACGTGAGCAGTCATTCTCTAAGACTAATCATATGAAAGCTTTTAATGTGTTGCAGTAAATTTCAGGTCTGAATGTGGGAAAAATGTGTTTGACAGATGAGCTAAAATGCTGTGGATTCATACTGATCGGCAAGTTGCTAAGCTACCGTATCGTTGTCAGGTCTGTAGCCAGAAAAAAACTTAATGGTCCGTTTTACTGAGCACGGCCAGCACTGTCTGGCCGTGCTGGCCAGACAGTGGACAGTTTTGTTATAGAGATGTAAAAATGTTACATAAAATGGCTGTTAGAAAATGTATGAGGGGCATTAAAATAACTCTGCATACCATTAACAAGGCAATGCAAAGCCAATGTTTTATTGATGCATATTGTCCTGCGACAAGTAATGGCCCGGGCCCGTGTTCCGGTACCGACGGCCTCGGTCTTTACTGTTATGACCCTGGACTCGCAGAGGGGAAAAAAAAAAACTGCCATTGTAACATGCTGGCTGGATGCTTTTATGACAGACTGTTTATTTGAATGCCAGCCGTAAGATCAGACCTGCAAATGTCGTTGTCGTGGCTACCAAATCAGCTCTGCTGCTGTTTTATGGCTTTTATGATAAATTTGATGCCCGTGACTAACTTTTGTTTGTTTTTTTAAATTGACAGGTGTGACTGCTTTCCGAGCGTGGACACAAAGTTATTTTTGTTAAGGTCATTTTCTTAGAAGGAGCCTTTTGTTTGTGTGTGAAAACCTTTCTAAAATGTTAAAATCGGGTTATTTATCCAACTCTGAATGAGAATATTAGCTCTTCAGAGTGTCACATTTACCTCTGACCGTCTCATATACAAATTTTAGACATTTTCATCTTAAAAAAAACAAACAAAAACCTAGCCCTGCAGCAGTTTTATAGTCAGAAGGTTTCGGACACTGAGGCTTGATTAAAACCTGCACAGCTGTGGATGCTGAAGTTCTCCTCAACTCTTCCATTCAGTGTGAGCAGAGCGCCTCACTTTCTGCTATCTTCGTGCCAGCTCCGTTTCACCAGAAGACCTCTCATGTCTATATTTACTGCGGAAATCTGATTAATATTTAATGCTGTATTCCAGCCTTTAAACTAGCAGCCAAGCTTATTTTTCATGTTAATATCACATCATGTGATTCAGAGAATACAGATTTTATTATTGGAAATGTGCCAAGTTCAGCCACAGTGTGTCTGATTACACAACACGCTGCTGTCAATGTACTAAGTTTGCTTGTAAATGACCCAAAAAATGTCTGTAAATCTTACACTGTTAGCTCGTACATGTGCAGTGGGGACAGATTTTAATGTCTTTAGTGAGAAGTTGAAATGATTCCTTAAGTTTGGACAAGCGGTGGTTTAACCGCAGTATTTAGCGGGGGGGCCAATCAAAGTGTTCTGCTTGTAATTCACAATTTTATGGGTGGATGAGGCTCACTGGAATCTCAGCTGTCATTTCACTCCAAATAACCCTCTCCGTGCTTGATAATCTCGCTCACTGAGCCGTCCCTTCCCAAAGACAAATGCGATCAATATCCCACTTTCCTGCAGCCGCAGTTCTTCACCTCATTCTGACTCCAGAGCTCAGAAAAGAGTCATTAAACTGTCACAAATATTTGTCAGAATGCAGTGAGATGATGAATAGGAGGGAGTGCAGGGTTACTTTTCTTTTCTCAAGTCAGAATGATCAGGAATAATTTATATTTTCAGGTTTGTTTCACAACTGTCCACACAGATAGTAGTTAAATCAATATTTGACCGTCGATTACACGGTGGGAGGGTGTGCAACACACTCGGGTTAGAGCTGAAGATGATGGGACTGGATTTATTCATTCATTTTTTTTGGACATTGATGCTTTCAGCTGGGATACCATTACAGTCACCCAGACATTTGCATTTTGCATTAAACTAATAAGACCATCAGAGCAGGGAGTTTATTCATCCGACTGTTCAGAGAGAGCAGAGCAGCTGTGAAGCTGACAGGGATGTAAGAGAGAATTATTGTGTTGCTACTAAAATCTGAAGTAAATCCAGAAAGCGTAATAAATACGGGCTAAAACCTTGTGTTCACTTTGCCTCTGTTATCGTTTATTTTCTGTCTCACTTATGTGTGATCGTCTTAGATTTCCATTCATGGGACTGCTGTATCCCTTGTTGCTAATAACATGCTAAATTGCTCCCTGCAGGTCTAAATAAACTGATTGTTTCTTAATATCATAGTTCAAATTAAAGGGCCGTTTTTTGGGATGTATTGGGATCACAAGACATCTAATTTCAGGTGTCGAGATGTTACTGAAACCCAAAGAAAGTTGGTTTAATGTATCTTTAACTCTTAAAACTCTGCTAGATCCCCAGCGCCCCGGAGCACTACCACTGGCATTGTCGACAGTTTTTCAGGAGCAGTAGTGTTTCATTCTGTGGGGTGAATTGTGATGGAAAGATCACGCTTTAGGTGATCTACGCAAGTTTTCCAGGTCTTTATATCCCGTCAACAAGGTTTACAACCCAGCCACAAAATGTAGTATTCCAATTCCAATGTTTTTGACCAATAGTGGCTGAAAATGAGCTGAACTGGAGTTGATTTTGTGAGGCTAGTTGGTGAATAAATGAATGGATTTGCATAAATAAGTGTAAATGACAGACTGCCCTGAAAAACAATCACGTGTGGATGGTGATCGTCTTTAAAAGGGTTGAGGTTCTACAAGCATCCTGATATAAAAAAAACAAAAACAGGTGGAGCAAAAATGGCTAAAAAAGGCTAAAAAGTTTTAAAGCTTAATGACTGTTTTTTTTTAACAATATTTATAGTTTTGATATTCAGATGAGTTCAGGGTGGTAATAACCAATAAAAGTTATTTTAGACAGCAAGCGCCAGAAAATCCGATCTGAATACTGAGCTTTTTCTTCATACCATTTCTTTACTTTCTTTCTCTCTCTTGTCCAGGAGTTTTATTGTTGCTGGTCACGTTCTCTAATTTCTACTGGATCAGCTGCCACTCTATGAACCCCAGCAACAAGCTCTGATTGAAGAGAACAAGATGACTGATTCATGACAACTAGTTTACATGATGCTTTAATTAATAATAATTAATATTATTCGCCACAAATGTTTGTAGTGAAAACAACAAAAGCAGAAACAACCCATAAAGGCCAGCAGAGGGGGGGCATTATCCTTTCAGGAAGGGGATTTTCTTATTCTTAATTAAATAAGGGAAGTAAAAAGAGAAAAAAAATGGATTCGTGCTTGCTCCATATCTTGTCAGTACATCTCCCCTTTGCACCATTCCCATTTTCAGACGCTTCATTGTTTATTTATCCGTCTCATCACGTCTCTCCACCAGCTCTAAGCCTTTGTGTTTCCTTGTTCTCATGATGTCAGTCTGGTTTATTGTTCAGGATGTTTCGATGTCTTTTCATGATAACTATAAAAGCAGTCATTAAACTAGCTGGATGTCCTAGTTTCCTGGAATATTAGAAATCGTCCATGTAGTTTCAACTGAAATAAGTTGTCTCTCATTCTAGACTTTCTCTGTCCTCGAATGACTGGCAAGCTACCTCAGACAAAATATACCCGACCGGAACAAAAGCTCAAAATGAAAGCTGAAAGCTTTTGAAAATAACTTTTCTTCATCAGTGGCTTATTTACAACAAGTTATAGAAAAGAAAACCTCTGTTAATGTCTGTGTATTATTCTGTGTGTGTGTGTGTGTTCATATTCTCTACCTTGCAGGAGCATATAGCACAGCGGTCAAAGCTGGGTTTCCAGTCTTCTCCGTTGCGTTTGATTCCCTCTTCCTGTGGGCAGTCGCCGCTGCAGCCCGGTCCAGACGTGCACACGCAGTCGTAGCCTCCTGGCAGGTTGACACACACGCTTTCATTCCAGCAGGTGTGTGTCTGCAAACTGCACTCGTCAATGTCTGGAAGATAGACGGTAAAACTTCGTAAATATGTGGTTACGTGTTCCCTGTTAAACCAGTTTGGCCAATTGTGTTTTGTGTCCATGAAAGCGAGCGTTATTTTTTTTTTCCTAAGATTTCTCCTGGAAATCATCTGAATAAAGGTACTTTTAAGGACGGCAATTTCCAAAATGCAGTTTGAGGACAGAAATGATGAGAGAGGATTCTTGCTGGAATGATGCATCAGTGCTTCATTTGCAGATGTGTTTTTCTGATCCATAAAGCCTGAAGGGTCCATGACGTACCTGCATTATAAACCAAATTAAATGTATATGTTGCCTTCAATACTCACCTGACAGAATTGATCAAATACAACGATATTGTGCGTTAAAACAAAGGCCAGATGATGCATCTGTGTGAAGTGTCATTTATAACTGATGTTAGCTTTGAATAACTTCTCTGAAATGAGGACAGTTTAGTGAGTTGACAACCTCTTTCCTCGTCTCCTTTTTTCCCCATGCACGTCCCTACTTCCTTCACTCACACCTCTGGTGGGAGACTAAAATGGGAGGAGAGGAGCTTGGGAAATGTGATAAGGGTCTAAAAACCAAGCTCTATGGGAAGTGGAAGTTTTAAAGTTGTATGATTAAAATACAAGTGAAAGTAGGCTGCATGGGTTAATGTTGCAATTCTGGATGTTTTTAGGCAAATTATGATCTGAGTAATTACATTTATGTCAATCTCGGAAAGCTGAAGCTGAATTAATAAAATCTCCAGATATGAGCAGATTCCTGCACAGGTCCAATTTTCCCAACCCGTACCCACACGCACCCAGAATAATTACAACCGCAGTTATTTCCTCAAAAAGGCCCCGACACCTGATACTTCAGAGTACTGTTATCTACATATCCAAAACACAACATACATATTTAATATAGTTTTTAAAAAAAAACTGTCATGGTGCAGGACTGGAGCTTTCTTACCAAGATATTTTTTTTGTTGTTGTTGTAGCCTACTTACCAAATTTGTTCTTTTTAGCACAGTGATAGGCAACCTGACTTGTAATTTATGTTCTCTTAAGTAAATTGTCCCCCTGTTTTAGTGACATTTTGTCTCCACATTAGTACATCAGCCATCATTTTTTACTGTAGACTAATAAGATAAATCCCAAATTGTATTGGCTTAGGTTGCATATTGCTGTTCTACAATGGATAGGAAAGATGGATAGATCTTTCAAAATACACACTACAGGTGAACACATGAACAAAATAACATTGCAAATGGCTCCAATAACACTTAGTGTATTTGAAAAAAATGTCTAAAAAACAAAAAGTAACAAGTTTAAGAACTCAGTAAAAAGTAATAAAGTACTAAAATGATAAGGTGCACAAGAATACTGTGCTGGGTTATTGCATCATCCTCAGACCTGACAACAGACTATTTGCAGTTCACAAGTCTTATGGCCCGAAGTATGAAACGGGTTTTCAATGGAAGTCAAAAGGACACCTTTGGCAATGAGGGTCACTATTCAGAGTTTCTATCTGATACTACATAAAAAATACAAACGGAATCAGATAAATGTAGTTGCTCATCTTTGACATGAGTGTCTAATCACCCCTGAATACCCATCCACCTCATACTTATATTTAAAATAATTCATTTTTTATAAGAATTTGTTCAAATAATTTAGCTGGCTTTGAAAGGGTTACAATCTTGAAAATGATTGATTTCTCTATCGAGCAGGACTCAAGTGTTTTTTATGTGATTAATGAAAAAATTAAAATAAATAAAAAAAATGTATAATAATTTTATTGCAGTTTTCGTGCGGGGGCACTTGGCCACGAGGGTCACCAGAGGGTGCCAAATTTGAGGAGGGCACAAGGGTTAACAGCAAAAAACTAAATGTGGTCATTATTGGTTTTACTGTGAAATTGACAGCATTAAGGCCGCACCACTGAGCTTTGGCAGATTTCCACACTGTGGCGCCCCTAACAAGGGCTAATTCAACATCTATTTTACACCCTGTTTCATCTTTGAGCTCTCTCATTGCAGCAAAAGTCAGTCTGATGTTGACTCTTGCCGTTTTTCTTGCTCTGTCTCTTTCTCTGCTGAATCAACCACAGTATGCGATCAAAATGGCCAGTATGTTGATATCCAGTTGCTGGCATGTGACGTGGTGCTGCAAAGTAAAACACAGCTGTAACTTGATGGTCTGGGCTGGGGGAAAAAAAGTTGTGAAGTTCAGTTTCTCAGCCTCGTTACACTGCAGGGCAACAACTCCAGAAATGTGCATAATGAACGTCAAAGTGCCATTAAAACGAGTAAGAAGCGCAAAGTTTCAAGGTCAGGAAGTTATGTACAAGTCATGTAGTGGTACTTTAAAGATTTTATTAACAAATTCCTTTATTCAAATTACACATTTTTTTCTGTATCCAGTGTTAAACTTAAGTTTTGTTAAGTTTTTTGGCACTATAGACCCCCATCAGACAGAGGAGTTCCTCTTAACATTCAGTTTTAAGGAATCCCAATTTGTGTTATTTGTATTTTAGTATCCCCCCCCCCGATGTGTGTGATATTCAGCTTTCAGTGCTACATCGTCCATACATCAGCTTGTTAATAACTTCGTAGTACATAGACATTCACTTTTAATATAGTTTCTGTCTTCACATGAATGTGGAGCCTGAAAAGCACCACATGAGACATTTGCAATTCTAACTGCCCGATTATTAATACTTCAGCTCTCACGTCATTCAGTGAAAATGTCCACGTTGTGGTCGGTCAGAAAGGAGCTCTGTTCTTGGGAAGCCTCTGACTCTTTGAACCGTTTCACACAAATTGATAGTTCAGTGCTCCTTCTCTGCATGACGTGTCACACATGCTTCTTCACAGTCCAGTTTTTAAACAGGAAAGCTCCCAGCGACGTGCAGGCTGTTCACTCTGCTGCTTCCTGACAGCAGTATGTGCTGCCACACCAGCAGATACTACAGAGGAGCTTCTTTCCTCAGGCTCAGACTTTTATATGAATCCTTCAGTCTCAACATCTACAACATTTTGTTTCATACTTTTTATTTTCTTTTTTTTTTTACATTATTAAAAATCTAACCTTGAATATGTGGATGTACTGTATATTGCAACTTTCAACTACTAATGTAAACATTGTGCTCTCATACATATTTCAAGGAACACCAGATCCTGTTTTATTATGAATAAATTAAATGAGGTCTTACTTTGCACCTCCTTCCTGTATATATAGATCATACTTTACATAAATTCTGGCTTCACACAGCTTCAGTCACATCAGTATTATACAGTTATATTTAGCTAAATCATCAAAGGTCCTGCTCAGTCAGCGTCATCTCACTTCCCAGAGAGCGTGGATGGCATTTTCATCTACTTTTCATAGACACCCGGGTGCCAAAAGTCTGTCCTTACCTTTTACCAAGTCATGGCATTTAACTCTCTTATCCTTGCTAAATGTGAGCTGTTCTGAGAGAGAAAGACCAAAGTCCTTGCCACAGCATCTCTGCGCTCTCCTGCCAGCAGATGCTGCCTACAGACGTCCATCACACCCACGTGACAATGACGGCACGCTAGCGTTGCATGAAAAAAAGGTCCAAGTGGAAAAACTGAAGTGACACCATAAAAAAAGGAAGGTTTGTACTTTTGTCTTTGTTGAGCATCACATGTTAGTAAATCTTTTTTTTCTTTCTACTTCAGATGAGCAATTATATGTTGAAGCGGCTGGATTTTCACACCTTTCTGATACCATACGTCTCTGTCTTCTTTAACATTTCTATTAGGTAATCCAGAATTTAATCCTCTGTACATTTACTGGTTTAGCACGTCAGACTGAGAGCTACATGATCGGACTTGTCTCAGCTTTCAACTGTCTAAGCTGTACTTCATCACTGTCAGGAAGGCTTATGCTTAATGCTGCTATACGGAGTGAAAATGCTTAAAAGAGACATAAGACAAAAAAAAAATAAAAAATCACCTGTGCTTACTCAAAAATTCAGAACTCTGTCGCACTTTGATGGTTTAAATGTCATCGGTGATCAAACCTCTCCATCTTTCATCTCCAGGTTAAGAACGCTTCATGCAGCATTTGCTGCACCTTAAAAATCCGAAGCTGAAATTCTTATCAGCAGTTTTAGCAAAGAAATGTGCTAGTAATGCTTTACAAGCACTTTGTCTACTGTTTATATCTCCACTGAAAAATCTTACTTCTTGTCGGCATTTTTTCCCTCTAGTCAGAAATCAGAAGCTTCAAGTTTCCATTTGTCATTGAATCCAGCACTACTGCTGGGCTGCACAATTAATAAAAAAAATTCTATTCACGCATGCCTTAATTCTCATTTCTAGTTAATGGTGTTTCACATGATCACTTATTTAAAAAATTCCTTTAAATTGTTCAACTCTGTGTCCGTTCTGCCTCTTTCTTCCAGTGGCGATGTCTCAGTACCAGTGCTGAAAAAAGGAGCATCTTCACTGCTTTTAAGCTTTTAAACCTAATGACAATGTACAACGCATCACTATCTGAAGTGGTACTTTAGCACCATTCCAATTCCTCAAGGTAATACCACCTATCTTTACAACTACTTGAAATGTCACCATATAAACACAGTACAAGACAGCCATTAAGGACAAGGAAACTATGTTGGAAAACACCAGTTGTAAAAATCCATGAAATCAGATGTTACATGGTGCATCATACCCTGAAAGTTCTCAGCAGCATAAAGACCTAACATGCTTTTGCACATCAGTTGAGTAAAGCATGGAGTAGGAAAAGATGGCACTGCATAATTGGTTTATACTGATAATATTACATATAGGACCGAAGCAGCCACATGAACTCTTAAGTGAACAGAAATGTTTTGTTTGCTCAGATTCAGCCACATGATGCCAAGCTGGCTGGACCGTACTCGACAACAAAAATAGAAAATGTCCCAAAGCACAGTGAGAGAATCCCAGAAAGCATTTTCAAGGTAAAGAACTGGAACATTGAGTATTAGCCAAACCAATCTCACGGTTAAGTTGCACTTCACTCACTGAAGATCAAACTTAAAGGAGAAACACAATCAAACAACTGAAAATGGTCACAAGAAAGGCTGAGAAAGGCATCATAAAAGGAGGAATCCATTTTTTGGCTGTGTCCATGGGTTCAAGGAAGGGGTCTTCAAGGAAATATTTAAAAAATATTTTATTCATTCCTTTAATTTAGATGAAAATACTTTTACATTACAGCTCAGCATCATTACATTATAGCTGTAACCTTTTAAAAATCCCCAAGTCTGATTTCCTGTAGCAAGTGCTGTACACAACCCCAGGAACAGTTTAAAGTTTGTAATATTTCAGCATTTATGCACAAAACATGGGGATAACAATATTTTGCAACTAATATTATGAAGCAGCAGGAAAATTGTTATGTTGTAAAAGTAAATACCAAAGCACCAGAAATATGTTTTGCACCTCTAAACATTAACACCTGTCCAACATCACTCACTCTGAACACCATATGTCACTTTTTTATGTTCTCCAGTAGGAAATAAGTGGCCTCCTGTAGACAGACCCTCTCTGGGTTGATGGGAAGCTTGGCAAATACTTAGTGTATTGTTGCTGCTGGTATTCTGACACCGCTGAACATGCACTCTAATTGGCTGCACCATCAATTCTTATGGATACAGAGAGAGGGGAAATAGTTCAGCCTAAAATTTATTGTGCCTGCAACAGACTATTTGCATTCACTAAATGAAATCCCCAATCAGCCAGTAAGACATACTGCACCTCTGCTGGTGAAGGATTAATGCTCTTCATGCTACATTCACCACATTCAGCCACAAGCTGCTGCCTGCAGATGAAGCACACTCTTACATGCAGGCTGTGAATGGCAGTGTCAGAACCAAATACAAAAGCCTTTTGGAGAAACCAGCTGAGCAGAGGCAACCATATGTGAAACTTTCACTCACACCCAAATGTGCTGCTACACAAGAAAGCACTAATCCTTTGTTAGTACATGGCAACACAAAGGCATAGACACATGCACACAGACACACAAAACAACTAAATCCTTCTGACAGATGTTGGTAATTAGAAGGCATCAGAAAGCTTAGTATTTCAGTATTTAAATTATATTTCTCTGGTATGTCTCCAGGCAGCCCATATGGAAAGGTCATGCACACCAGGGAGAGAGAGAAAATGATGCACAAACCATGTCTTGCAGGAAGACACTGAAAATTTATGGTGTATTATCCTCATATTTATTCACAATCTGTTTATTAAAGCCACCTGTCTCTCCCCCCCGAAGCATGAGGCATAATAAACACGGCTTGAGATGCAGCACATGCAGCTTCGAGTTGGAGCCATGAAGCAGGAGGGCTGCCTTTTGCAGCCATTTTGGTTCTCAACATAACAACATGCAGTTTAGCACAATGCAACATAATGACAGGAGTTGCATCATGGTACAGCCATCTCTGCACCCCGCACTGCAGCGAGAAAGAGCTTAGTGAAATCTAACAGGAGTGTTATGGCCCAGTTTTTTGGCTGCAGCTACATCTTTTATTTTTGGTTCAATACAACAGTTACTTTTCTTAACTTAAGCTATCCTGGACGAGCCCCCATTTATATTACAGCCCTGCTTGTTTTCAGGAACGTAACAAAAACTGACATGAAATTAGAGAAAAAAAAGGTACTAAACATTCCCATTTTACTTTTCATTAAGCCCCCCCAGCCGTTAGAGGAGGCCCACATTAAAACTCAACCCAAGCTTTCAATGGGTAGTTTAATTCAACTTCTTCTAATTTACTTTTTATTAAGCATATTTTTGTCTTTGGGAACTTCTCAATTTAAAATTGACACCTTTATAAAAGTACAAAATGTGCCTAAATGAACAAAAATGGCGGCACTATTTGTATTACCAACTTATAATAGATCGAAAAAGCTAATAATCCAGGGGTGCCCAAATCCTGTCCTAGAGAGTTACTATCCTGCAACTTTTAAATGCATCCTTTCTCCAACAGACATGATCCAAATGGCTGAATTCCTTCATCCACATGTCATTCATGCAGAGGCCTGGTAACGAGTTATTCATTTGATTCAGGTGTGTTGGAGAAGGGATGCATCTAAAAGTTTGCAGGATAGTAGCTTTAGACTGGACTCGGGCACCCCGGTAATAATCCTTTGACTACTTTGAGAAAAATTCCTTTGTCTACTTTGTATTCCGTTGACCATGCTGCCTGTCTATATAGTTAAAACTCATGGACGTAAACAATACAGATGTGAATTGTCTGTGAGGAACGTGAACAGCATTCTCAGAACTGAGAGAGAGAGAGAGAGAGAGAGAGAGAGAGAGCGAGAGACTGCACTTCATCACTGCAAAGATAAAAAGAGTCATATAGATTCATGTGAAACGCAGCAGGATGCCCTGAGAGCAGCACAGCTGCTTGCTCTGTGTGCCAAACACAAATTAGCACCAACATTAAAACATTAAATTTGAAAAATAACATCCTTTGCTACAAGCTCCTCTTGCAGGGTTTACATCCTCCAACACTAAACACTGAATAAATTTGCTGTTTTGCCATAACACTGAAAATAAACATCCTTACAAGGAAAATGATTTTTTGTTAACTTATTTCCAAAACTGTATCTAAAATGTATTTAACCACTTCTCCACCTTTACACCGTCACTGCTTTATTCGGTATTTTCTACTACTTATTGCAAACCTGTCGCAGAGACTTTAACTGACTGATGCAGTTACTCTCTGCTTTGATTCGGCTTTTTCAAATACAAAATGCTACTTCATGTTTGGTTGGCTCATGAGAGGCTGTTGGGGGGGGGTTTATTGTAGAGAAATCGTTTGTACTCATTCCCCTGCTGGGCTCATACTACAAGGTGGGAGGAGAAATGGTGGCAGACGCTCTGTCACAGCAACATGCCCAACATGCCAGGTTGAGGAGAGACACGTAAACAGCACACACACATTTAAAGATTTGTGTTTATACTTTGAAGTCTGTAAACTCAGTGGAAGTGCTTCCACTAACCACAATGTTTAAGTCATTTTTAAAAGTCTCAAATCATAAAGACGTGAGTTAATATTGCAATGTAGATAAAAGCAGGGTTGGACTAAAGCTGTTAAATATGCATAAAGACAAAGCTTTCTGTCTGTTTTCTGTGTCCTTTATGTGCAAATTTCAGCTCGTCTCCAGATAGCTGGCTGGTAGAACCCAGATGAAGCAGACTAAACAGTACCAGCGAAAACCACGGGGGCAGTGTTGTACAATAGAGCTCATGTGCACCCAGCTAAAGCAGCCCTGTCTTTGAGCGCCGCTATCCTGCAGGTTTTTGTTGTTTCCAACACACCTGATTCAAATCAAATTAATACAACAGCTTGTTCTTCACAATGACCCATTAATTTCAGTCAGGTGTGGGTGGAGCAGGGATGCAACAAATACCTGCAGGTTCTCAAGGACCTGAATTTGACTACTGTGAGGTAAAAGATAAAAGAAAAAGAATCTGTTTACTGGGTGCACAGCACCACTGTCTAAGTATCTAAGTATCTACATTGACATCGTCTCTTCCACCATGTTTGCTATTGTCAGAAATAGATGCCAGAATTCTGCACTGCCCTCTAGTGGATGTATTGTCATACAACCCTGCTAATGTAAAGCACACATGGATGTATGTGGGCAGAGACGTTTGACAATATGTAAAACAAACGAGCCTATTTTATGTACATAAAGGGAGCATAAATGAGGCTGAACCCGCTGCAGATGAGTTTTGCATCTGTTATTTTTCTGATTATCAGATTTAAATTATAATTTTTTTTTCTGTTTTTAAAAGAACAAAACAAGAAAACTATTCAAATATAATTTCATTCCACACATATTGGGAGTAAATAAAACCTTTACATTTCAGTAAACTGGCTATGGTGGGAAAGTTGATGTTTCAGCAAAGTGCAGTGGAAACAGACTGGGTGCATAAATCACGTAAATCCCAAAGTATGCTTGGCTGCTTTGGTTATTATTAAAATAGAGCTGGTGGCACCATTGTTTATAAACTGATGCATGTTTACGACCTAATCCACCAAACTGGACACTTGCGTTGTTTGTGATTTGCGACTACATGCAAACTTTAGTAAATTTGGACCACTAACTGTAAATGATAAGTATAAACAATATCAAAGTGTGGAAATGTTTCAGTGTTAAAGTTGGAATAGTTCATTTCTGTATGTTTCCCCTTTTACTTTTCTGTATCTTTTTTACATAAAAAAAAAAGAAACAAACACTCAAGACTGAAAATTTTGGTTTAAATTTTTTTAAATTTCTTTTTTATTATCAGTGCAAAATGGAAGCAATGACTATCTTAGACTAACTTGTATACTTCATACTTTCCAAACACTTTAATCAATGATTTGGTAAAAATCATCCTGGTAAAACAAGACAGACGGTGTGTTTAGGGATGTGCTGAAGGTACAGATTACAGAGGTGGACTTGCTTTCAGGAGGTTTTGATGCCTTCTTCACCATGGCTGAAAACCAGTGAAATACAGTTGAAATTTCCTTAAATAATGGCTGTGATAATCCCCACAGAACCAAACTGTGGTTCCCTTTTGATACCCTGCAAACAGATGCATGGGTACAATTTTGTTTTTAAATTACTATGAAGTGTTTTATGCCCTTCCAGTCCATCTCCTCTGTGTCTGAAACACTGATGTTTCTTTAGCTTTGTTTGGATGAATTGTCAAGTAACAAAAGACTGAATTAAATTATTCCTATCACCAATTGAACAAGGAATTATAAAAAGGTCCTTTATGCTTTAGGAGGGAATAGAAAATGATTTTGGTCTTCCTGTAACAGTGTCCTGGGTGGAATGAGTCTGTGGTAATGTGACACAAAGCTGTTGTATAATCCAGCATGCATCTATTGTACCACTTTCCTAAGGATTTTAGATTAAATGAGATCACTTTCTGGAGGAATCCGCTGAGAATCGTACCACTTTCATCCTAGTAGATAAATCAAAAGTCTGCTGATGTGGCATTTTGATTTAAAGGTTAAGTGAAGGCAGAAGTGTTTCACTCAGCCAAGCCGTCCTGTTGCTGCATTCATTCCAATTACAAAGCATGTGTAGATATTCTGAGTGCTTGTTCTTACGCAGATAGAAGGTCATGTCTAATACACTGAGCAGCTGAAAATCCTGACATCTTCACTCAACATCAGAGCCAGGAACAGGTAAGCACCTATTATGAACTTTTAATTATCATCTTATAAAATAAGCTAAATATAAGAGTGACTGTTTTGAGCTTAATTGTTGTTGAACATCAACAGTGTGAGATTTTTACCATCAAGATACAAGGAGCTCAAATCACTGCATCTATCCAACATCTATATTTCCCAAAATAACAGAGTTATAACAGAGTTATTTTGGGAAATATGAAAGGAAGGCAAAGGCACTGAGTTTTTCCATAGAGCCTGGAGCAGTGGTTCTCAGATTTCTTACATCAAGTATCACCTCAGAAAATATCAGGCTCTACGAGTACCCCCTTTAGGACTGACATTAAAATATAGTCGAAAAGACCTTCCCTTTTCCATCAGGCACACTTCAGACGGAGACAGGTTAGTTCCAATTAAAACTAGCCATCATTGTAAAAGGGGTTTATCCCCAGAGCTGACATTTAAACTTTGTCACAAAACTCAAGGGTAACCCATCAGCAAAGTCCTGATAACGCTGAGGTGTCTCAGACTATTTTGGTGGTTTGAATACTTTTGATTTTATCTTTATACACCACATACAAAATGTTTAAGATATAGTTTGATGCAACTTTTTTCAGGACAGCCTCGCTGTGATCTGATCATTTTTTTCTCTTAAACCTGATTTATTACCATATCATGCCCAAAGTCCACAAAAACAATTAAATTTCAATTAAGAAAAGGATTGTTTATTTACAATATAAATCACAAACACCTTTTTATTCTGTTTAGTAGAATGGCGAGTATATCAAAATAAACGCAGGCCGGTCCACTCCAGTTTTGTGATTGGATGAATATTTGTGTGTTATTACACTCAAACCATCATCTCTGGTTTTATTTGGTCCATCAACGTTAAACAAAAACTAGGGAAGAATTTTAGATTTGAACTTTCCAGTAAAGCCGACAGCAGCTCCAGCGGACAGTTTTTCCTTTTACGCCGCTATGAAAATGATCCAATCATGCTGGTCTCTGGCCCTGCCATAGACTGGCGACCTGTCCAGGGTGTACCCTGCCTCTC
>JBBBVU010000001.1:5099602-5141844 GCA_037177055.1 Atherinosoma microstoma | reverse complement strand
ACAACAAGACCATCATGTATACAAGTTATTTGGAAAATATCGGTTAACTTAAAAATCAAGCTAAAGCCGACCAGTAAACCTTTTTCACCATTATGCTCGGATACCGAATCATCCATCGTTAGGGAGCGACTCCCTGAGAACATCTGGCAAAATTCGGTAGGGCTTTTTAAAAGGAAACTAAAATGTGGACCATTGTGTCCAATCAGGACTCGGAGAAGCTCGATAATGCTTGTATCTCTTGTTGTATGGACTACAAGAATGTCACACACTCCTAAAAGCTTCATCAATAAGATGATCACACATCTGTAGCTTATTGAAAATAAGATAAAGAATAGATATTTGAAAAAAATATATGATGAATTAAAATAAGACAGGAGAAGATGATCCATCAATCCTGTTCTAGACCCTGCTCAGTGCCTGGAAGGTCTTTTTCCTTAATTCACCTTTTCAACAAACATGCCTACAGGTGGTAAAACTCTTAAATGTTCTGATACATTCTGTAATCTAATCTAATATCGCATCCTCTCACTTGTTTTTTTTTCTAATTAACCCCCCAGCTGATGTAAAGTACTTCGAATTTTATATGTATTTTCTGTGCAGCGTCACAGACGAGCCTGTATGAACACACTCAAACTTGCCTTTAGATTGAAATGACTGTACTAATCTAAAGAAGACGACATTCGACTGAACGTTTATTTGTTGCATAAACAGACCATTACATCCACTTTGACTTTGATATGTAGACATCTTTGGACCCGCAAATAACTACTTACAGGGCTCTACATCCTTTCTGTAACCATAGTGACGGTTAAAAGATAAATCATTATAATTAAATGGCTTTCTGTTTGTTTGTTTCTGTGTTCCTGAACTACTCCTTCGCACTATAACCAACAATCAAGTCAGAAGTGCAAAACACCTTCACGAAAGCTTCTTCAGTTTGTCTTCATTATTTTCAATTTCACTTGGAGGGGAAAACTTGGAGGAGCACAACACATGGGGTCAATGATTTCTCTTTTCTACACTCACATTATCAGGAATCAGCAAAAAGTTATAACAGTGAAGAAAAGAAGTGCTTCAGCATGATTACACACACTCAAACACACACAAACGTGTACTTGGGTGGGATTATTTTAGTGTCCAGTACAACTGTGATGAACCTTTGATTATTCTTCATCTGGAAATGTTGTTAAACCCTTTGTGGGAACATCCTGTGTCAGAGTAGAGCAGAAAAACTAGCCAATGCACTTCACACTTCTAGGCTGGGCTGTAAGATTTCCTTATTATCCGGATATTCAAGCAGAGGTAGTTCCCTAAAAAGCCTCCAGCTGATACAATATGCTGCACAGAGCTCTGATGGGAACTTGGAGGAAAGCTGTTTTTTCTACAGTTCAGCTTCTTTTCTTTGCCTCCCTTTGAAAACCAGAATGGAATATGAATCCATCTTCTTACATATAAAGCCCTTAATTACCACGCTATCGAATTTTAATGCTTCATACTTCCATATTTCCCCAACAGAATTTTGCTCTCAGGCTTACTTGTGTTTCCTCGCCTTTAAAAATAGAACAAGAGGTAGATTGTTGAGTTACACTTTTATCTTGTGGAACCAGCTGGCCAACGCTGTCTTTACTTTCAGAATCAGGTTAAAAATAGTAAAACTTACTGTTGTGCCATTACTGAATAGTTTCCTGGTTATGCTACAACAAGCTCAGGCAGGAAACCTTCCCTATACCGTCGATTCTTTTCTCTCAAACATTTGAGAGCCATTATTGTAACTAACTGTGTTTTTGGCTCTGGAGCCCAACCTTTCTGATCAACAAACAGTCACTAATCAAACCTCGACACTATTCACTGCTTTTATTTATTCTTTATACTGATGTATATTTAATATGCAGATGACTTGGTTATTCTCAGTCTCCTACAAGAAAACAAGTCAAGCCATGGCTAAATGGGGATGTTTTTGTACACTGGTGTGAGACCTTTTACCCACAGCTTAACATTTCAAAACCACAAGATGTTATTCATTTTAGAATGAAAACTCAAACACACGACACAATCGACTATCAGTTTTATTTTTTTCTTGGATGTCACGGTTTGGCCACGTATCCTTAAGGCTCATTTATGCTCTATTTTAAAGACGGATACAAAGCCTTCTTCTGTTTCCTGCGTAATTTGGTCCATTTTCAGGGTTCTTGCAGATGTGTCCCTCGATGCAGCAAACAGAGTAGTATCATCAGAAACTGTGGGGGGGGGGGGTGTCAAGCAGTATAGTCGACGTGCGACCAGATAAAAGAAGAAAAAGAAGAGGCCACAAGATATTTAATGTCTGCACAGACCACCGCCGTCTCCTGTGCTTCTTCTTTTTATGTCTCTTTCTAAAAATGGCAACGATGGTCTCCTCCACCGTCAGAGCTGAACTCTGCACTGCCCTCTGGTGGATGTATTACCCAACAACCTTGCCAGCTTAGAGAACACATGCAGCTAGGAGGATAGTGTTTGAAATGGACGTCCCTATTTATGTATAAAGGGAGCATAAATGAGCTGGAAAACTTTAAACCAAATGGTTATATAGTCCTCTCGACTGATTGGTGAGTCATTTATTTAAGCAGCATCCCTGTATACCAGACGGTTACAGCGGGTAGCCCCCCCCTGAAGCTAAACCCAATGGCTTTCCTCCCAGAGTTGGTTCTGCTGGAGGTTTTATCACATTCTTTCCATCCTACCACCAAGTGAGTCAGCTTTTAACTCTTAATTGGAGCCAAATAATTAAAACTGGATTAAGACTGATTTAAATGAGTGCTAAACCAGTTAAAGTGTCTTCAACTAGCAGCTGTTTTGCAACACTTCTGTTCATGTTACCAGCACTGTTTTGACACAAGAAACATAAGCCTGGCATTTACCTCTGTCAGTCTTGAATTCTGTCTCTTGCCCTTTCTTTGTAGGCCAACACATGTGAGATGGCAAACATCTAATCATGACACGAGGCTGACGCGTTCCTTCATGAATATCTCATAAAAGCGGATGTGAAGCTGTCATACTGTGTGAAAAGAGCAGAGGCTTTGAAGGTGAGAGGCCTCTGATTAGTCTCCTTGTAAGTCTGATGGAGAGCAAACACTCATGCTCCCTGTCATTACGTAATAGTCTTTATAGCCTAATGCTTGATTTTCAGGGGATAAATGGAGCTGTCAGGCAATCATGCAGGAGAGACAGATAAGGAACGTTGGGAGGAAGCTGGGCAGTGACAATATTCAGAAATTCTACTCAACTGGGAACATGAGAGAGGAAAAGTCGACATAAGAATGTGAGCACACACTGGCTGTAGAGCTGGTATTTGCAGCAGTGATAAGGATTTTTTTTTTCACTCTGTATATGCTCACCAATGCAGGAGCTCCCATCGAGCTGGTAGGATCCATTGTCATGGAAACCACTTCTGCATTCGCAGTGGTACCAACCGGGCAGGTTGACACAGCGGGAGTGGTTGTGGCACTCAATCAGGCCCTCTGCACATTCATCAATATCTGAAGACATAAACAGAGAGAAACATCAGAATCAATCAAAACATACTTTAGTCTGAAGAAAACGGGAACATGAAGCCTCCGCTCACAGGTGTCATTTTAACTTTTGCCTTTTCTTTGATCCTGAAACAACAGCGGACTCTGATGTAATCAGAACAAACCACTGCTGCAACATTAGAGCTGGGTCAGATCTGCCGCAGCAGGAAGCAACGCATCAGAAATCACACCATCTGGTAGCAGAATTACTTCCTGTACATTTATCTACTTCTCGTTGCTCATTTGGCCTCTCCGACTCGGCTCGCTTTGTCTCAGACGTGCAGCGCCCAGCCAGAGGTGTAAGATCTGTGCACCTTCTCAGGAGAGTAAAGCTCTCATCCATTATGCATGTTGTTAGCTCTGCTCCTCATCTGTAGCTCTTGGCTCCTGGCTGTAAAACCTGACCTGCACACACACACTTTGGTTAAAGTGTGACCTTCAGTCACTCGAAGGCAAAACACAGCAAATACCATGAGGAAGGGAGGAACAGTTCATTTACTCCCAACTGTAATAAAGGCTGCAGTTTATAGGCTGATTAGTATGCATGTAGTCTCTGAAATTAAGCTACATCCAATGGAAAAAAAAAAGAAGAAGATAAAATACATCTGGAAAAATCCAAAAGTGGTTAAGAAACCATCCCCCATAGTGCATCAGGATTGATTTATGCATAACCCAACAAAAATGAAAGCAGGTAAAATGACCGACGAGCATCAGGTCGTCTTTCTCTTGCGTTACGTGAGATATTATTCCCACAATTTCTGAGTTTTAAATTTAATTTCAGATCAAATAATTTGTGAAAAATGCAACCAGATTTTATTTCATGTGTCTGCAACATCAATTTTTCAAAGAAAGTATAACTTTAAGAAACAGTTTGTATACAAATAAGACATTGATAACCAAAAAAAAAGTTGATTCTGTTATTATCAAAATATTAAAATCACCTTGATTACTTGCATCTGCTCCAAATAGCTAATGAGATGTAACATGAAAAAGGAGCAGCTGGTTGAAGGCCATTTATTGAGACGGATGCATCAAATTTAAATGATGTTTTTATTTAAAAAGCAACCTGTCACAGTTTGTTTGCAATTGTACAGATGCCTGTGGATGCTAACATAATATTTGAAAGAAATAGTGTTAATAGACCAACTCTTCCTCCAAAAACCTTTTTAAAAAATCCCAAAAACCAAAAGAGAACATAATGTAAACATGTTCATCATCATTATTTGTGCCCAAACATAAAACTATTTAAGTTCAAAGAAATTATGGAGTTGTTTCAATACATTTATAAAAAAAAAAAAATAAAAAAAACATTCTCAAAAGATCAAAATAGTAACAACTACAGTAAAGTTCAATTAAGTATTTTGTAATGACACGTTGAGGTAAAATAAGCTTTGGTAATATGTTGTTGCTATAACAACAGTGAAAGTCACAGCTGATGCTGGAAGCTGGCCCTGACCTTAAGGACACACACAAATGCACACGTGTGTAAGTGGACTCAGGAGGAGCCTTTTAACAGTGTGTGTTGGACTTGTGCTTCTGTCCTGGTGTGCTGTGGGTAATAAGACGTGACAGCTGCCTGGAGGGTTGCCCTCTGTCTGCTTCTCAGGTCAGAAATCTGCTCAGAGCTAAAACAAAATATTCCCTCTTTGACACCCCATTGAAACATACCAAAATCAGAGGAGACTGGTGGATGAGAACAGCCAACTCCTCAACAAAAGAGCAGTTCTGTGCAGGCATCTGAGAGGACACACATGCACGTGGCTTGCCAGATGTGTGCAGGTGTGGTGGTTTAATTCATCTACTTCTGGACTACTTCAACACAACCACAACACTTTAAGTCTCCCTCAAGAGAGAGAAAGTAGTCTCAAAGGACTTTCTGTTGAAATAAATGTTAAATAAATACAAGGTAGTTTCACCTATTATTTTTAATAGCAGTATTGCGCTGCAGTGTGAAACAACCCAGCTAAAAATGGGCCTAATTGTTGTTTCACCATAGAGCCGTCATGTTGGAATAGATGCAGACTGCTTAGTCAATGTTCTTCCCCTGGAAAAAATGTCTATGGCAGAAAAATGATGATCCATTCCTTTACTGATGAAGACGACTTCTTTCACTTGTTGCCCAAACAATACTATCCTAAATTTCCACATCAGTGCTCTTATCAAATGATCATTTAGCTCATTTAACACTTCTTAAGCATATCATCTCATATTCACCATTTTAAAATAGCATCAATTTATGACATTTATAGTCATCAGACCAATCCGGTCCCATTATAATCCAATTCAGTCTAATTCTCATCCAATTATATTCACTTTATAATCCACATTAGTCCAGTTCATTATAACTGTTTATATAAAAACCAATTAAAAAAAGTTTTAAAACAATTGTTTGCTTAAAGTGGGCTTTTGCTAATTTCAGGCCAATTTATTTTTATATACGAGTCCACAAGGGCAGGAGTTGATCAAGCTTTTTTCACAAACCCCTTTATTTTAGATCGATCCTCTCCGTAGGCCCTCAGATCAGCCTCTGCCAGAAACCATTAGAATGAGACCCTAAGCCCCGCCTCCCCCCTCATGGAGGCTGCCTCCGATTGGTCAACTGCTGGGAGTAGTTGTCGGGAGCGCGCGTATCAACTGTTTTCGCTGTCATAGAAACGCCGGCAGAACTTGTAAACAAAACGAAGTAAAATAAATATATTAAAAAAAAATAAAAATCAACACAAATCATACAGCCGTACATGGACCCTGAAAACGAGGCTGAACTCAGCAGCAGCAAAGAATACAGCAGAATGTATCTGTTTGGTAAACACTCTGCTTACCAGCCATAGTCTGATATAACATTATTTATCGTCTTTCGTGCCTTATATAATTGTACATGCCTCTGTTAATAAGTGTACATGTTGCAGATGAAGCACGATGCAAACAGAGGGGGAAAACGTCTGCTGCCAAGAAATAAATAAGGTAATGATGCTACTTTTTGCTAGTTTGCTCACACAAGCCTGGCAACGGTTTCACTCACAGCTTTTGGCTCAGGATCCAAAACGCGGTCCTTGATTGCTGGAACAGGCCCCCCCCCTTTCAGCAAAAGCCTGGTCGCAAATCCCCCATTGTGCCAGCCCTTATTCATCCAGCAGTTTTCATGAAATGCCTGATGGTGGTTTTATGAAGAATTTCCACGACACTACAAAACCAAAACAAATCCACCAGAGCGATCGAGCCGGGGCAACACTTAGGTTGCATCCTAAGAAAAAAAGGAGGTGTTGGTGGTGGATTACTGCAGCATCTTTTCCATATTAAAGTAAAATCCCTTAATATTGTCAGCCATGTGAAGAATGCTCTCCAGGAGGTGGGCATATCATTATCGAGGCAGGCTATACAGAGAAGAGATATTACAAGAGGGTTCACCACGAGGTGCAAGCCATTCTTAAGCTTCATAAGTAGAAAAGCAAGATTAGTTCCAAAAAAATGTATAAAGCTAGACAAGTTCCATACACAAGTATTAAGAGAGGAAGTATGGAAAGGCTCATTATCTAAAGAAGTAGTTTGCAAACTTTTTGAGGCAATACATGTAAATTTCACAGATTAATCTCTTTGCATTAACGCTTTAATTTTGACAGACCTAATAAAAATCCAAAATTTGATGAACTAGATGTGTATTTTTTATGAAACAATGATCTGGCAGCTCCCTGGAATGATCAAGGCTGATCTAAAGCATCCAACATGGCCTGTAAAACCTATAAAAGTGAACAGAACAGCAGCAACACAAAGCAGATATGATTGGATGATGAGCAATGACCCAACACATGCTGAAGGTAGGCAAAATGAAACACTTTGCAATGGCCTGATTGAAACCTGACTGAGCTTCGTTTTACTTCCTTAAGCCAAAACATAAAACATAGAAGAGATAAAACCCCCATGATTAGATTCAGTAAAGGCCTGCTATGTCAGGCAGTTATTACCTTCATCCCTCTGGATGTAAGCGGCTTCAAATGAAACTGAGAATGTGAACTTTTCATTACATAACACGTAAATATGTATGTCGGTAGCTACAATGAATATTGTCTGTGTCAAATGTGCTTTTTTCTTTACATGGTACAACTTAGCAATCTTTCCCCTGCATCATATTACAAATCGCACCATCTCACCATGGATGGGATCAGCTGTTTCTCAGCATAGTGTGTGTGATGCTGCGGTGACACAGAGTTTGCTGTGTGTGTGTTCATTACTTTACATTGATTCAGCAGACGCTTTTATCCCAAGTGACTTACAGTGAGGAGAATAAAGGAGAACAGAGTGTTTATTGTACTGAATGAATTTGTAACTAGCTATAAGTTCAGGGGAGTTTGAATATCTACTGGCAGTAATAACGAGCGAGTGCTGCAGAGCTCAGCTCCGTTAGCAGAGAAAAAAAAATCTATCTGTTCATCCAAACTCACGGCCAATGAGCACACTCGTGTTTTCATGAGTCTTGCTCTCGGTCTGACAGCCGAGCTTGTGCCGTAGATTGTGTGTTGGACTTTAAAACAACTTCATGAAAATTGTGTTGGCGATTCCATGCGCTCGGATCCACAGCAGTACCAAAAAAAGAGGAGGATCCTATCAGTTTCTGTACAACGGAAAACCAAAACAAGCATGAATAGTAATGGAACTAGCTAGTTACTGGTACAAAAAATATCTCACGCAGGGATGACAAAGCCTTTAAAGCTGCCGCCCCAAAACTTTGAAATGATCTACCATCTTACGTTGGTCAGGCTCCTTCACTCTGAATTTAAATCTCATGTGTGAGAGGTTCGGACCCAGTGTGACTTTTATGGACCATTTTATTATTACTTCTCATTCTTTTATTATTTGTATGATGTGTATTTTATGCCTTTCACCTTTTTGACTGTGTGTCCATTATGAATTGATCTATTGTGCAGCACTTTGGCCATCCTTGTTTTTAAAATGCTTTATAAATAAATAAATAGGCTATATAGGTGTAGCAGTAACAATGAGTAGAGCACATTTGACTTTATACAGTATTACGTCTGACTGATGAAGTTAGAATAAAGTGGATCAGGGGAATATGACTGGTTTATTTATTCATTTATTCAGTTGTAAACAAGTTTGTGTGAAGACTTCTACAACACAGTCTGTCGCTTCTGCGGTCTCGTGTGAGGTATATTTTTTGGTTGTCATAAATAAGTAAACAAGTTTCTTTGTTATGGAAAGATTTACTAAGAATAAAGCAATAATGCCAAGTAAAAACATCTACAATACACAAGTAACGAGCAACATTACTGCCTGCGTCGATAACAGCAATAATCTTCTATTGCTCTCCAACACAGCGCTCCATAGTTTGACAAGTGGAAAACTGTCAGATGTTTTTCTCCGTGACAACAGCAAGACGACACTGACTACAGAATGGATCTACTATTTCTAAAGACAAACTCCACCAGAAACACAGAAATCCATAAAAGGAATGTTTTGCCTCTGTCTGGGCAGATCCTGGTGAGTAAGACATGAAAAGCTTAAACATATTTTCAAAACACCAAAAACACTGAAATCCGGTTTCATGTGAACTTATGAAAGAAGAGTTAAGTAGGAGGCGTGTAATATGATGTTTACAAGTCTGTCACAGTACCTGGAGGAAATTGGTAGATTAAAGTTGATCCTTTCACAGCAGCTTAGCATTAAAACAGTTCTCCACCATTCCTGCTTTGCTTCACTCCTCTTCCTGAGCAGATGTCGTGGCTACGCTGCTTTCTCTACAGTCTGCCACAAACACAAAGTTAAAGCTAACAAAACAGAGTATGCAAATTAATGGAACTAGATCTCACACTGAGACACGACTAGTTTCTATCCTTACCCGCTGATGGATAAAAAATAAAAAATAAAAACTTTTTTTTTTAACTTTTTGACACTATAAATTGGAAATTTAGCATTTTTAGCCACAGTTGTGTTTTTCTGAATGAAATGACTATCTGTAATGACCTTATATTTACATCTTCTTCTACCACGTTCCCAGATAAAAATGTTCTTTTCAGATTACAGTATCGGTGAATTCCTCTCAACATGAACGTTTTGAGGAATCAGGTGAAAAGGAGAACAAAGGCAAGATAAAAAAAACTGTCTCTGCCATCATCGCCTTTTTAGAATATACTGTTTGTCACACATTTAATGTGTTGTCAACTCTTCATGTTTAATACCTAAGGATTTAAACAGTTCCTTACCCTTCAGGCAAGCTAAATCGATAGGCGGTCTCTGCAGAAAAAAGCCAGATAATATACAATTTTGGCTCTAACGTTGTACTACACAATCTCATTCAGCACTAATCCTTATTTTGATGTGACTTTGGCACAAAAGAGTATTCATTTATGTTTAATTGGAAAAGCTTTATTCATTGTGTAGCATGAATACACTTAATATTTGATGAAAGGCAGCTCCTGGATTGTACATACATAAAAGAAAAAAAAAACCCTAGGCATCCAAACATGAAGATCCATCTTCTGAGTACAACGTATCCTCACACACCAGATGGTTTGTTCACAAAACCAGCTGGGAATTCTCCTACGGACAAAAGAATCTAAGAAAAAGGTGAGCACTTTGAAAATATACTTCCAAATGACAGAGGGCGGCGACTTAGGCTTCACTTCTACCATCAGGTGATAGTGCTCCATCCTTCATGTGCTCAAAAAGCTGGTCTTTTAAAAGATTTTTAAATAGTATTGAGTAAAATCAAACAATAAAGGCAACCAGTCAGAAGAAGCTGGCTCCATGGTTTGATTCATAGCCGTATACTTAAAAACAATCCGAGAACCCAAACTGTGCTCCTCCCCAAAACATGCACATTGATTTTATGTTCCTGCAGGCGGATACAGCCTATGATAAATTTCATTCCTCCCACTTTACAGTACACCGTTATCAGGTTGTTAACAAATTGTCTATGTGGTCACTGATTAGATAGCTTGTGAACAAAGCTGGGAAGGAGGTGGTGTTTCACTAACTTGGCTCAATTTCACTTGGTCTGGAAAGATCGAGTCCAATAAAATAGCAGAAAGAAACATATTTATCTTTAGCATCTAAAATAACTCCAGGCTTCTTTCATCACTGTAATGATGAGTAAGTTTGGTTTTGAGAGACTAAATAACTTGAAAAGATGTAGCAGCACAAGAAGAACACGGGGATTCGCCATTGCAGGATGCCAGCCCTCGAGGACCGGAGTTGCATACCACTGCTCTAGGGGGTCGTGCCACACGGTGTCTGGCAGGTGGTGACCAAGACCAGACCAAAACAACCCCTAACACATTACAAGTTATTAAAAAAGGTTTATGTTGTGGTATACCCACTATTATTAGATTTCCTGTCAATAAAATGTTTGAGACGGAGGAATCAGCATTGCATGATTCTACTTAAATGTCCTACATTCATGATACAAGTTTGGTGGGAACTTTTTAAACTTTTTGTAAATTCCACCTGGAAAGTGGGAATCATCTTTCACCTCTTTACATATATTTAACTAAACCCACTCTGATTTGCAGTAGCAGTAGTCAACACCGAAATATCCATTTCCAGATTTCCAGCAGGAGTCCAAACGTCCTCATGTGAACTCACTATGTAAAAGCCTTTTCATCACAAGCCAAGCAACAACTGTTAATCTTGTGTAATACTTGTTGCATTTTCAGACAGTAAATCATTCCTGTTGCTCAAAAGCTATTTTTAGCTGCTGTGTGTGTGTGTCTGTGTGTGCAGGTGTGTGAGAAAGTGGACTGTTGACCTTCCAGGGGTATTAGGTACAATATGCTGGACAACACATTCAAATGCACCCTGTCAATCTTGGTCACATTTCCCTCCGTTTCCCTCCATTACAACATAAACAGCTTATTTTGGAAGGCTTCACTTGTGCAGCATCTATGAATTTCTCCAATGGGCTATGAAGATCTTCTGACAGCCCAGATGGTGAAGAGCTGTGAGTTCTGGCACACAAAGAACACTTTGAATTAATCCACCCAGAGCTAAAATAACCCTCTAACTCTCCAGAGAATCCTTGCCCTGCAGAGCTTTACATAATTACACTTATCTCAGCCCTACTAACCTACTGAAACAACATCCCTAGAAAATGTCACATGAGGAATTTACAGGAGTGCATCCTCAGTCAGAAACGATGTTCAAGGTTAACAGCGGGCTGGATTAGAAGGGCTGATATAGAGACTACTGGCCGAAGCCAGACGTCTGTTCCTGGGATGTTACGCTGTTCTGTATTACTACTGATTTCTCATGTCAGCTACAGTATATTAACCATGTTTTCACCAACTTAGACACCAGCAGCATTTACATCTGCGACTGTTAAACCTCATATTGAATTGCTAAGTGATGTCTTCCCATTTTGTAGAGAGTGAAAATACAGTCAGAACTGTGTCAGAAATGTCAGATAGCTTTTTTTTTTTCAATCTGCCACTGAATTCCCATGTAACCTTTCAGGTCACATGGTACTGCCAAAAACAGCTTTGACCTATAGACAAGATGACCTGGAGTGTCCTCTGGTTCCTGCACAGTGGAACAAACAGAGAACTAATCGATATGCATACTCCTTTATTCCTTCATCTGTTGGGCTACTAAATGCTCCCAGCATTTAATATCCTTCACTAGCATCCTGTCGATCTGTTTACTAAATCATTGTTTATTTGTTCTTTCTTCTATACAGATGGGTTAGACTATAGGAATGACTGCTTTCTATGATGAAATAAGCGGTTTCTGTACTACTGTTTTAAAACCAACTAGTTGTAATTTAGTTGTTTCTATCTTGAGTTTTTGGAACCACGACCAACAGTCAAGAAATGGATCTGAACAGAATCTCGAGGTCAATGTAAGCGCCTACTGGGTAGCTGCCATGACCTGGTATGCAGGGGAATGTTAAGTTTTAGGGAACATTAAACGCTGCAGCATAAACCCTGATTCACTTCCGCAGACGGTATGCTTAATTTGGAATAGTGTGAACTCGCACTCTGGTGGAGACCAAAGTGCAACACCAGGGGGTTCTAGTTTACGTGTGTGAGAAGCAAATGGACCATCCAGCGAACCAAGGAGAGGAATGAACGTACGACAAGGTGCTGGATAGCTGGCTGCCTCTCCTGCTGCTCATACTGGACAGATTCTGCTGAAAAACAGCGTTAAGTTTTAACTCCAAATGAGTTGTAAAATATCGGCATATTAGATATCGGTCAAAAATCATTATCGTGCATCCCAAGTTGTAGCTGCATGACATTGTTCAGGGTGTTTGGTTTGGTTTATCCCGGCCAATCAAACCGAGTCCCCCGGACTACCCTGATGCAGAGAGCGTGAAAAACGTTTCTCCACCAAAGAAAAAGTTTTAAAATGAAAGACAAGCAGTTAATGTTGCTATTGCTTCTCCTTGTAGCGCACCGATCTTCCTTCTGTCTGAAGAAGGCAGAGCAAAATATTATACATTTTTATTTTATCATCAAATGGCTCCGTTAAAGTTCCTTCATTGAGACAACAACGAAACAGAAGCAACAGTATAGGATTAAAAGTCTCGACTCAACTTCTGTCTGTAAAGTGAAAAACCCCAAACACAGCCGGGAATCTAGGTGTCCTTATGGACTCACTCCAGAATTTATAAAACCATGAATTATTAAATCACCTTGACATGATTTCAAGGATGAAAGGACTCCTTTTTGAGAAGCTGAACCATTCTTTAATGTAGTAGACTTGATTAATTAAACATTGTATTAAAGGTTCTATCTAAAAACACTGAACCCCCAGCAACTCTTGCGTCTTTTAAATCAAATCTTAAGAATTTCCCATTTACTATTACACTTGACTGAATATAACTGAAGGAGTCTGCTTAATAAATTTCCCTTTAACTTCCACTGAAGTCAAATTCTTCCACTTTGTGTTAAAAACTCTTGTGGTAAAACTCTTTTGTATATTATATATTTAATCCCAGGCACTTTGACAAAATGTTTGAAATCAGGGTTCATTGCAAGGTGAGCTGTTCAGTTTTTGATATCTTCGGAGGAAAGCCTCAGAAAATGGGCTGGTTATGTAAAACCATTGGAGAAAGACAGGCAACCCTGAGGAACGGATCAACAAGGGAGAGGATGAAAAGATCAGCGATAAGATCAACTCCGTTCCCATCAGCTTTATATTCAGGTGCTCTCAACCTCTGGAGGTACACTTCACACTACAGAGGAGGGAAGTCAGCAGAGCAGTGATGGATCTTATTACACTGGAGGAAAGAAGTCAGAGGATAGACAGATACTGGAAAAGAATTCTAAAACTGGGGGAACAGACTGAGTTTGAAAAACTGCGACAGACATGGTGAACAAGTCACACATGAAGTTAAACTCATACAAGTTGCCCACGGCAAGACTTCAAGAAACGCTCCTCCAACATTGACTTATCTGAGAAATATTTTTTATGTCCATTTTACCACCAGAGCTTGGTTTTTGTTTCTTTGCTTCCATATGTGCTTCTCTGTTTTGAAGCTGCAGATCACAAGAAGGCAACAACTGCTGTAGCCAAGGTTACAAGGATTCACACTTTTAATGCTTGTTTATTTGCTTAAAAAGACCATTTTAGATTAGATATAAGAATATCGCAACTTTTCATGGCCAACTTTTTTTTGTCAAATAATTTCAGAGTTAATTTCTTTTAATAAAGTTTGTTCTTTATTCATTTTATTGTCTATTTTTGTTGATTCATTCTGTTTTTAAATTCTTTGTAATGCTTTCTGCACCCGGCTGTAATGTTTCTAATGTTTGTATGTAAAGCACTTTGAATTTTCATGTACATGAAATGTGCTATACAAATAAACTTGCCTTGCCTTAATAGAGAAAAAGAAATGTATATTAAAAAAAACAAAAAACCTCTAAACCAAACACTATATAACACTAATGTGGCCTATTTATGGATGTCCTTGTGTTGCTCATGAACATTTTATTGACCAATCATGTGGACTGAGATTCCAATCAATACTTCTGGTTAACTTTATCATTTTCACTTAAACTTCTTCCACTATGAGACACAGAATTAGCTTTAAATATCCCTCCAACATATACATATTTATTCATTTTCAAACCAAACAGGAGATAACAGAAACATGTACACATTACGCATACATATTCCCATTATACCCCATGACCACCATCTCAATTATCTACTTTGATTCTCATATATTGTCCTTAATTACAAAATATTGTCAGTAAACTGTTGTTATTAAACACATACAGAGGAAATTCATTTGACATCTAGAATGAGGAAGTTTGTTGTTTTGTGTCCCATTAAAACAGCAATTCTAATGGGACAGTGTTTTCGGTGATTTATTGTCTATTTTGAGTAACGTTTTCCTTCCTTCTGAGGTTGTTTAAGGAAAAGCTGCAGAATCATTCTGCACATGTAATGCACTACTTTCTCCAACTAGCGCTACAATACGCTCCTCGTCAAAATTCAATTAACAGGCACTGATGTGAAGTTTGGGCCAAGATGCAACAGCAGAATGTTCTGTTTGGACATAAGCTTCAGTTCTCAGATGCGCCGCTGCAGAGTTGGCTTCCCATGTTAATTAACAGGCAGATAGTTGATACTGTTGGTGGGGGTGTTAATTAGTTCTCGGTTGACTGCCTTTGATGAAATGTGTTGCATCCGGGTTGCTGCTGATTAACTGTCAGTGCTTTATATATTTTGATCCTGCAGTACGTCTGAATTTATTTATTTATTTATTTTTGTCAACAAGAAATTCAAATTTGAAGGCCAGAAGTTCATGAGCTGTATTATAGATGTGAAAAACAGTAACAGCCTTATAATTGTTTTTACAAGTGAGTGATGAAGTAATCAAGCAGTAAATGATGTGACTTCTAAGGAAAACTATGAAAATAACGTAGGTAGATGTAAACAAACAAACATCTGAATTCTCTCAGACGAGCTCAGGTTGACTCCTTATTTCAGAAATCAGAATGTAGATCCAGAAAGTCAAAAAATAAACCCCAATCTTACACGCTGACATACCAGAAAACTGACAGCAAAGAACATTTATAATGGTGTATATTGAATAAGAATTAAACAAATTTCAAGACATAGACAGAAATTTTAAATCAAACTATTGCTTATGTCGTACACGACTTCTTAGAAAAAAAGATATCGGCAGCATATTTTGTGTTTTTTCATGCCAACGGCATTATCTGATTTGGTTTTGGAGCTGACAGTGTTAGCTTTCTGTCAACATGAAAACCAATCAAGATTTGAATTTAGATGAATTCTCACGCTTTTGCCTTTTCTTCTGGTAATTAAGCTTCACTGTATAACCTAATTAAGTCAGACTGATATAATATACACAGTGTTGCTGTAATTGTAAAGCTTTTCAACAACAAAGTAGAATATTTATTATTTCCAAACATAACTCAGACCGGTGGTGAAGCTGACAGACAAATTTGAGTGGTGAAAAAGAAACAAAAAGATATGTTTTGCATTTGTTCCATGTGAAGATGCTTTCAGGAGTGTCAGAGGAACCAGAGGCCCAACACTACATGTAGAACTGTGAACATGTATGTCACAGCTTGGAGAGAAACCTGAGAAACGCGCTGCAAATAGCTGACCCGAGAATTCAGAGCTCTCTGAGCGCTGGTTGATCGCCTCTGTAAGAGGAGACCGCTGAAAGTGAAAGCTTGATAACAGGGGAGATAAAAGGAGAAAATATGGATGAGAGAAGAACAGAGAGAATGAATGAGAATGTATTGATGAAAAGGGGAAGTAATGTGAGAGGTGGACCCGGCAGGTGTAAAAAGTAAAAGGATTTAAAAGGAAAGATCAAAACAAACCATCAAATAAATGAATGAATGAATGAATGAAATGAAAAATGCTTTATCAACCCACTGAGGGAAAGTAACGATAAGACAGGGAAAAGAGAAGATTAAAAAAAGAATGGAAACAAAGGAGGGGGGCAAAGGTAAAAAAAGTGATGATGGAGAGCAGACAGTGGGGAAAGAAATGAGAAAAAGTTGCAGATGATGACTAAAGGAAGATAAAAGAAAGAAAGAAAGAAAGAAAAAAGATAAAAGCAAAAGAAGCAAAGAGAGAGAGGAAGAGAAAACAGTAGAATCTGGAAGAAAGAAGAATGGTAAACAGATGGACGGAAGAGGAAAAACGGAAGACTGAGGAAAGAGGGAGGCCAAGAAAAGGCAAGATGATGAAAAAGGCACACGAGAGGATAAACAGAGACGAGGAAGAGATGATCATAAAAAAGGAGGAAGAAATAAGAAAAAGAAAAAAAGGAGGGGAGGCGTCTTGACGGTACAGAGAAGAATGGGGGAAGGAAAAAAAAAAGGTTAATGGATGTTGGAAAGAAGAGAAGGAGGGGGAAGAAAAATAAAAGGAAGAGATGATAAATAAAGGAGGGAAGGAAAGGGAAGGAAGAGAGCAGAGAGAATTATCTGTCTTTTTTATGGCTCTCCTGGGATCCTCCATCTCTGCAGCGTCCAATTTAAATAAAAAAAGCTTGAGAGATTGAGTGTGTGTGTGTGGTTTTGTTTATCATTCCCTGAGGAGATTTAAACCCGCCTCCACACAACACGCTGGGATCTTTGTCCCAGTGGGTCCAGCTGACCTGTGCGCACATCCAAACTATACAAGTACCAGCTGAGTGCGACATAGGTGACCAACTAAACCTCTTTAGAGGGGGTGGGGGTCTGGGGGCATCCCCCTCCAGAAAGAATGGGGGGATTTTGACGTGGAAATGAAATAACCTGATGTACTCAGAGGAAAATAAGAGAAAAGATGAAAAAGCATGAATGTTGGCTAAATACTGGAAAACGTGGCTTTGTTGATGTTTCTAAAATATTGTGTGAACACCCTTCACCTCGGTCTTGACCTCAACCTTTAACCAGCTCCATTTGCATGTCGGCCCCGAATCAAGCTGCACTACGTAAACACCGTCTTCCTCCTTAAGCTCTCAAACTGGAAAAATGATTGTCCGAATATTATCGGCTGGGCAGGGCCGCTTCTTCATGGGCATAAACGTTTGTTAAGGCTAGCCCCAACCGCATCCAGCCAGACCGGGTATCACCATCACTCATTAAAACCAGACAAGAGCGTGTGTGTATTCATTTCCCTCTTATTTTATGACAATAATGTGAATTAAAAATGGAAGCATTGGAGATAGCCCTCCCAGAATGATTCGCTTCGAACTGAGTGACACTTTAGGCCAACGTTAAACTTTCCATCATAAAGTTTAACACGTTGGAAAAGGTGATTATAGAGAAACAGATCATGACGTTCTACACGTTACGTGACACATACGGTTAATACTGTAGACAGATAACGAGAATTCCCTCAAAACAACTGCTGATGTCCAGAAAGGCAACATTGCAGGCTAAAGTTGCCCTTATACACGGGGGAAGACGATGCCGTCATCGTGACCGATTGGCCAAATGACAACGCTGATAAGTCCCGTCCCTAAGGCAGAGCCCTTATCACATGTTTTATTAACAATAAAAGATGTGTCATTGCAAAAGATTAGAAAGAAAATCTGCAATAGTTCCTGGAGAAAAAGGGACACAAACAAGTGCAGAGCTTGTTTTTTTTTTTCCACACGTGACGCTGCCCTGAAAGTTTCCAGAGACGATCCAGAAGATGTGAGTGCTGCGGTTTATCTTCTGGAGCATTTACTGTGGCCATGCTCATAAATGTTGCAGCTTAATACTTTCTGCTGACTTGTATGTTAAATGTCATTCCTTTAACAAGATTGTAGATTTGTTCAAACATCTGTGGCACTGATCCCATCCACCATTTTCAGACTTTTTCATAATCTACTTTTTCCATCATGATCTATGTATTCTGCATTCTATCCAAAGGTCACGGTGATATTTGGAGCTGTGAGGAAGATTCTCCAGCTGGAGCCGTTTGTGCTGTCCGTGTGCACATCTGCATGCCATCGTTTCATAACGGAAACACAAGCTGATGCTTAAACTGAGCTTGGGAGCTGAACAAGTCACTTTAATGAAACTGTGTCCTCAGATCCTACCTGTCTCACAGTGGCGTCCTGTAAATCCTGACGGACAGATGCACGTGTTTGGAGATACGCAGGTCCCTCCACTCCGGCATCCCTCCTCACAGAAGGCTAGAAAGAAGATAGAAAGAGTTTAGTTTCTTTCATGTCCTGGATGAAAGCAGCTCTGAATCGGTGCAGTGTCAGACTTTGTGAGGACATTTCCAGGGCGCAAAGTTTACTTTTTGTTTTAAAAGAACAAATCGCTGGTGCTTGTCTTTTTAAAAAAAAAATTTTTTCTTCATTTTGAAAATTACATTGAAAAATAAAATAAAAACAAAACACTTTCCATCACCAAAAGAACATAACACCAATAAAGCAAGACGGTGGCAATATCGTAATTTTCCTCAGCTGGAACTGGAGCTTTAAGTCAGGGCAGAAGGAATTATGGAGAGTTTCAGATACCAGTCACTTTTGGCCCCAAACCTTCAGGCATCTGCTAGAAAGCTGAAGCTGAAGAGGACTTCATCTTTCTGCATGACAATGACCCTAAGTGTACACCAAAATCAACAAAAGAATGACTTCACCAAAAGAAAATGAATGTTTTTGGAACGACCCGGACCTATATCCAACAGATAATCTGGGGGTTGACCTGCAGAGGGTTGTGCACAAGAGATGCCCTCTCAATCTGACAGATCGGGAGCGTATTTGGCAAGTCAAGATGGGCCATGCTGATAGAGTCTGAACCAAGAAGACTGGATGCTGCTTTTAAATCACTGCTTCAACTAAGTAGCTCTTGGATGTGCATATTTTCTTCCTCTTAACAGGCTTGAATTGTACAGGTTATATAGATTATATTAAAAAAGGTAGGAAATGTTTGCAAATAAATTATTTGCGTTTCTTTTTTTTCTTTTTTTTACATTACAAGATCATTGCATTCTAACAGTACATAAACATAACTGTGAAAAAACTAGACAAAACACTAAACAACCCTGGTCTTTTGCAATGGATCTCCAAAACAGATTTCTATGATTTTTGCAAAAATGACCCATTTTCATTGTATAAATGACTTTCTGAAGTAAACCAGTGCTGACTGCAGAAACTCCCAGAGAATTCAACTCAGTAAACTTTCCCCAGAAACAGATAATAATAGTTAACATTGGTAATTGTGGTGTTTTTATAAAGCTGTACTATTTAATATTTTCCAAATACGCATTTGTTCAGGTGACAAACACAACGGCAATGAACCTAGCAGGGGTTAGTAGTACTGTCATTTCTCTATTAACTACAGTTTGTTGTAGCAAAACAGATAAGATTTGCAACATTCTCATTCATAAGAACACTTTTATACAAAAATACATGGAAAAGAGGCCGCATGAGACTGACCCTAAA
Organism: Atherinosoma microstoma; assembly: GCA_037177055.1. NCBI lineage: Eukaryota > Metazoa > Chordata > Actinopteri > Atheriniformes > Atherinidae > Atherinosoma > Atherinosoma microstoma. The sequence continues at coordinate 5,121,924 of JBBBVU010000001.1, read as the reverse complement.
AGTTTACATTTAGTCTGGGATGTGAATGTGTGTAAACGCCCAAGTGAAAATTGCCTTCACCTCTAAGGGAGAGCTCTGGGACTGATGGGATTCAAATTGAATGAAATCATTTTTGGTCAAAAACTTGTGCATGAATGCAGCCGTGGCAAACCTCCCAAAGGTTCGACAACAGTATAAACCATCAGATTACTTCATGCCTTTTGATAAAGCAGCTTTTTGCTCCACCACTGCGCGTCTGCAAAACATATTTGTCAACGACAGTCATAAATAAAACTTCAATCTGGCCCAATAGGGATAAAAAACTTCCCAAGCTGTAATTTTTTCATAGAACAATGCACTTTGGTGATAAGTCACAAAGTGACATTTCATTCATTTTTTACTGCTCATTTTGGGGTTATTTGTGTGAGCATGTGCACAGCTGTCTCACTGCCTTTTGCTGGAAAACAGTGCAAATGGCTGTGATTTGTTCTGTGAGAGCACATGCTGCCGTGTATCAACATGGCTGAGACTAAACCCACCACGGAGAGAGGATGGAGGGGAGCAACATTCTCCATGAAATGGAGGTAAAAGTGAGAGAAGGCAGGGAAAGTGAGAAAAAGAAAGAAAAAAAACCCAGTTAATCTGTGCTGAAAGGGAGAAGGATTAAACCCAAAAAAGAGGGCAGACTTAACTGAGCAAGTTTATTAAAGAGAAACTACTTGAGTATTTCTAAGCTTAATTAATTACATGATTTAAAAAAAATTGTGTTAATAGTCTGAAAATCTATTTATAGTCAAACAGAGTATGATATCTGAGTGTAATCTGTGTGCACCAGCTCGTCTCCATCTAGTTTATGAAACCAAAGAAAGATAATGTGTCCGCATATATTATCAACACTGCTTTGAGAAAAAAAGGGACTAAATAAATGAACAAATATGGGGCAATAAATAAAAGCTGAGTCCTGTGCCAGAAACTATTAGAGCCCTTAATCCGACTGGTTCCACTATTTAAGAAGTTCTATAAGGCGCTCATTACGAGCCTGATTGCCTCTGTACTAATAAACCTCACACTTAAAAATTAATTACACTTATATTGACTCAATTTATCTCCAGCTCTAATTATCATTTCACTATCATCAGCAAAATGTCGCCTGGCTATTGAACTAATGACTTCCAGAGATGAAGGACCATCAGTACAGCATCACAGGAGGTGGGGGGTGCAGTATCACCCACAGCAAACATTATAAATACATAATTCAAGCTCAAGTGACATTGCTGAACCTTAACAAAACAATGCCAAACAAAATACTCCATGTGTGCTCAGTGTATGCGTGAGACAAAGAGAGAAAGTATGATTGTGTGTCTGTTTCCTACATTGTTCTGTAAATTGTGATGGCTTGTGTTTTTAACTTTCAAAAATGAGTTTATTTTTTTTTTGCATGAAAAGCACTTTGTGTTATTTGTTGTATGAAAAGTCTTTTATTAATAAAATGTGATTTGATATAACACTTTCAATTTCATCCTAAACAACACATCAATCTTTAATGGAACAGTGAAATAATCATTCTGATAACGACATCACCATTTATAGTATTCATCATATACTTACTGAAAAAACCTTGTGATAATTAGCTTGACTCTTCACACTGACACAAAAAAACCTTAAAGCTGAGAGTTGGTGATGGTAAAGCTGCATTCTCACAAAGTTTCCTGGCCCGAGTGATCTAGCTTTTCTCAGCTGTTTTTATCTTATTCAGGTTAGTGGTGATGGTTTTCCATTACTGAACAGTACTGAGAGGAGGGGGGAAAGGTATTGCTTCTGTTCAGCAAACATATCGAGCAACCTGGAGTATTTCACATCCATTGGACTGTATTGTATTTGCCTCCATGTCTGCTCCTCTTCTCTGACACCATAACCTGAAATTTACCATTGATGCTTCTGATCAAGCCTCTACATACTGTGTAACCTTAAAGAAAGCATCTCACAAAAACTTCACGTCCCTCCATCTTCCTTGTTCCCATTTGCTTTCTGCTTTGTAAATACCATTCCCTATTTCCACATCTCCCTTCGTGTTTCTCCATCTCCAGATAACAATACCGGGACCCTTTCTTCAGCAATAGATTTCCTTCATTGTGGTCTGTTTGACCTCCACCTAAACTATCTTGCTGCTTAAGTAAGCCAGTTGCTGACTCGTGACTTCCAGAGACAAGCTTATTCCTAAAAATGTGCTATTTGTGTTTCCCATTACAAACCCTAGATTGCTTTCCAGTGGGTGGTGAGAATGAAATCATTCCGCTCTGAGCTGTGGCAGCTATATTCACGGTCGTTGGGTGTCCAAGGATTCATCTCAGAATTAAAAGCAGGAATATCACAGAGAAAGTGAAAGCAAATTCCACAAATTCATGTCGGTATGGAAGGGGAAAAAACACTTTGCACTGGGTTGAATAGGAGTGGTGTGATAATTAGCATCGCAAGCGGTACATCAAAGCTCAGTGATGTGTTGCACAGACATTAACCTCCTGATAATGTTCTCCTCCCGTAACAAAACGTAAATTTCATGAGCCTGAAAGATTTTTCTGTTCTTTTCCTCATTAGCCTGATCAATGAATCAAAATCTTACATTTAATATGAAAAGCAGAACTCCTACTGATGATCCCACCATGTTCAAGATGGTAGTATTTAGTCTTTTTCTCATCATATTCGTTTTACAGCATATTAACTGTATGGTTCAGGGTTAGGGTTGTTTCACAGGAAACTAAATAGTATTTAGACATCTAAGGTCAGGTTTCCCTTCAATAATTTCAATAGACAATTTGCATAAAGCATGTGTGATGTCACCAGAGGCTGACTGGGAATCTCTACGGCGGTTCTAAGATGCTCTCTGCTGGATGAAGATTGGCTCAGAGGTCTCATTTCTGCTGTTCAATCTGGCCGGAACGTCTTCATGGAGCCGGTTTGCAAGAGCCTTTAGTTGAGTTTGAAGATCCTACAAATGGGACTGTGCTAGTTACGGATGTTGAAAATGCTCCACAGGTTTAGGTGCCTTATTGACAGCATGGCTGTGAAATAAGCCCGTCATGCTCAACAAGCTGCAGCCTATGAGCAAAACACCCCAAACTGGAGATTCCCTCGTCTTCCTTCACCTTCTCATGAGTCGCATTGTCACGCAGGATTACAGCATTTTAGCTAGCGGACTTTTCCAGAATTTTCCTTGACAGACTGATTGGCCAGAATGCTGAATTGAAGGAACTTTTCTGTGGGCTAATCCCTTCAATTTTACGTTGTCTGCGGGAGGTTTGCCACTCCGCTGGAAAGCTTCAGCTGCAAACTTTTTCTCTTCCCATTGTAGCTGAACAACTTGTTACCCTGGAAACCAGAAAACCTTGGCTGTACACAGATTTCACGTTGCCATCTTGCTTTTTCTATGTTTCCAGACTAAACTGTATCCAAATTAGTGACATGCTACATGAGCAAAGGTAGCTCATTCCCCATCAGACCTGTAGGTGCAGGGGTACGCCAACACTGCATCTGAACTTGAGTAAAAAACGAAATCATATAAATATAGATATCTATATGTTCTAATGGATTTAATTCATGAACTGGTTGTACGTCAACACATTTTGGTAGGATTTAACCAGCATAATAATTCTAATTTATAAACATTGGACAAATAAAGGTCTTTTTGTAGACGTAGATCGGTGAAGTCAGTCCAATATCCGATCAATCATTGAATCAAATCATTCTCGGAGTCGATATTGGTTCGGATCTGTCCCATCTCTAATTCAAATTACATTTCTTTGATTCCTTCTTCAACTGTCCACATATTTCATATAGCCTACTGGAAACTATTGTATGCCATAAAACAGTCGGATTCAGGGTTAAATGGTTACTACAAATCTTGAGGCTCAATCTGAAAAGGAATATGGTAGAAAATTGGAACTCTAGGCAAATTTTGCAGGAAACATCGCAGCAATCTTGCTAAGCAAAAACTTTGTTTAGAAGAAAAGGTGATGTCTGCTCTGCTCGATATCTCCTGACAGAATGTCACCCTAAACCAAAGATCTGTTTGAATACCAAACCAAATTAAATGAACTCTGTCAATTTAAAGCTGAAGGTGCTTATATTAGTTCCAGAAGACAGTGGGTAGAGGAAGGTGAGCAAAACTGAAATTTTTCTAATCTGAAAAAGTATGCAACCTGCAGAAAACACAATTCACCAGCTCCAGATATCGTTCTGTGTGTAGAGACGCAGCCTGCATTGCAAACTTTTCCTCCGGCTTGTAGAAAAACCTGTACAGCTCTAAATCTGGTGAAGATAATGCTGCCACATTTCTAAATTCTTTGACAGACACTAAACAAATCAGTGCTGATGACCAAGGATTCAGTGATTATCCAATCTTTTTAAAAGAAATATTCCACTCAATTGAAAGCCTGAAGAACATTAAATCATCTGGGACAGATGGTTCGCTCCAAAGAACCAGCTCCCAGTATTGCTAAGGGTACGCTCCTTTAACACAAGGATTAATCACACTTATCCTAGACCAAAGGACGACTTGTTAATCATTGCAATCAGTCTGTTGAACAATGATTACAAAGTCCTGGCCACTATCTTTGCAAAGCAGATAAAATTAGTTTTAGATGTTGCGGACATAAAACAGTTTTTTTTTTTTTTTAAAGAAACAGACATATCTTCAGTAATATTCAGCCTGTGCGTGACACTAGGTTATCCAGAATTGGTCACTATCAAAGTTTTATTCTTTTCCTGGACTTTTACAAAGCATTCAACTGAAATAAACAAGTTTATACTATACTGTCATTTAGCAGATGCTTTTATCCAAAGCGACTTATGGTTGCCCTATTTCACCCTTATTTATTCCTGCTAACGACTCACCTATTGGCTAATCATATTAGAAAAAGAAGTTATGTCATTCAGGACAGAGATATCATCAGTCAACTGGCCGATGACAACTCTTTTTTATAAAGAATTCCTCTCAAGTCCTTCTGGCACTTGAAGTAATTCAAATATTTTCCAGTGCTTCAGGTCTTTGAACGTAAAAACATGTGAGTCAACGGCTGTATGTGCACTGCTTACTATTTGCAATATCCCAGTTAAAACTGATACTTATTTAGGAACTGCTTTAACAAAAAAGCAGAATATTAGATACGACTTGAATTTCAGCTCAACTTTAGAAAGAACAAAGAAAAAACTTAACTCATGGCTCTAAGGAGACTTATCCCCCCCAGGGCAGAACGTTACTCTCTAAAACAGAAGGAATATCCAGGCTTACTAATGCAGCTATCCCCCTAGATGATGACAAAAGGATTTGTAAATATGTTGATCAGATGTTCTGCAACTTTATTTGGAAGAACAAAATCCATTACATTAAAACATCCCTTTGGATGAGGTCTTAATTTTGTTGCCTTTACCACAAAAAAACAATGTATTCAAACTGAACTGGATTAAACATTACAAACCCAATCTAAAATCAGGCACTTTATGCCTCAACATGTATTTTATAAGATATGTGGCCTGAAATTTGTTTTATTGTGTAATTGTAACACTGACTGGATTCCTGCTGCTTGCTCCAATTTCCATAAAAAGCCCTTCTGGCCTGCTTTCTGAATAAGTACTTCACCTGAAATAAGAAGGATAAATGTTATAAGAATTAATCATTTTTTGACAATAGGTTTAAAAATGACATTGTATTGGTAAGTCAACTCTTAAATGAAAAAGATGAATTTCTGTCATGAGCCTCACACAGTTTGCTCTTGTATTTGAAGGCATTCCAGCAGGTGTAATGATGCTGGCTAAGGGTCCGACTCAGTCATCCTCTGATGCTCCGATACCTTCACTTGATCCAACTGGTACTCCTGTGGACAGGCTGTGCTATCAACGTGGTTAGAGTAAAAACAACAGCTGTATTCGTAGCTTATTTCAGGCTAATTGCATATCGATTGTAATCCCAACATGGTCCAGATTGGTTGCAGGAACATGATGAAACAAAACATTGACTCTTCCCAGCAAATATTAGTCAAAGTTAAATAAGTTTCCTTAAAATCATCCATTGCCATCACCCAATGAAGTCCTTTTTGATAAGATACAAAAAGGACATCGATATAACCTGCACCCTTTCTAATATTCACCTGGACCTGCAAACACCATGTCTGTAGCAAAATAGTCCGATTTCAGTCACTTTTGTCTGCAGTGTGAGCGTTGCGTTCTTCTGGGTTGACTTTTTGCCAGTGCTCCATCCGCTCCATTCCTGTCAAAGTCAACTAGTTCTGGCATGTCTGGGCAAGTCCAGAGATGTCCAAGGGTGTCCAGCTCCAGTCCTCGAGGGCCACAGTCCAGCAGGTTTTCAATGTATCCCTGCTCCAACACACCTGACTCAAATTACAATTTCATAGGCTGCTGGATCCATTTGATTTGAGTCAGGTGTGTTGAAGCAGGGAAACAATGAAGACCTGCAGGACAGCCGCCCCCGAGCACAGACTTTGGACACACTGGTCTTCGGCTTTGTTCACACTGCAGCTCAACCCTGATTTATTTGCCGATACGTGACTCATATTGGATTTTTTTAATGATTGTCTGAAGGGCACAAATCCGATTTTTTTAAAATCGGACCCAGGCCACTTTCATTTGTGGTCCTAAATCCGATACATACCCGATCTGTGTTCAAGTGATCTCAGTCTGAACGGTAACGCTGCATTTCACCTGAGTTTGACATCAGAGAAGTGAGACAAACGTCACAATTCTGCGCCAGTGGAAGGGAAACGTGGCTATATTGAATCATGGCAGGTAGCGGTAGCATCCACTGCTGTGTGCTCTTTTTTCTCAATCTCCTCCTTTCATTCATCAATAATTTTGTCAGTTCTGACTGTGCAAGTACTTCTAAATTGATACACAAACACGTGAAGCATCCATATTTACTCCGTAAACACGACATACTGGGTGACGTCACGTTTTCCTGTGCATGCGGGTCACTTCGGGTCCTTCCGTTCACACTTAGTTGTCTGGAAAATGATTCATCTCCTTCCATTAAAGAAAAGTCAAAATTCTTTATAGTAATTCAAATAACTGGAGACTGAAAAAGTGATAAAGATAAATTAGCTAAATCATAATTTAGTGAAATAAATTGTCTTTTGATTTAATTGAGTCGAAAAAATTATTTAAAAAAAACAAACAATACGGTCCAGGACCAATGAGAGCACTTTGCTGATGCAGAGGGCCAAAATACCTGTCGACAGGTGTAAAAGTCTGATTGAGAGTTACAGAAAACAACTGATTGCGTTGATCGCCTCAAAGGATTGTTCAACAAATTATTAGCTTATGAGTGACGTAACATAAATTTTTCCTATTTTTTGTGTGTTTTTAAGAAAAATATTTCTATTGAACCACAATACAAAAACAAAAAAACAAAAAATCGGATTGCAGTCACTAGTGAAGTTTTTTTTACCAAAACTTATTTTTTGTGCAACAGCACGCATTTTTCATTCAATCGGCTTAATGCAACGTATTCACAAGTTATTTAAATCTATTGATCATATGTCATTATACAGTTCATATATTGTTTTACTTTATGGTTATATATTGTCTGTGGTAAGATTAAACGTTTCCTCCTAAAAAAAATCTAAAATCTTCCAAAATGTATAGATTATACACTGAAAAAACCCCAAAACATGTTCCAACAAATTCTTAAACTAGATAAATGGAAATTGTTCCAGTTGCAGATTCATTCACTGTAAAACAAACATTACTTATCCATGAATCAAGTTTTTAATCAATCAGTCAATGAGATGTATGATTGGATATTTGACCTTCGAACACTATCAAACTCATTTTTCTCTACTTTGTATTCCACTTCAGATCTCACAACATCAACATGGATGAGATTAGCTTTCCATAGATGTGCCACATGAAACAGCTGTAAAAGACTTAAAAGTGGCTTCAGCAGCGTGGATGTCTGTGAGAACGGAAAATATGGACATCATTTAGAATATGAGTGTAACAACACTGTGCTGCGGCTCTCACCATCAGCAGATATATAACGTGTAAGTCTGTACTCTTGGTTTGTAAAACATGTCGACAAATTTACATTTTTCCTCTTGCAGGTGTGTTTTAGAAACAATTATCTCTGACCAATCAGCAGTTTGTAATCATGTTAGGTTTTAAGACTTGGATCACTTGGAGCTTCACTCATGTGGCTAGTGTGTTGATTTTTTAATGTCTTTTCCCTTTTATCTGTAAGAAAGAAGCAAAAATTTATTCTATAAAACCTTTCAATCTAAGTTTCCAACAGATGCTGATATTGAGGGGGAGAGGATGCAGAATCTAAAATCACACAGCCTTTTTGAAAACACCATTTGTTAGTTCTGACAGTGAAGCGGAAGGACATCTGTATAATGGATGCTCAACAGCTTCTGAACTTTCATCTCCAGCTGGAGTTTCAGAAGATGGAAGAATCCTCCGGCTTCTTTGTCATGCTGCAGTGTGTGCGTCTGAAATTTGCTGAGCTTCCCTGAAAATGAATGCACAACAGCAAGTATTAATGCAGACAAAGAAGACCACAGTCAGCTGCAAGGAGGAGCTGAACTGACCAGAAACACAACAAGCCATTTAGTCATACAAATGCCTCACTTTGCTATGCATCGGGCTAAAGGTAATTCACCCTTGGCTGTGCTCTCTGTTGGGCATTACCGAACATCACAGCTAATGACTGCACTTACAAGACAATAAGAGCCTTGGCCAGGCAGGCGGCATGGATTAAAGATGCATTAAGGATGATTTTTAGTGCCACAATGTATCTGCTGAGGGTTGAAAGGGTGGTTGATCAATACTGCTGACATGACAATTAATTCTGCCAGGTGCTTCTGGAGATTTCTTGCAGTGGAACGAGCCTGCATACATTTCAAAGTGCTTGAGGATGAAGGCCACCAGTGCTGCAAGTGAGGGGCCTGAATTACAACCCATTTATAACCCAAGTTATCCTTTATAGGTCTTTTTATTGTTATTTAATTAGCTGAAACAGAAACTGTAAATAACAACTGGAAGGTGTCATTTTTGTCTCAGTTCAATCAAATTACTTCCTCATACAGGAGTTGTCACAATTGATAAACAAGTGTAAAATAAAGCTAATTCACAGTGTGTTTGATGGCATAGCTTCGGCTAAATTAAGTCTCTTTTCAGGCATGTGATAAAAGTCAGTGTTCTTTAATTAAACAAAGCCAATCAGTGAAAACATACTGTGGGTTTAGTGTTTACATAGTCAGTTTAAAAAGTAGCCTGGAAAAGCAGATGGCAGCAGAGGGCTGAGCCAACGCCGAGAGATGGAGACTGATAAGCATGAACAAACTGACAGCCAGGTTTTTTTTTTTTTCTTTAAATGGTACATTTTCTAAATGTAAAACAGTTGTCAATGTCTAAATGCCCCCCGGGAATTCAAGTTTCCCTTTAAAAGCATTCACATCACTGATGTATTTCTATTAAACTTTCAGCAGAAAAATACAGGAAGATGTTCTTGTGTACTCAGTTAACTGTTACCAGAGCTCTGCTTAGTGCCACTTTAAAACGAGGACATAGATGTCCAGTGAGTTAAAAGTCTCTTAAAAGTGTGTAGTAATAATACAAAGTCACTTTAAAAAAAAAAAAAAGTAGTAAAAGTCTGCTTACAGTTACTTTATCTTTCTGACTGGCCTGGAGTCATAAGCACGATGATGATGTGGATCATGTGGTCAGAGTAAGTAAATACTGTAGAAGCATGCCATGATACAGATATTAAAAGATGGCAGCGTCAGATTGCTCAATGAGTCATCCTAAACAGGGTAAAGCCAAGGAAGGCCATCTCTATAGTGGATATTTAACAGCTGGATACCAAGGTTATGAAACATTGTTGAGCATTGGCATCCTGTCTTTTTGCAAGTTCAACAGAGAGAGGGAATTCAAATTGATAAGGATACGACCGGCAACACAGGCAGTCGGAGCTGAGATGTAAGGGTGAGCTGGCTCGGCAACACACTTTTCAAACTAACAACGCTCTTGTCACTCAGATGATTTTAAGCTGATAGCTCGTTGTTTTAGTACACTGCTGCAGCACTGAGTTGCGTTTGTTAGATGAGTGTAAATGACCAAAGGGAACAGCACCGACTTCATGAAGATGCCTTTTTTGGTGCAATTATGTTGCACACATGGTGTGTCTGGCATCATATCCTCTGATGCACCGGATGCAGCAAAATTTAATGAGAGTAAAGCCTGTCTTATTAACAAGCAAAATCACGTAGAAGGCATGATGGTGGAGTACTTTTGTTTGGCAGACTAAGGTATTGCTCCCTTATGAAATTGTTCATCTTTAGCTGTATTTCAACAGCATAAAGTTTTGTCTTGGATAAGGCAACCTCAGAACTTTAGGGGGTTCTTTATCTCGCGCCCCATATTCCCACCCCCAGGAATAAGAAGCTGAAACCAAATACCAGGAAGATGTTTTACTCTTTAAAATGACCCTGGTCTGAAAGTTCAGTAGTCCTTTTAAAAGTAGAAGCCAATAGGGTTTCACTGCAACAGTCATTGTGTATTTCCAGCATGTTATTTACACTTTTCTAACTTTGCTGAACAGCAGAAATATTTGTTACTGTTTGCAGCAAAATTGTAATCTTGCTATTTGTGCAGACATATGGTGCATGAATGGCTCCATGAATGAATGAGGAGAGGGAGCAATGATCATGATGATAAAGCTGCAAACCAGAGGGGGAAAAAAAGTGATAGACTTTCATTCAGCCACCACATTCTGAATAGAAAATTGAAATATCTAAACACCACCATGCAGTGTGTTGCTAAATTCACAATTTGCCTGACTGCAACTAAAGCGTGCTTTCTCCTTTTGTGGCTTCACGGCCACTCTGAGTCTTGGAGCTCAAACAGTCCATCAGTAGACAAGTTTTTCCAATGTCAGTGTAGCTTTTGGTGAATAAAATTTACTGAAGCTTATGTGTCAATTGTTACTCTATTTTCTCTGACATGCCATCAGTTCTTTTGATGGTACTGTTAGATAAAAGGTGCTTTCCGAAGTGTATCTGCAGCTTTTTATCTATTGTTAAACAAGTAGGGAGGATGTTTCTGCTTTTATGATTGTTTCTGTGGCTTTCCCTAAAGGACATAAATGGCCCCTTATCAGACACTCACTTTAGAATCTAGCAAACGGCTTTGGCTAAAGATTTAGGCTGTGTCCGAATGTGCACCCTATAGTGCCCCGTATAGGGGTCACGCCATTTTTGTAGGGGTGTCCGAATGACCAGAGAGAAAAAAGTAGTGCACTCAGAATTACCCACAATGCATCTTGAAAAGAAGTGAGCATTGATGGTCACTAGACCGGTCACTATACCACAATGCATTGTGGGTAGGAGTTAATGTGATGTCTTGCTAATGCAACAAGCGGCATTTTCCTCATCCGTCTTCTTATCTGCCGTCGTTTTATTTTTAGGATTATTAGTTCAATTTGTGTCAGTAAGAAGATGCTAGAATTTAAAACTGGCACCATTTTGCCGATGGGATATTTATAGTGTGCTTTGTAGTGCTGCCCTATGTATTGAATAAGGGGTTAGGGTGGACAATCGGACACAGACTTAGAGTTTTTCTTTTTTTTTTTTTAAAGGAACATTACATTTTTCTTATCATGGGAGGATTGTTTGATTCATAAGATCCTCATGAGCTTGCTTGGCGCCACGTTAGCTTTATCGTCAGTATGGAACTTTGCGTTTTGCTCTAAAAATTCCCACAATTAAAGAGTGGGGTTGAGGAATTCAACTACGCTTTTATAAATGAGTCTTGGGTTTAAAGCTACTTTAAAGCTACTTTAAAGTAAAGCTACTTGGGTTTAAAGCTCATGGCACACTTAAGCCTCATTTATGCTGTAGATATGCATACGGACGGAGCCTTCTGTCCATTTTCTACATCCTTTTCAGACATGTTTTGGTTTGTTTTCAGAGTTTGCAAATGCATACACAGACTTAGCAAATGGAGGAATATCACTGGAAACCACGGGGGGAGTGTTACCAGAGACGTTCGACAGGGACGTACCTATTCATGTACATAAAGGGAGCATAAACGAGGCTTTAGCCACCAGCACACTAGTGGGAACCAGTGTTTTAGACCACAGTGGAAATCAAACTGTGTTCAAAAACACTTCATTAGTCTGAAAACAAAATCTATGGGTGCAAAATCTATAGGTAGTTTTGGTCCAATTGCCTGTAATTTCCCTTTAGAGACAGGCATACCAAAATCCAAATGGAGAAACTCAGCTAAAGACTCTACGAAGCATTGCCAGCTAAATGAAATAACTCAAAGCCCAAACAATTATATGAACATGTAAAAGAAAAACATGAAAACAGCTGTTTATTTCTCCACACAAACAAGGTGTCAGATGAAAGCTGACTGCTGATTACAAAGATGTTTGTCTCATCACTGTGAGACACAAAAACTCAGTGAAAATCCCATCAACCATAAATCCTGTCTTACCTTTGCTGTTTTCTGATCAGAGTTTTTATTCCACCTCAAATAAACTGTGCTAATGTGTTCTCCTATGACTCTGCCTTTGATTAAAATGAATCACGATGGTCCTAGTTGACATGAAGATGAAGGGGTTTTTGTGTTCTTTAGATAAACTCACACTTTCAGTGAGATTTTTACCCCTATTCAGGCACTAAAACCATGTCAAGTTTACGCTCAAAAACCACCTTTTTGAAATAAGAAAATGTAATGACAGCCCACACCACAGAACTCTAAAGCAATCATACCGTTTGATATTCAGATTTATTTGATAGGGGGGGCATTGATGGAAACAAGAGAGGAAAGCAGGGAAAGTGTGGTAGACATGGCCGACAATGAAGTCAAACCACGGAGCATAACGCGAATGAAAAAGATGGTGGAAAACGGAAAATCAATGATCAAGCGAAGGTGAACTTAGAAATGATTCTACAAGAGATTTGAGATTTTCAGAAGAAAAACAACCGGCATCTGGATGATGTTAAAGATGAAATTAATAAGCCAAGAGTTCAGGAGGTAGAAGACTGCGCTGACAAGGTAGAAATCAGATCCGCTAACGCTGGAGCAAATAGTTACAAAAATGCTCAAAGTCAACATGAAGGTATAAGCTGACCAACCAAGAAGGAAGATCAAGGAGAGAGAATATCAGAATATTCAATGCTAACTTTTGGAGACACTGCTCAAAGACAAACTGGACATTCCCCTGACCATACACCTTGACCTGAACTCCCAGGGCTGGGATTACATCCCACTGGTACAGAACAAAGAGGCATTGCACAAAGCATGGCAGAAGAAGAAGATTCTTCTGGACAATCTTTTCAGATCATGACTATCTGGCAGCCATGCTGTCAAACCTAATAGAACAAAATGAGAAAAAAATGACGAAGGAGTGGGGTTTATTTCTGTCTTGTTTCCACTTATTCCACCCTGCTGAAAAAAAATCTCTTTAACAGCTGAAAGTTGAATATTGCCAAGTGTAAAAATCAATTTAATTTCCTCTAGACTAGCCAGGAAAGGTCCCATTGAGATATACAATCTCTTATTCCACGATCTTCTGATCAAGCAGGAAATATGAAGCTACTTTCGCCATAGAAGTTTAACATAATGGGTGAATTGTGTACATGTTTTTGCTATATATAAAGTTCAGATAGAGAAGATCTGGAGTGATTCAAGTCAACAGTCCCATTTCTTCCATATGATTTGCCAGCTTCCTTTTTTTCTGTGAGAAAAACTCAACCGCTGAACAACAACTGAATAGTTTAAAAAATGGAAATAGATTTATCTCGCTGCCTCCTTTTCTGCTGAACCAGTGTGTGATAGACATTAACTGGCTGTTCACACCATGTCTGGAGGATTTTATCTTTCTTCATCGGTGGAACAGTCATGGGGGCATGAACCTATCAGAGCAGGAACGGAGGGAGGTGCAGGAACACCCTTGGCAGCTCGATGTGAGGAGCTTTCATAGCAGAGGGTGGTGCAGGATGAGCGGCTCCCTCTATCTGAATCCATTACTGACATACACAGGTAGGCAAATGACACCGCTGTTTTCTACAAGCTCCGCTGCTGCTCTGCTCTCTGATAAGAAGAAGTTTACCGCTGAGAGGCGAGATGTAGAGGCAGAATTGCCCATGGCCCATGCTGCTGGAACTGGGAGGGAGGATATGCAACATAGAGTCAAATTTGATCATAGGACCACAGTAGTTAACAGTGTGGTACATTTTACTTTCAAACTTTTATAGTTTAAGCAACAAGGGCAAATTTACTAATTATGATATATTACAACATGACTTTACAGCATTCTTCATCCCAATTACAATGGAAATCAGTGGGATGTAGCGTGTACTGCTCACAGCACTGAAAGATTAAAAGGAAATCACAAAACACAACAGGCTTTTGTTCCTAATTCCTCATTAACTTGTGCTTTAACCTCTGACATCCTTGATGTGCTGTACATGTTATGCAAAAATACACATTTTTCAACTGAGGAGGCTGTCTAGTATTACCAGATTATGTCTGACATGGATGTAGCTTTTTTATTTTTAGCTTTATTTCTTTTGCAATATAGCTGGCAGACTTGCTCCTGAGCAGGGTGAAAAGGAACCCTGATCAATAAAACTTGCAGACTTTAATGTGATCTTATTACCCTCCTATATTAAAATACTCAAATATTTTAATTTAGTCAAAATCCTCAAAGTTCACATAATTTAAAGTGCAGTGTTCGCTACGTTATGTGCATAATACATTCTGTTCAATGACATAAAAAGTTAGAGCTTGACAGTGTTTAAATAATGTTACAACTTTAACATGCCAGCAGGAAAGTCCATTGAGTGCCACAGTGGTGCTTCTTTCCATCTTGGTTTCTGCTTAAATAGCAAAAAGGGAAGTAAAAAGTGTCTAGCTTGTCTTGAAAAACAGAGAAAAGACAGCTTTATAAAAGACCCACAGCTGTGCCTCTCACCACATCTTCCCTGATCCATTTCATACCTTTACCAGTCAGCGCTAACTGAACAGCTCACAGGTATTTCCTGTAGTCTATATCTAATCGTCATCATGTTATAAGAGATCACTGGGCTTGATGCAGCTGAACAGGAAAGTGAGCTCTCTGTATTCATGGAAACTGAGCACAAATGGATGCTCTGTGCGACGGGTCATGATGCTTACATTTAGGCTACATTCACACTGCAGGTAAAAGTGAGTCTGAACATCACAAATGAAAATCCGGGCCACTTTCCCATGTGGTACTAAATCGGATCCATTTCGGATGTTTTTCAAAGCAACTTCAGTTTGAACGGTCATGTTGCATTTCATCTGACTTTCATGTCACTGCAGTGGGACAAATGTTACGCCAGAGGAGGCGGGACCATCACGCTCAAATGGACAAAACCATATTATCTCATTTCTTCCATTTTGTCGGCTCCGACTGCACAACTTTAAAATTGATACACACATGCTAACATGTGTAGCATCCATATTTACTTCCATAAACAGCAATGACACCCCCTCTAGTGTGCATACAGGTCACTTCATAGACTTCATACTGGTGTCTGAGGGCAGTTGCATTTAATTATAATGTGAACAAGCACTTAAAAAAAAAAAAAGCAAGAAAAAAAAAAGCAGATCTCAGCAAAAAATAAAAAAATCTGGATTCAGCATTAAGACCTGCAGCATGAATATAGCCTTATAGTTCTGCCTCTAACCCCACCCCCTGACCGAAGGTCATCACTCCTCTCGTTACCACAGAACCCTCAGTCCTGGTCAGTCAATGTACGATCTAACCACAAAACAAACCTGTGTGAAAAATGTTCCTCAAGTTAAACTGTCCTCAAACGCAGACACTGACCCACCCCCCCCCCCGGCTTTCTACAATACCAAGTGGCGATTTTCCAGACAAACGCCTTGCCACCTCCGATCTTCTGTATTTTGATGAAAATGTTAATGACTTCTGTTGGACAGTGTTGTCTTTACCTCTTTGCCTGCCCTTTGGGTTCAAACTGAAAAGGCCAATCAGAACTCATATTTATGGCAATGTAATGTGCAAAGACTGGAGCCAATCAGGGTACGGGCCCTTCTTATGTCACCACTACCCGCAAGGCGACACAAGCATTTGACTGGTGAACCTCTTTATGCTCTGGTGGCCAATGAACCATACTCAACCCTGCATTTCTCATTATATGCAAACTGATATTGAATGTGTGTAGAAAACATACAAAAAAAGAAGAGAAAAAAAATAATGAGCTTTGTAAAACACAGACGAGGAAAAAAAAAAGTCCCTATAGTGGACATTTGTTCCCTAGTACAGAACGTATTTAATCACACACAGACTAATCTAAATTTGATCTAAAGTTAATTAGAATGTGAGTTTCCGTAATATTAACTCCAGATTATAACAAAGCAGGACTTACTCATAGACAAAGCATTAGGAGTTTACAGTGTCTATTTTCTGTTTGGGGATGTTAGTAACAATACTTGAGCCATAAACGGCTTCATAGCAATAGAGAGTGGTCGGAATTATGTCTGTCTCCGAGTTGAGCAAATATACACAAAACCAGAGTAGACCTATCACCCTGGCAGACAACACATGGAATAGACGGATGGATGAGCATATAGACAAATGACAAGAGGAGAAAAAAGAAGATTGAAGTGACGGCTAAGAAATCTGCATTAGACCTGGTGGCGGATGAGATGCTGATTTTGTTTTGCTTGTGTGTGGAAATGTGTAATGTATGTGTGTGGAGGTCCCATTAGACAGTAGCAGCTGGTATCAAATGCAGGAGAAGAAAACAAAAACTGTCATATCATCATTTCAGGAGACAGCTGCTGCTTCATTTCCCTCAGTTTTTCAACAAAGTCCTGAACTTAGTGACCCATGTTTCTGTATGTGTGGCTGCTGCTTTAATCTTTTCAAGCACAAGACTGCATTAACAGGTGGTCCATCACTGTGATCTAGACTGAAATATTTTGTGTTAGTGAATGCAGCTTTAGATGAAGCACATGATAATTACCCCCCCCCCCCACACACACACACCTTTTTTTTTTCTTTTTTAGTAACAGTCATTTCTTCCATTCAAATATACAGAAAATAATGTAATGTAAACACAAAATTTGCATGCATTTCTAAATTAGCTCATCATTTGCGTGTTTGCATATTTGTGTGTCTCCTAATTTCCTGCTAGGCACAAACATTGCACTAATTAGTTGCAGACAACTGGGGTATCACATCATAATAGACACACAAAGACCCTTACCATGATGACACACACACAGTTTATGGCTCTCAGTACAGCCGATCGTAGCACTCCAAACTGTCAGCAAGTTTCCTTTAAACTTGAAGGCAGAAATAATGAAGTCATAGATCAATAAGTATTAGTGTGAAAATGTGCTGTATGAAGTACTAAAGTATGATCCGTGTCTGTGTCCTGCAGTCCATTAGTGGGAGGTCGTAATAATTGATTTTTCAATATCACTCACTATGAATTTATTTAGTGATTATTATAGTTTATATTACAGTTATTGTACAGCTACATAACCAACTGGCTCTTTTATTATCAGAATGCACCACAAATAAAAATAATAATTTGCTGTTCAGCGTTAGTGTTTGCAAAAATCTTATGCCTGCACAGACTACTGCTACTTGTACAAACCTCATTCTCCATAGAAGAGAAGCAAAGTATTTCCTTTATTTTGTTTCTAAATTGAACTCATGCCACCAGCGTTACAACTTCAATCTTAAGACTCAACTATTTAAGCTTCACTGGAATCTTGAGAGTTATAAAAAAATTTTTTTTAAATAATCAATTCCCAGCAGTGGCTGTGTGTAATCAACTACAAAGCTGAACTTTAATAGCATTTTGTCAGCCAAATATTTCTTTTACTTGTCTATTTGTGTGTGTGTGCATGCGAGTGCACCCTGCAGCCTGCCATAAACCAGTCAAGGCCCAACACATCTGAACTAAAGTGTTTTGGAGCCTGGAGCTTCCAATCTTTGTGTTTTTTCAGTCCCAGATGAAACCCTGTCTGCATTTGGATACTGGCTTCCTTACACCGCAGCTCTCTGTAAACCTAATTTCTTTATTTCTATTAGTGCAAATGAAGTTGACTATTATTTGGAAAACACGGCGTGTAACACATTTAGGTCGGAGTTAAATTTGACTTGTTAAATTGTGAGTTGATTGGACAGGGGACGAGTCATCTGGAGAAATGCAGCTAACATTAAACGATAATAAACAACTTGATCAACAAACAAATGCGACGCTAATCAACAACACACGTTTGTGTTTCTTTATACAACTTCGCACAGAGAGAAACAAAATTACTTTAATTAAATGTCAGTTATAAGTCCACAAAGCACATTTTCTTTTTTCCCATTTTTTTCATAAGAGCTTCACTTCTTAATTTAATATATTTCTGCAAACAATGTTTGACAAACTTTAGCTTTTCCTGTACAGTTTGCAGTATCGGCTAACAGATGCTGTCTTTTTTTGCTTTTCAAATTCCTATTTGTGATCAATATCAAACTGGTTGTTCTTCAATTTAGGGGAGATAAAATCAAATGTGCTTGTATTGTATATGAAAGCTTAAACATTTGAAAGAAATAAGATGCAAATGCTGATACTGACAGCACAGTCGTAATGTCACAAGCTTCAATGAGTGTTGGCATCTTCCAAATTATTGATGTCCACTCCATTAAGCCTTTGTAGCAATTACAGCCACAGTATAATCTCCCAGTTATTGCTGCGGGTGGTGTGACCCAACACTGGAGGGAAAGGTAAACCTTGTGTGAATCTCAGAGACAATTTTGAAAAAAAAAAAAAGTCTGAATCTGACAGCCTGTGAATGTAAACGGCCTGGAAAGGCAGACGATTAGCATTAAAACTGGTGAAGAAGTGCCTCAGTATAAGCACTTTGTCTGATAGTCACTCGACATCAGCTTTCAGAAACCTCCATGTGCCACAAAACAAACTAGTCAGACATTTTTCGATGGTTCTCAACCTGGAGTGGACCCCATCAAATTTATTTACTGTACAACTATTCTAATTAGCTATGTAAGCATTTTCATTCCAGCTGCAGTATTAATAGTAAAAGGGCTACTGTACTGAAATCGGTCCAATATCAAAGTCTAGCTGACAGTTTTTTGTGTTTCCCTATCGTCTGTGTACCAGTGTGCGTCGCTGAAACAAATAAAGATTCTTTTAGCTGGTTTGATATGCAGAATATCATGAGCACAAACTTGATTGAAGAAAAAACAAAAAACAAAGCAGAGCTGACAGAATGAGGACAGCCTGCCTGATTTTTTTTTCTTGGTGCATTGAATTACATTACAAGAGTTGATCTGATAGAGCAGAACGCTTGAGATGATTTTTCTCTTTGCTGCACAGCGGCTACATCTAACAGTGGGACGCAGGCTAAAAATAATTGCCTCAAATGATAATTGCCACAAAGCCTCTAAAAACAAGTTTTTTCCTTTTCTGGTGTGTTTTTTTGGTAGATTTTTCCCCCCACATTTGTAATTAATCATCCCTTCAGATACTGCAGCTTTACACCAATTAAATGTTGTAAAAATAATGCCCTTGAGCACAAAACTACATAGTGGAAGAACCACTAAATGTGTTGTTCCCATCAAAAAAGGATGAGGGGGAGCAATAATTATGTAAACAGAAAATTAAATTTTTCCTACTTGTAGAGGAAATAAATGGTGAACACCCCCCTCTCCCCCCAGAATATATTAGCTTGGGTTTCACTGATCTCTGTTAGCTGCTTGCAACATGTTTCCTCTGTGATGAGCTCTAATAGCAAAAAGCATGAGTCAATGCCTTTGTCCTCTACGCTACTGTTTGAATTCACTACTGAAATCCTCTATTTGAAGCCCCTTTGTCTATACAAACCCGTCCTAGGGAATGAAACGGACCATTAACAAGATTAGCTCACTTATTCTGCTGCTGACAAAGGCTCTGCAATAGGCTGCTGATCATTAGGCTGGCAGCGGAACAATGCTGATCTATAATCTTAAGCCGTACTCTGAACTATTGTGGCTCATTTATTGTGCTCCGTGGAAGATGGCATCATGGTAGCCTTGTTTTCTCCTCAAGAGAGGTGCAATAGAAAGGAATGGGGTGAGTCAGTGAGGGAAATAAAGAGTAAGTAAAGGTAGAGGGAGTATTAACCCCTCATTTCTTCTTACTTCTCAGACTGAGAGATCAATCACAGTAAAAAGAGCTATTGAGATGAAGGTCTGTCTTCATCTGCCCACACAATTGTAATAGTTACAGCAGGGAGAGAAGGGGGGGTGGTGTTGTAATCATACTCTGAATAAGTCATGAATTTGTAATCTTAAAAGGTACAATGTGTGAGATTTACTGAAATCTAGTGGTAAAGATAGTCATAGAAATTACTTCAAATGCCATTCCCAGTTGTGAATGGATGGTGGCCGGCAGTGGGCAAAATTCAGACGTGTTTTCATCTGTGATTGGATCCAGTGTGCAGCGATGACTGCACTGCAGGTAACTACTGTTGGTGCCAGGACGTAGGAACAGACCGGGCAACTGATTGTTGTGGGCGGTCCCCATCAAGTGAACTTTCACTTTATAGGACAACAAATTCCAGCTTATTAAGTCAATATTTAGCCCATGTCAAAGCAGATATCAATCATTGACTACTACTACTACAACAACAATAAAAAAAAGGAAAAAAAACGCTAATGCAACTCTAAACATTAGATCCAACTGTGACCGACAGATTCAACATAAAGTAAAACATTTCATTATGAATAGCAAAGCCAGTCTTGTAATCTCAACAGTTACACTTTATAATAAATACTGTTTGAGGTGATATAATAATGAGAGATACATTCAGGATTGCATTACACACAAAACAGATGCTCAGCAAAGCACAGATGCTTTTATTATGTAGCCACTTGATAAACCTCTGCATCCCATCCAAAGAGAACCCATGGTGGATACTCAGTAACTAACCTGCCCACGTTCTTTACATAAGTTCATTTCAGAGAAATGAACCAAATCAATCAACCAAACTGATCCTGTTTAGTTCTCTGCAACTTACTTCAACTTTGTAAAACTTAGTAAAATATTGTCTGTAAAAATAGAACTGTTACTTACTACACTTTGGAAGGATGAGTGGGGCTGAGGTTAATCCAGCTGCAGATGACGTCTCCGGAGGAAGAGGAAAAGGTGTCGCTACATCAGGGTTCACCCAGCAAAGCAATCACACAAATTCTGCTCAGTTTTCCACAAGTTTCTATTGGGTTCGGCAGGGAAACCAGGACAGCTAGCCTGTCTGCTCTCAACCTTGTCTTCTTACCTCTGGGCCTACTTTCTGCCACACCTGCTGCTGCTCCCTGAACCACAGCCACGCCCACCATCACATAGGGAGACGAGCGCCTGTGATCACAGCGGCTGCTGCTTTGCTAAAGGCCGCTTTCCACCGGGTGTGTGGGTGCTGCGTTCCGGCTGAGCAGCAGTTTCTTTCCAACCTCTGCACTGCGGAGCGCAGTCCTCTCTGCTGCATCTTTGAGATCACGGATTCATAGGAAAACTGCTCGATCATGTGTGGTGTCGTTAGGCATAAAGGCTGCATGTAAACAAGAAGCCTGTCAGAGTTTCATTTCTGGTCTTTTGGATCCATCTTTTTGAGTTTTGTGCTACTACCAGGAGTAACTCCAGCCAAATGGATTATTTTGTCCACAGGTTTGTGTTTTTTGTTGGTCATTAATTACTTTGTTGTAACTTGCAATGACGTAATGTTTACACAGTACAACCG
Organism: Atherinosoma microstoma; assembly: GCA_037177055.1. Classification (NCBI taxonomy): domain Eukaryota; kingdom Metazoa; phylum Chordata; class Actinopteri; order Atheriniformes; family Atherinidae; genus Atherinosoma; species Atherinosoma microstoma. Next base: position 5,100,138 of record JBBBVU010000001.1, on the reverse strand, counting down.
CAAATCTGCACAGCATATGGTTTATTTTGAAACTTACCGGATGCTTTACACTGATCCCGTATCTGACTTCCTGTCTGGTCTGATCTGAACTCCTGAGCTTGATGCGTTCTGGATGTGTACTCCGTCAAAACTAGAACTGACTTCTATATTCAGCGGAGAGCCGCAACGAGATGCACCAGGCACGCATTGGATACGCACCCGCTGTGAATCATTCCATTGACTAAAACAGGGGCTATTAGCTGCAGAGGCTGCAACGCACCGCACACGCTCCCGGTGGAAATTGGTCACATTGCTGGAATTATCCAAGCTGCTGGAAGTGTTTGATTCTTGCAGCGATACATCTTCCTCTCCGTGTTAATAGTTTAATCACTTTCTTCTGTCCATTGTCCAGAGGTATACTACGACTTCATTGAAGCTAGCCAATGAGAGAGCGTCAAATATTTTGACAACTTAAAGAGCATTAACACACACACACACACACACACACACACACACACACACACACACACACACACACACACACACACACACACACA
>JBBBVU010000001.1:5088556-5099502 GCA_037177055.1 Atherinosoma microstoma | reverse complement strand
CACAAATTCTGCTCAGTTTTCCACAAGTTTCTATTGGGTTCGGCAGGGAAACCAGGACAGCTAGCCTGTCTGCTCTCCACCTTGTCCTCTTACCTCTGGGGCCTACTTTCTGCCACACCTGCTGCTGCTCCCTGAACCACAGCCCCACACAGCCCCACCCACCATCACATAGGGACACGAGCGTCTGTGATCACAGCAGCTGCTGCTTTGCTAAAGGCCACTTTCCACCGGGTGTGTCGACATGAATGGCTCATTCTAAGACAATAATAACGTAACATTTTAGAAAACTGGTTAGATACCAATAAAAAATGTTTTTTTAATGATGTACATTTTTTTTGTCTCATTGACCTTTTGGTGTTCCACACTGCACCTTTAAACTATTTTTTTGAATGATGTTTTAAGACCAAAGTTGTCTTTTTTTTCTGTTTGCATAATATCTGCAGCAGTGTTGCTACCAGTCCACTCAAGGGACGTTGCATTGCTGCAGCAACAACATTAGCTGTAATTACTCCCCTGCAATAAAAACAAAATGTGAGGTATAATCACCACTCAGTCAATGAGTGCAGAAATAGGTCGACTGTGGCAGACTGACTGATTGTGGCAAATGTGTCTGGCCTCGCAGAGCTCCCCCTGAGATCACTGAGGCAAAGATCCAGCTGGAGCGAGAAGGAATCACCCTGCAGAGAGTCACATTTCACATCCACTACAGAAGCCCATCAGGGGAAATCTAATAGGTTCACCCTGGTAGTAATCTGCTGGCCTTCAACAAATCAGGTGAGTATTGGTTTTCACAATGTGTAGACAAGAAGGGGAAAGGTAAAGATAAGATCAATGAATCTATATCATGACTGAACCAAGAGTCATTTGCTGATAAAATGTGTGCATTTACACAGGAAATACTACTTAAGAATAATAATGTTCCAGTCGTGTATTTTAAACATGACTTTATGTGTTATGTTGCAGACATTAGACACAAGGACAAAGGAGGCTAAACATGATGTTATGTTTGTTGCTGCCTTCAAGTCAGATCCAAATACAGTAAGCAGTGTATCGCCGGGTTCCAGCAGTCTCGTATCACACCACAAAAAGACTTCATCTGCATTGAGAGGATCTCCAGCATTACTAAATCAGGTGTTATGTGAACATCTGTCCAAATTTGGAAAACGTATTAATGCCACAATTCAATCCTGAACATTTGTTTTGCTGTTAGTTTTCATAGGACAGCATCGGCATCACATAACAGGAACTGTGAACCAAGAGTCCAACATGTACACAACGTAATGTGTAATTTTCATGTTTTGTCCAAGTATTTGGAGCATTTAATCCAAACAATGCACATAAAACTCCCATCCCAGTAAATAATAGTAGATAATACTATTTACTATAATAATAGTAAATAGTAACAAAGTAAATAGTAATAGTAAATAATTAATAGTTTTGAGAAGAATTATAATAATCTGACCTGAATTAGACTTACCGCACCATTTTTTTCTAGTAAGTGTAGACAAACAAACTCTTTCTGTATATCATGTTCCATTTAAAAAACTTCACACTGACAGTTAAACTCAAGGTTTCAGTGTCTCTTGGCGTGTTCAAGCTACCGTCACCTTGAGAAAACAAGAGCAGGCCACAGATGTCAGTGATGCTCACATTCATTTACTTCAAACACCTCATTTTTTACCCCTTTCTTCGTCTTTTTTCCAGTAACATCTAACTTATTGTCAGCCCCGGCCCCCTGAGGCCATTTATCTGCCTTTATACACCTGTCTCTGCAGCCACATTACAAACGTTATTTCCCAAAACATGTAAAGAGTTGTTTATGTGTAAAAGGAAGCCCGCATCAAACTGGATCCTGACGGCTAACACCGTGGTATAAACTGCTCCCACTGTTCCTTCAGTCAACAGGATATTTCATTATCTGCCGTTGCAGTATATCTAAAATGCTACTGAGATGGGCCAGAAGTTACCCCCAGAAATACTTATTCTGCAGTTACTTTTGTATTTGCAGATAAATAACCCATTAAATCTTATCCAAAAGATAGTCTGTTCAGTAACAGCGATTGAAAGAAGAAAGAAAGAAAAAAGTAAAGAGTCCTCCTCTACAGCAGTGCTTTTAGAGGCATTCAAGGAAAAGCAGATATTCAGGCACCTTTAATTCATAAAGCATCACTCAATGAGAGTTTAAAGATTCTTTGTATCGCAACGAACTGTATTAAGTTAAATAAAAGAGAAATTTTGAGTTTCAAAGTCACAGGATTAAAAACAGCCTCCGCAAGCCGTCTTCGTTATCCTTCAAATCTAAAGAATAAAAACAAACAAAATCAAAGGTCAAATTAAACTTTTACTAATTCAACACGTCTCCTTGAGAAGCAAACCAACGTGTCTGATTTCACACAAAGTCATTACTCACAGGCTCTCGTAACCTGCTCATCTTCTAACACATCAATTAATCTTATATTTTTGCATCTGCAAACACATTTGCTGCTTGTTGCAGACTCATTCCCGATATTAATATTAGCTGGGACAGCTGAGGCGCTGCCGTCACACTGAGACTAATTCCCTCATTCCTGTGGGGGCAGCGGTGATGTATGAGGGGAAGGAGATGGGAGGCGCTGGTCGATTGGCCAACACTGTCGCCATCACAAAGTAATGAGATCTCAGGGGGCGGAGAAATGGAGAAAGATTCCTCCAACTCCCTGCTCACATAATACTAATTGGTCAGCGCAGAAAAGGTAAGAAGCAGCAAATTTTAATGACATTATTAGTATTTCCCGACCTGCTGCTGACTAACATCATGAGTGATTAGGGGTGACACTCATGACTGGCCTCTATACTGGATAATGACTATATTATGTGAGGGCTGCGGCTATTTTCAACTAGACTGTCTTGCTTTCATCCAGAATTAATGTGTTTTAAAATTTATATTCAAAATTGCTAAGGGCCATTGCCCTTGTTTCATGTTAAACCACCAAATTACCACAGTAGCCCATCAGAGACATACTATATGACGGCTCTAAAGAAGGTGTTTTGCTTTTATAAAGGCAACAGCAGTTTGTGTTGGATGTGGAGGAGTTTACTGGTTGAAAATGAGCAGTTTTGGCCACTCTGTGTCATCACATCTATCATACTGGCCCTTTAAGAAGAGCTGCTCAAAGAAATTGGTGGTGAATGTGAATTTTGGTCCGAGGGGATGATAAGATGATTTTCCTGTTACATCAAGTTATTTCAAATTTTATTTGTTTTGTTTACAGGCCACATTGTGAGGAGCCCCATTACACTGAGACAGTAAGAAGGATCATCTTTTTTTGTGCATACACTGATTATAAAACCAAGTATCAGTTTATTTCTACATGACAAACAAATACTTCAGTAAGTTTATACAGCATATTACAGCCAATCTTTTTATTTTTTTTGAGGAGGAAAGACTATTGGTAAAAGTTTGTGGAGCCTTGATCAAATACAGAGTGAGCAGGGAAGATCTGAACACTCGCATGGTGAATGCTAAAACAGCCAGCACAAAGAAGAACAACAACACACCAGATACTAAACATGTTTTGGTGAGGTCACTCGATCGGGCTAAAGACGTTTTGAACATAGGATTTCTCTAATGGAAGTTGTCGGGTATTCAGTATGAAAATGAGGATCTGACTAGAAATGTTACAAGTGATGAGACCTCAAACAGTTTGAGGTCTCTTTTCTCTTTCCATTGTCTCTTTCCTCCATCCAACCGTTAGTCAAACAGAGCAGCTTGTGCCTCATAGTCTGCAGGTGCAGACAGCAGACGGAGCACGCCACCACAGCATCCAACCAGTATAATGCATCTTCATATACATGGCCGACCCCACGCTAGTGACATTCAAGTGCCCTTATATTTCTTCAACCCATTTTCCATGAAATGTATTTTAGATTACAGAATAAGTGAAGTCTTTCCACCACTTTAGACAATTTCTGTGTTTTGTACATTCAACAATTCATATTCTAAGCATTGTTTGACACATCCACCTCTCTGTTTTATCATATGCACGCTGATGATGACTTCTTTCAGGTGAATTGTATTGTTGAGTTTAATTTGTATACTTTCCTCTACTGTGTGCGTAGCATGAGCCTGGAGACAATCCAGACCCTTAAATTGTGTTGAAGGCACTTTGTAAATTGCATTGATCTCTCCGTAGACCTGCCTCCTACCTGCTACCCATCCTAATGCTTGTTTTATAGATGGGTAGAGAGGGGGGATGGGGGCGGGGTGGGTACTTTATTTTTCATCCTATCATTTTATGCCTGGCTTTCACTGACTTATCTTCACACATAGATGCACACCTGCAGTATGTCTCCTCATTCATTATTCATAATGCTGACGAGCTTTGATTTGTTCTCTCCTTCTAATTACAGCATTATTAGTTTTCATGGTAATGAACAGCAGGGCAGAACATGACAAATGAGTAAGAAATCATGGTGGAACATTGAAAGAGTCTAATTAGACCATTTTTGATTTTTACATTTGCTAAACAAGTTCAAAAGTAATCAAAATACTTCAGAAGACACTCAATACAGATGACAAACTCAGCTCCTTCACTGTTACTGATATCCCAAACCTTTCCTGCAATATATTTTGCGGGAAGTTTGAGATCATGCTGAGGTAGGAAAACTGAGGCCTAATTAAACTTAATGATATCCCCATCTCTTGGACAGCAGCCAAGCAGAAGCAGGCAGTCATGAAAATTTCATGAAAGAACTTCTTGCAAGCGGAGATGTCTTTATTTACAAATTAAACACTAGGCATACACAGGCTTGCAAATTGATCAAATAGATTTTTTTAGCACTGGCTCAATTGAAGAAGTGAATACACTGAAAGATTCTGACTTAATTCATCAGTCAATCCTGTTCTAATTTAAATTGCTGGTTTACAAACTATTTACATTATTCAGTGGCAAGTTTGTGCACAATTGATTTTTTTTTTCCTTCTAAATCTGGTTCTCTACCAGAGGCCAGGAAGTCTTAGGGTTTATAAACTGTATCTTAGCTGTTCCTAAGACTGTGCTCCTCTGGACAAAGATCTATGCTGCTGTTCTTGGAATCTGTAGGAGCCACTCTCCCAATCACCACTGACACTGCCATCATCTTCACTTTTCACATCTTTTGTACCTCCTTGATGTTTGTCTTTTTCCAGGTTCCTTGTTAGTGCAAGCCAACATCAGTTCGGATCTGGAAGTCCCACAGCATCTTCTCTGTGTCATTCTCTACCAAGTCTGAAAGCATCTCCTTTTTGAACTTCGGGACTTCCAAGCTGCACTCCAGACATTTGTTCTGCTATACCAAGGATCCTCAATCCTTGTCCTAGAGGGCCTATGCAGGCCTCGAGGGCCTACAGGTTTTAGAAGATTCCCTGCTGCAACACACCTGATTCAAATCAATGGGTAATTAGCAGACCTTTGCACAAATTTGAATCATGTGTGTTGCTGCAGCGAAACTTTAAAAAAAAAGGGAGTACACCGGCCCTCGAGGACCAGTATTGAGGATCCCAGCTTTATACCCCTTGTTCTCAAACTGTGGTACGTGCACCACTGGTGTTACTCGCTCCCTCTAGTGGTACTCTAGTGGCTTCTGTAAATTATGAATATTTTCATCAATTTCAAACCCTTATGTATCTGGTTTCCCTTGGTCAATCAACGTCAAACAAAGGCTGGAAGAGAGTTCTCAATCTGCCCTTTCGAGTGAAGCTGACAGCATCCGCTCCAGATGTTCTAGTTTTTCTGTTCCAGTGCTATGAACACATCACATCATTCGACCATGACAGTGTGATCACAGATTCAAGGATAATGTCTCTGCCATTACACATTGCTTAATCTGTAAATCATGAGACTTTGTGATAAAGGCTTCCCTTCATTGGCTGTAATAAAAAAGAAACAGAAGGATGTGCGAGAGTCAAATCTGAGACTGAAGCTAACATCTATTGATCCATGTATCAGGACTGTGTTTGCAAAAGTAGGAGCATCCATCTCATCAGGATCATTGGTAACAGTTTCTCCACTTACTAACTAGCTGGTTAACTTTAACACCATTTATAACCAGAAATTAACAAGTAAATTATTTTGTATATATAATGTTGTTACTTCCAATACTGTCCACATGTAAGAGGGCAAAGACAGCATGATTGGATCACGTGACATATTTACAATGCTGTAACAAAAAAAGTAGATCACCTGGTCCTTTGACTATGTTAGTCAGTGCAGGATGTAAACTTTTTTTACATTTGACTAAATTTGTCTATTTACTTGTGCAATATTCTAAAGGGGAGGTGTTTTTGTTTCATCTTATTCCGTTATTGTTAATTTGTTACAGTAAATGTTTTACTGTACATTTATCTTGTAAAATACATAAATTAAATAAGTCAAAGTGAAAAGATCATATTGGTGAGATTGTGCTTGAGGAAAATACCAAACCTGGCTGTAGTAAGCATTCTCTTTTTTTTAATGGAGTATATAAAAGCTAGATCAAAAGTATTCAAACAACCAAAATAGTGTTGGACCCCTCAGGGTCCTTTGCTGAGGGGTGTCCTGGAGTTATGAGACAAAGATTAAATTTCAATTCTCATGATAAACTGCAACAATGATGATGGCTGCCACCACTGAACAATAAGTGTGTGTGTGTGTTATCTTAATTACTTACTTGGTAAGTAAGTCAAAGTTGCTCAAAGGGGTTTTTGTGGAGGACCGTCTAGCGGAGTTTATGAAGGAAAACACTTCATACTTTCATGATAATATACACTATTTACTATCAGGTTAAAACAACAATTCAGAAATTACAGCCAGAGCAAATCACACCACTTCTCCTGCTGCAGCACCGGGCTGCTTTGCCTCACATGCTGCTGCTGTTCTTTGTTGTTTATCTGTGCAAATACACACTTAAATATAAAGTAAGAAGATGAGGTTTAGATGGGTTTCGAAACAATGGGATTATGTGTGTATAAGTCAGGGGGGAATTAAAAGTTATACAGCTGTCAAAAAATTAATTTCTGCAAGATGGAGTCATGGGGTTCATTTCTGACCCATGTAACACATTATGTAAAGGTAAAGTAGCTGTCAAAAAGGCATCCATTAACATACCGGAACTGTCACTTCACCTAATGAGTTCACAGCATTATAAGCCGTCAGTTCTGCTGCAGTGACAGTTCATTTGTTCTTAGCGTCCTGCTTGTGGTATTCAGCAGAATGACCCATGTACAAAAAAATAGTGAGAAACTATTACATCAATGTGTAAAGAGCGACTAGCTGCTGGTGAACTGAATGGTTGTGTATGAAGCTGTTCTCCCAGTCCCTTCCCAGTCCCCTGGCCTAGTTTCTCTGGGATCAGCTCCACACTGGTTACTTGGACTTTAATGGTTTCTGCATCTAATAGGTCATTTTCTAACCAATATGGAGCTTTGCATCCAATTCTGTAAACCTTGTATCCAGCTTACTGAACTGAGAAACTATGTAATGGATAGGTAGCATGGTGGGAGGGCAGGACCATTGACTGCTGCCTCTACAGTCTCACTGTGTCTTGAATGTCGGTTTAAAGCAAAAATGGAAAACTTCTGTCAGAAAAACCCTACTTAGTGATGTAAGGTGGCCATTTCAGAATATTCTCATTTCCTTTACATGCACTTCTTTACATGGATTAAGTCCACTAAGAGGCATTTCCTTAAAATGAGGCCACAAAACCAACAATGGCTTCAGCATTTTGGTCGCCTTCTACAGAGTATTCTCTGAGCTTTAAAAAAGGTCTGTGCATGGGCTGTTTGTGCAGTATACACAGACTCATGCACAATTCAGGCACCCCTATATGTAGCATATTTTTGGTTTTCTGAAGCGCTGCAGCAACCATACACAAATCAAACACGAGCTGTTGAAAGTGAAACAGTAATGGTGTAATGAATAAAAATGTTTGCATGAGTAAACGTAGTTCAACTGTTGGCATTATGAACATTACAGGAATTGCCTCTTTTTTTCTAGCTGTAGGATTCTTTTGGGATAATCAGGCGCCAGCCAAGCGAGGAGCCAGGGCAACAGGTCAATGGCCAAAACAATGAGGGAGAGGTTGCAGAAAAAAACAAAAACAAAAAAACAGGCCCAGAATCAATTTTCATCAACTCTGCCGCAGCTGCTGCCTGGTTAGGTGATTTGAAGGAGGTGTGAACCGTGTCGTGATGGAGCAGAGAATGAGGTGAAATTGGATGCGAAGGAACGTTTGGGTCTGTGTTTGAGACTAGAGGGCTGTTCCGGGGCAGGAACTTACCCCTGCAGATGGTGCCATTGCCCACGTAGCCTGGCTTGCAGGTGCACAGGTGTCCTCTGATGGTGTTGGTGCAGATGGCGTTCTCATCACACAAATTCTGGCTGCTGGCACACTCGTCATGCTCTGTGGGAGAGGAAAAGGGGAACTCCTGTCAGAATCGCAGTGAATATGTGTCTTTGTTGTGCGAAAGAGGAGGAGGTCATTTCTTTTTCAGTTGAGAGGTAATATAAACTCTGCACTTAGAGGATGTCAAATGGCTACTTGACAAAGAAAATCAGACCACGTTTGAGATTATTTTCTGTCAACAGCCAGCTCTCTGAACAAGCATGTTTCTGGACATGTTTTCTTCCTGGCATGCTCACAATGGATTTGAAGTGGCTGCTTTGACATGAGGGTGACTGCTGCTTCTCCAGTCCTCATTTTACTGAAGAACCACCACCAGCCAGCTGTATAGGCATGCAGGGTAACAGCTGATATATACCAGGTGTTCTCAGTATCAGCATCAATTAGTCTAATGCTTTTGGCTTGGACAGTGCAAGATTTTCCACAGGGATATTGACTAATGAAAAGTTGCCAGCTAGCAGGGTCAAGATTTAGTAGCCTCTGGCACACTTATAAGCTAGTTTTCCATCAGATACATTGATCTTAATAATTGCATATTTAAATCAGTTTGCCCTCCCAGGGACAGAAATTGATAAAACTGTAAAAAAAAAAAGAAAAAAAGAAAAAGTGAATTACTAGGCATCTTGTAGATTTCAGGCCAAATTGTCTGTAAATTCCTATTCTTGACTGATCTTAACTCTCAATTTAAAAGAATAATTTAATCATGTTGTTCATTTATTGACACTGGCTGAAAACGTAATTAAAGACATGGCACAATTATGGTTAAAAAATTGTATCCTATTGCCTTTATACACCTAAACGAAGAGGAGCAGATGGACCGTTTCCTACACAAAGCAGTAGAAAGCTATTCAGTAGCAGGGTTTCCTTTGCCAAGTTATTTTTTATTAAATGGCTGGAATGAATTCTGATTGGATCACAATGAATGACTGTGTTGTGGATTGGCTATGCAAAGAAAGTTGAATTGAAATCTTTGAATAATCAGATCAAAAGTAAATGCTAACATGTACACACATGCGTTCGGCCTGTTTTCTCTCTTACTGAAATATCATCTTTCTATGCATGCTCAAATCACATGCTGGTAGGGTGATACAACAGCCTCCGATGGAAAGAAACATGACCGAAGAAAGACGATATGAGAGAGTTGAGAAATAACTTTCTTCCTTTTTTGTTATATCTTCTGTACATTAGTGGAAAAGTAAAAGCTGGAAGATCCATTTTCAGTGTCAGAAGAGTTCAGTTGTGATTAAATGTGGATCTCTTTTTTGATATTTACGTAAATGCTTATGTTTACATGTCTTTGGAAGAAATATTTATTCATATAAAGGTACCGGATGACAAATAAAACCAAATACTTATCCAATTATTGCACATGGTTCTATATAAAGAAAAGGGTTCTGAAAAATATCTTACTATAAATAGTTATGAAACGAATGAAATGAAATATACTTTATTTATCCCTCTTAGAGGGAAATTATTGTTGTAGCAGGGTATTATGGAATTATTCTTTTTTTCCCTTTTCCTATTATTATGATTAATGTAAGTTTAGAGTAAATCTAACACTACTTATTTTTTAATGATCTGCCCAAATTTATTGTTTTAATGTTTTTTTTTTTTTATTTTTTTATGTCTCATCCTCGTCCCCTGTCCCATTACTGTTTCCTGACACTTGCCAAGCCAACATTGTAAATAAGAATATGTTTTTAATGTTTTACCCGGTAAAACAAAGGTCAGATAAATAAATAAATAAATACACTTTGACATCACTGCCTGTTTTAGCGTTTGCTTGTTCACATGGTGTGTTGCTACTTTTGTAAAATGAAACAAAAACCCAAGGATATTGGATACCGTTGGAGCCAAGTTGGACTTGTACTACCTTAGTTATAATAACCATGGTAGTACAGTACTGACTGATTGTTACCTATGGTTACCCTGGGATATCTGCTGTTTTCTCACCAAGGTAAAATAAGACACTTTGGTTGTTAAAGTTAATGGAAACAACTTCACATGTTCTTTCTTAAGTATGTCTTCCAATTGATCATTGCATTGATGTTTGATCAATATATATAATTTGGATTGATGCCATTAACCCCTTGATCACTGATTAAATTGATTGTTTTGTTGTCATTTTTAAATGTCTTACCAAATTTAGATGCACAAACACATTTTATTTGACAAGGACAATCAATTAATGTTAAAGGCAGAGGAGGGAGGGCTGGCCAATAAAACAACCGCAAAATTAAATTGAGATTAAATTTACATTGATTTCAGTTATGAGCATGGCACATTTTAGTCAGTCCATCAACAGAGCTAACTGTGTATCACTCAGCATGCTCCAGTTCAATATTTAGCTGAAATGCACCTCTAAGCTGGTTTCTAACCACCAAGAAAAGCCAAAAGGGAAGAAACTGAGCAGAAACATAGGAGAGAATAAGAACATCTGTAGCTTTAGTATACTTTTGTAATTGGCGGCATTGAGTGTATTTCCTCCATCTGTAGGTGAATGTGTGCACATGTCCCATTCACATTGTGAATGTGTGCATGAGTGACCA
>JBBBVU010000001.1:5062748-5079083 GCA_037177055.1 Atherinosoma microstoma | reverse complement strand
AACAGCAGCCAGACAATCATTCTGTTTGTTACAATGCTGGACAAGACAGGTGTGAAAAAAAAAAAAAAAAAAAAAAAATGTCTAAAAAAAAAACAAACTGACAGCCAATCACAGTGTTAGAAAGCATGACACCATCCATAGCAATGGGGTCAACTTACCCTGTCTCTTAGCTTAGTAAAAGTTACTCTCAGCAGCTTTGTGAATAGGTTTTAATAGGGAGCTCTTAACTAAACACTTTTAGTGCAATTTAAGAGTCCTTCTAGTGGTGAGATAAGATTATTTGTGAATACGGCCCCAGGTCTCTATCTAAACATTAAACCACTAGGAGTTGGGCAAGGCTGAAAATTGGACTCAGTGAAGACGACCTTACTCTGGTCTTCTATTGTCCAGGTTCCTGTGGGTTTTTTCAAACCTCAGGGCTGAGTTCTTTGCTTCTCACACATTAAGGTGAGTTTTGCATGACTCCAGTCCTGCCTGAAGGAAATTATTTCCAACGGTTGTCGCTGTGAAGTTCACCCCAGTCTCGGTTCGCCACTGTGTTCGACGGTGACTTGATGTCAGCCTATGGTTCTGGAGTGATGAGTTTGCGGCTCCAGTTCAAAGTTGTTTTCTGTCAGACTGGAGTTTTGTTGTCCTCAAAGCGGAATGAGATAAGCTTGTGTAGGAATTTAAATTTTGGTCGTTACACTCAGAGATGCCGATTTAAGAATAAACAGCAGCGGTCTCTTATTTTCTTTCAGAGCTGTATGAAGAATTGAGGGAAAAGGTTTGCACATTAGTTTTACTGTACTGTAGATGCTGGGACTAACATAAGAAAACTCCATGCAGAGGGCACGGTAACAGATAAGTTAGTCTCACAAAGTTTCATAGTCTAAAATCTTTCACTTTGTTTTTACAAACCCGGCAGAATAGATGTCATTTAGTGACGGTAGTACGATTGCCCCTGCCCTCTGCTGAGTCAGACAGAGAAAGTTTAATGGCATACATAATTTGTCATGTAATTACAGTAAAACAGAAAGTTAAGATCAGATTTAATCAGATCTTTATTCTTTTAAATAGTTTTATAAATAAGTTTTTTTTCTGGTTCCATCTCCTCCTGCCCCCAAATACTGAGGCAGTCTCCATACAATTGATCATCTCTGACGCTTCCATACTCGTTTCTTCCCTTTTTCTTTTACTTTTCGGAACCACACACGTTCAACTCCTCCCTCCGTGCATCAGGACTTCTGTGAGTAAAACCAACACTCAGTTTTACTTTGGTTAATAAATTCCTAAAACATGTCCTCATCTCTCAAGTTCCTGCCATCGCCTCGTTCAATAATGTCAAGCAGAACACTTCAGTAATGTGAAATTTAATGATCAGTGACAAGCCCATAAAAAAAGAACAGAGTGGGAAAAAAAATTCAAGGTTTTTTTCCGTCTTCCTTTTTTTTTCGACCAGCAGAAAGTCGTCATGTTCACTTCCAACATTGCTGCTCACCTTGATGTGAAGTGAACCTTAGCAGAGATCTTTCATTTGCCACGGGGCAAAAAATATTGACTGCTTCTCATAACATTTAGCACGAAGGACATGCATTCCCATAAAAATGAGTTAAAGAACATTTCTGAAACCCCTGTTTTTAAAATAACTTTAACCTGCCGCTGAATTCATCCCTCTTTCCCTGCACTGCTGTATGCAAATCACGTTTTAAAAACACGTGTCAGCTGTTAATACACAGATGGCTTAAAGAGCTCCCGACCACGGAACCAAATAGGTGTCCATATTCTAGTAGCTTTTTAAGATTGTTGCTGGTATATGATGCAGATATCCTGTTATGTCGTTTTACTTTTCATTTCTACAATGAATGAACGAAAAACTATGCAGGGAGACTTGAGATTCACATGTTTCTTGGAAACTTACAGGAAAAGGAAAGAGGCACAGGCCCAACAACGATGCCTTGTCCTCAGATAAAATAAACAGATTTTTGACTAATTACACTTAAAGACCTTAATATGATCTATTTACCTTCACATAGTTGTTAAAGAACACAAAATTTTTTAGGTATTACCAAATCCTCAAAGTTTATTCAGCGCCCATCACTACTTTACCCTCAGGATACATTCTGGGTTAAAGTAAAAATGTCCCGGCTCAACAGATACCGTTTCAATTAGGGTTCAACTTTTCCAGTCGACTGTAGAGACACTCATACACAGCTCGATGGTTTTGCTTTTAATTGTAGCTGATATTTAAAAAAGGCAACAAAGGAAGTAAAATAGAATACCTGCTGTTAAGTAAATGAAGAATGACAACTTCCCAAAGACCTGCCGCGGTGGATGCGTCTCACATCTGGTGCAAATGGAAGGAGGCTCATGGGTGTTGCTCATTGTAATGTGATACTATTATACTCCACTTTGTTTCCAAGTACCATTGACAGATGAGTGAGTTCTGCTTTCACAAAAGTTAAACACCAGCAGCAGCTCTCAGTCATGTACTGCAGCTTCATTACCATCGCTTTGATTCCACTTCTTGTTAGTTTCTGTGAACCGGAGCTCTCATCACACCACCGGACAAAAACACTGGCGGAAAGTTTCAGTGGAAAAAAAAAAAAAATCACAATCATTAACAGTTGGTTTTATTTAAGACAGTTTAATTCAAACCTTAACCCTCAAACACAACAAAATAAGCCACAGTCATCTCCCAAATGAACCATTTGGACTTCAGGTTACTCTTGGACAAGCACCTGAGATAAATGTTATATAGTTGAACTATGAACTCTTTCACAAATTCAGTCCAAAAAAACAGGACAAATGACACCAGAACAGAAGCCGCTGTAACTGTACTGCTGAGTATAACATGTCATTATTAACATGAATCACTAATAACCTTCCACTCTAAAACATGAGTGGCTCTCATTATGCTGCAAATATATTCACTTACATCATGATTAATAGCTGCTCCTTCAGCAGCATTCGGTTTGCTTCATAGTGTCCTAAGCACTCGGTTCATACCCTCCCTATAGAGTCGCAGCACACAAGCATACTAAAATTCATTTATCAACCAATGAAATATACAGCTCAAGGCAATAAAGATGCTTATGCAGCAAGTCACATTAATGAAAGCATGTTCCTTTAATGTGCTCTGCCAGTAAACATCCATCCCATAAATAGCCACAGATCATTATTATTCCACAAATCTCAGTCTGCATTCAGCCAAGGCTTCAGAGAAGAGACAATGCTTACAGAGGAGACAGGAATCGGTCTCGATGGCGGTGGAGTTTGATGACGAATGGGAAGAAACGCTCTCCACATAAAACCTTTATGGGAGAGGCTAAATATAAACACCAGCTTCTCAGAAGCAATTACAAATAGATGAAAGTGAAGACTAAGACAACTTTATCCGAGTCTGTTCCCAGCCTTCCAAAATTGCGTTTGATGGAATTATTAAATTGGCTGGTGCCAAGCCAGAATAACAGCATGACCTCCATTTTTGAACAGTGAATGTACACGGACAGGGTTGCCAGACTCGTCACACCTGAGTTCCACAATCATCACATACATAATTGGAGTTGGATTTGATTAAAATTTTCATTAAACATGTAATGCATCTTGGGCGGTGGCGACGGCTACATTATGACCTTTCCCATTGCTAGAATCTAGAAGAATATATATAGCAAGCGATGCGTGAAATTAATGGCAGCTTCTTAACAGCAAACGTGTAATCAATGAACACGTTCATAATGAAACAAAACATATATTAAGAGCAGATGAGAGATGAGTGAATGTGTATTACAGGATCAAAATCAACAGCATGAGATGCGACTGCTGTCTGAACAAAAGATAAAGACTGAATCACAAACACATGCAAACACATCAGTTCAATTCAATCAGTGCAGTTAAAACACCTTAATTTGTTTATGTAAGCAAACTGAACAACTAAATAGGTCTCAGGTGGAAAATTATAGTAATTAAAGCTTGAATGGTGTGACGGTGTGACAGCCATTTTAGAAATAACCCGTGGCAAATATTCAGCACCACATGAAACCAGTGACCTTAAACAGGGAAGCTATTTGAGCTGTCTGCTCAGTAAACACCAGAATCACACACACTTTATCTGGTTTAAGCTCAAGACATAGTTGAAACAATGAGAAACATTTTTCTTCTTGAAATAAATTCCCTTCTACATTTCCCTCCGTGTGAGTCGACACAGCACACCCCCCAGCAGCATTCAGGGTTCAGCTGATTCACATGTGCTTCTCATTGTTCGCTGAGGTCATTTTGATGAAGATGTCTGACATGTCGCAGAGGGACAGTGTGATTCTGGATGCAGCCAGTACTGCTTTCCATCCATTTTCATTGTTACCAGGGTGACAATACTGCCTCAAAGGATTGGCTGTCAGAAATGTGGCGATGCTGACGACACCAGACCCAGACAACAGGCACGTTTGGGCAAAATCCGGGCTACTTTTGGCACTAATGGCTCAGTTACGGCTCTGACAAGTGTTGTGTGGGCCAGAAGTGGACCAGATGTCAGTTGCCAGCTTGGCTTGGATTATGGGAAGTCTCCTGTGGGTCACATGTGGTCAAGATGTGAGTTGTTGGCCTGGCGTTGATTACAGAAAGTAGTTTGTGGGCCAGAAGTGGTCGTAATACAGGAAGCCTTCCTTGTGGGCCACATGTGGTGGTCATGTGACATGAGTTCATGAGTTTTGGCAGCTGCACTCACTTTTAGTCAAATCTATAAGTCAAGGCCATTTTGTTTGGGCCAAATTTGGCCTTGACTTAACTTTCTGAAAAGTTCAAACTTTAAGCAGAGATCTTAGAAAGTTGCTGTGTGCAGCATTTTTCTACTTTATGCACAGCTGCAAGCACTTTCTCCTCATTTGAAACAACTAAAGCTTGGTGCTCAGGAAATAATTTTTTGTGGATACAGGCCCCAAACTTTTCTATTACTAGGAACAATCAGTGCTTGTTTTTAGAGTGTGCTAATCACATTTGTACATGTTTTATCAGTGGGGGGAATTCAAGATTCACTTTACTGTCATTTCACCTGAAAACTCATATACACTGAGAAACTAGTAGTTGTTTCTCACCAGTCAGTAGATCAGTGTATTAAAAAAAAACAAAAAAAAAACATTAATACATATTTAAAAGAGATAAAACACAAGATAAAAGTCAATTAAAGAAAGTTTAGGTTAAAAATGAAAATTCAGAGGAACACCATTTGGAGACACAAAGAAATAAGATAAAACAAAGTGTGGCCCTTCTAACCAGTTCAGTGCAGGTTGTGCATATGGTCCAGATAAGCAGCGCTGCTTATTAAAACTCCACCAGGCAGGTTAAAATGGGAACCGATAATTTTACTGTCCATCTTTGCTATTCTGTTCAGCTGCAGCTCCAGAACCAGGACGTGTATCTGAGGGAGGATACTTTCTACAGTGCCCCTATAGAAAGTGATAAGGTCTGAGGTGGGGAGGCCAGTTTTTCTGAGCGTGCATGAAGTCGCTGCTGTGCTCTTTTGACGACTGCCGTGGCGTTGCTGGTCGGGGTGAAATTATTGACAATATGCATCTTGTACATGAACTGCCGACAACATAAAACGTGTAGACGGATAACTACGGCTAGCTGGTCTGAGACATTTTGCTGAACCCTCGAAGTCTGAAACAGTGTCTAAAGGTCCCATGAAGCAGTGCTGGGTAGCTGAACCATGTACAAAGGCTGGCAATGAATTCAGTCCCAGCCTGGGGCTCTTTGCTGCATGCCACCCCCCCTTTCCCATCTCTTTACCTACTTTCATGCCAGGCTATTTTCAGATAAAAAGGTCACTAGTGCCCAAAAATCCATTGAAATATAGGTTTTAAGTTCCCATGAAATAGAGAGGTGAGCACAGTCTGCTTTCACTTATTTGGCATACACATACATTTGTAAAATGTAACTTTTTGTGAATAGGATGCAACAATAGTATATTTTTGACATCCTTGAGTATGGATTAACTTGCTTAATGTTTAGATCTATTGATATTATTGAAGAGGGACAGATCTGCTCTACTATCCAGCTGTAGATGCATATCTATATGACAGTTCATGTAATTTACAGGTTCAACAGAATTTGGACAAACTCAAGGCAGGTGGAACCTCTGTCGCCACCGCTCGTCATCTTCGCTGTCCAGAACGAGATCATTAATGACACAAATCAAGTTTGACCTTTTAACCCAGTTGTCAGAGTAAAACATTGTCATGCCATGAATAAGTTAAATCTCCCTCCCGAAACCCCTCACAGCAACACAAAGAGATCGCAGATTTATTCAACTCTAGTGAGAACATTATTTTTTCAGCATGTTCAGCTTGATTTACCTTAGAAACCACAGTTCTAGTTTCTAGAAGTCCCCTGTGAGACAATTGTATTTTTTTCCCCTTCATGTGTTCTCATCAGCTGCTAAACAAGCTTTATGTATGGGAGTCACTTTGGTTCAGGCAAAAAGAAATACTCGCATAAGGTAAGAAAATGATAGTTGCATCTTTGACGACTAAAGAGAGAAGCCAAAATAACATTAATGCTGGGTTTTTTCTACAAATATTAACTTTTTTTGGCCATTTTGGAATCAAATTCAGGTTATTAATCTGTTTTAGTCTAAAAATTATGTTCTGTTCACTTAAAAAAGAAAGAAAAAAATAGAAGAGTCTCAGAGGGATCAGAAATCATTGGAAACATTAAAACACTGATTGCTTTTTACCTTCTTTTTTAATTAAACAGGAGGAGGAAGTGGCTTCATTAACTGGTGTACTGATAACTGGTTTGGCAAACATGGAGTTCCTGACAGAAAAATCCAAGGCTCGATTTAAAAAAAAAGCTAAAGTCAAATTGCTTTAGCAAATTAAACATTTGTTTATTATAATACACAACTGATATGAGGTAAGGCTTCATTTTTCACTTGTCTTAATTAAATTCTGTCTTCCTGCACTACTTACACTGTTCAATCAAAACACCACCTGGCAGTCCACTGTCAGTTTGTATCTGAGCACCAACTCGTTATGAGGAGCGTTAGGACACCAATAAATTGTTTTTATCTTGGGCAGCACGAGTGTTTAATCAAGCAGGAGAAAATCCTGACCCCATGATTGATTTACAGGAAAAAAAGAAAAAAGAGATGAGATCTGTGGGCCGAAAATAATGACGATAAAATGTTGTAATTTAAATGGGGACACTAAATGTTTGAGCAGTCAGGCAGCAGGAAAACTCATCCCGGAGAAATCTGAGCCGAGTATAGATCTTGAGAAGCTGAGATGTGGAACCTCACGCTTTTTGCCACTTCTCTTCCTCCTTCTCTTCATCCTCCATTTTCCAAGAGCCGCGTGCCAGCTTCCACAGAAGTGAAATCAAGTGGAACCACAATTACAGCAACCTCCTATTGTTTACAGGGCGCCATCGTCTCAAAGGACAGGCGGGAGCAAAGGAGGGACAAGCCAGACAGTTTGTGCAGAAATGCAAAAGCTATTAAGACGCCTCTCAGTTTGTAATATTGAGTTTGCTACAGGCATGTAAGCCATGTGTGAGGGGGAATCGAGTTAAAACCTGCACTGGTGTCTGTGGAGACAAATATGAAGTACACATGAAAATACACCAGCCTGAAAGTAAAAAAAAAAACACATTTAACAAACATATGACTGCAATTACCAAAAAAAATGCTTTATTTTACCTCTGCTTGTGGCTACTCATCATACTGACCTACATTTTTCATTTTCAACAGATGGTACCCTGGTGCTATTTCATGCTGTGTTAAATGACTGCACTTCAAGGGAAAATTTTGATATTTTATTGAAGTATTTTTAGCAGAAACCTACATGAACCTAAAGAAGGATTGCACACAAAACATCTATTTAGACTGGATTTCCTTTCTGGGATTGTAGCTAATGACAAATGGCAGCAGCATCTTTTTAAGCCCATTCCTGGTCTGAAAAGGTCTGAAAACAGAATGAGAATCAGCTGATTTTAGCTCCAACCATCCAGTCAAACAGATGCTGGACTTCATGGATTAAAATCTTGGGCTGTGCATGCTTGGTACAAGAGCATCTGTGTGTGTTCTCTTTAATTTAGCATCAACAATATCAATACCAAAACCTTTCCAGTTCCGGATATAATGAAGGATAACAATGCAGATTACAGCACAAGCAACCAATTAAAGAAGCTAATGTGCAATCGTGTTAGCCTCGTGGAATATGAGGTACCAAATATGATGATCTGACAGCCTCGCAGGAGATGCACAAGGAGAAGCAAGAAGAGAAGACGAGAGGATTTATCTCTCCCAGCAGATGTGGAGAGTCTTCCTCGGGCTCTCAGTCAGCGGCTAGGACACTTTACAAGCCACAAAATGGATTGATTGTCCACGGATCCTTGTCCTTGTTTGGCTGCCAGCAGTGAGCTAATTAAAGAACACTTCTCTGAAGAAACGCTGAGCTGCGACCAAGTGCTTTCTATTTACCCTCGAAGAAATTTGCTGCTCACCACTTCAGGCAAACACTGAACATTTTAGACCAGCTATGTAACAACAGTTGGCACAATGCTCCTTTTTTAAAAATAATTCAACATACACAGAAATAAATCTTGGCAGGAAACTTGCATTGTAATGTTAAAAGTATTTTGTGGAATTTTACCCTTATATTTAATGCTGGAGAGGTCAGGGAGAATATAACTCAGAATTTTTATGGCAGAGAAGCCTCTAAAAGATGAATGTCTGCATTTTATTTTGTTTGATCACACACTAATTCTCTAAGGCATTAAAATGACAGATGCTGGAGCATTTGTCAGTTTGCATTAATTTTTCTACACGCCCATATTTCAGATAAGATAAAAGTTTCATCGTCATGGTGGCGGAGATATGCGGCCGGCGCATTTAGGAGTCATGGCACACTAACATGAGTTCGATTGAAAACTGAAGAAAACATTAAAGTGTCAGGAGAATATGAAGATGACTTTTGAAAAGTCACAGGATTGAAAATTCAAATAAGGCACGTTCCCATTAATTGGTTTGAAGCATGGGCTGCTGTGTGTCACCAGGAAGTGACCTTAAAAAAGAAACAAACCAGCAGTTTTGGCAAGGGATAAAATAGAGATGTCCTCAAGATTATCTGTTATGGGGTAGATTGTAATTATTCTTTCAGAAGCCCCCCCAGGGCTCTGTGCTCAGCTCCTCCTGTTTACTCTTCACACCCGTGACTGCGAGCCCAGACATGAAGAGCTTCCTGCTGTGAAGTTTGCCAACGATACAGCCATCTCCAGAACTCAACTATCTTGCAATGTGGTGCACAGGGAGCATCCTGCTGCTCAGTTTTAACTAAACAAATAAGCCGATTGTTGCTGGCTATTCTTCCATCTTTGCCTACAGCAGAGGAGCTGAGATGAGGCAGGTCTGAAGCACACTGAACACAGTAATCAATGTACCTACCAAGGCAAGTTCATGCAAACATCTTGAAGAGCATTGTTATGGCTGTCACTTTATTTGCCTAATCTGTATGTCAATTCCACATGCAACTCAACCTGTTCCATTGCCCGGCTGGGATTCGTCCTCCACCACCACACCTCCACCTCCAGACCAATTAAACTCTACTTCCTCCCTGCCCAGGATAAAAGGCCCAGGATTTCATTTATTCATCGCAGTTGTGTTCTGGAGATTGTTGGTCGACAGCTTGCCCTAACTGTAGAACCTTTGCTAAATTTGGCTTGAGATTTGGTTTGTGTTTGACCTATTTGGTCTAGTTTTGAGTTTGTTAAACCTTTTTGCTTTTGTGTTTATATTGTTAATTGTGTAGGGGATTGGGTTTGTTACTTTTGCTTTTCTATTGGGTTTTTTGTTTGGTGTATTAGTAGATAGTGGTGCTGTTTCTGGGTGTTTTTGTTTTAAGTTAGAGCAGTCAGTCGGTTTTGTTTCTTTGATTTCTTCTGTTAGTGAATTAGTCTGGCTGTTCATTTCCCATTAGTGTGTTCTATTAATTTCTTTGATTTGAGCAGCATCACCTGCCCATCCCATCTTGTCTTTATTTTTGTATGTCTGCCTGCCACACGGGACAACAAAATCCCTTAAAACTCCATTTTCCATCTGGACACATTTCTTTATGTTGCATTCCCTCATCCTAGCCGAACCAGGGCCGTAACATAAGTGGGGGCTCGTCCGGGATCTATTGTAGTAATCCTTGTGTCCGGAGTGGGCTTTATTGTTCAGTGGGTGTATAACTTCAGTATGTCGTCGTCCTTTAGTTTGGAGCGCTTTTTAGCTGCTAGCCGAACCAGGGCCGTAACAAGCATCATAACTTAAAACATCATGATATACCAACATCCAGTGGATATTAAAGATCTCATTGTTATATATTTTCACAACAGAGCAATTTCCTCTCAAACTGAATGTCAACTTGTGGTTCCTAGAGTCTCTTAATATAGAATGGGAGGTAGAGCCTTTGACTTTCCCTCTCTTATGGGACCAGCTCCCAGATTGGGTTTAGGGGGCTGACGCCCTCTCTACATTGAAGAACAGGCCTAAAACCTTCATTTTGAAGAAATCTTATAATAAAAGGTTGCCAACCATTCCTTTAGTTATGCTGTCACAGGCTTAAACTACAGGGGGCATCCCATGATACACAGGGCACTTTCTTCCATTTTCATGCTCTTTATTTTCCATGTATAAATTTCAGGGCTGTCAAAGTTAATGATACCTTAACGCAAATTCCTTTAAACAGTGTTAATATTAACGCATGCACCGCCTGCATGGTTTCAGGAAGTGATGCATAAATAATGTTGTGGTTCTGAAGCAGGAATGGATCTTTTACCAGCAGTTCAGCTCTGAAGTTCTGCAGATGGTTCTATGGACAAGACGGAGGTCATTTTATCTACTGTCAATGTGAACTGACTTACTGCTCGTACAACCAACCTCCTGGTGTGCAGCAAACAGCTTATTCAGATGTCAATTTCAATTTTATTTATATAGCACATTTAAAGGCCTATGGCCAAACAAAGTGCTTTACAGTAAGATAAAGCAACAGAAACAACAGTAAAAACATTAAAAACAATCAAAGTATAGCATAATAAAACAATAAAATTGTGACATAAAAAAAAACAAGTGATAAAAGTTTAAGTGACTCTGCTCTGCCAAAGGCCAGGGTAAATAAATGAGGATGCTATTTGCAGACCGCACAGAGAGGGGCAATGTGTTCCACAGCGTGGGAGCCACAACTGCAAAAAGCTCAATAGCGCTCCTCTAAAGACGGTCCAGTTCCAGCAAGACGTCCTGATGATTTTCTAAGCAACAACCTTTCAACAGCAGATTGGGATAAACTAGAGAAGATGGAAACTGTGCTGAAGCACTGCAGGCAATTTAAACCTGTTAATAACATGTTAGTTTCTAAATGAAAGTGAGGCTGTCAGAAGTGGTCAAAGGGAGAGCTTGTGTGTGAGTCTGTATTTATGCTTGTCGATCCCTCCGTCCTATCCTCTTCACCCCCAACCAGTGGAGGCAAAATGGCTACCCTCCCCTAGCTGGGTTCTGCCGGAGGTTTATCCTTGCTGTTAAAGAGAGTTGTTTCCTTCCCACTGTCCCCCACCGCCCCGTGCACGCTCAGGATGGAAGATTGAATTAGATAGAATGGTTTCTTGAGGCCATTTTTTGTGAACTGGCTTGGTCTAAACTCAGTGATATAACTTGGACTTATTTGGATTAGTTATAATTAAATCATTTAATTAATTATGCCTGTAAAGTGCATTGAGATGGCTTTCTTGTGAATTGGCACTGTACAAATAAAGCTGTATTAAACTGAATTGAATTGTCAGACAGGGACAGAGTCTACATATTGAGGGTTCAGATATCTGTGAGCTGCGACAGACTGGCGACCTGTCCAGGGTGTACCCTGCCTCTAGCCTGATAATTGCTGGGATAGGCTCCAGCCCACCTGCGACCCTGCATGGATTAAGCGGTACAGAAAATGGATGGATGGATGGATATCTGTGAGGTAACACATCTGCGCCATTTCCAAAAGATCCTGAAGGACAAAACCCACTTAAACAACACCCTGTTCACCGTATAAATATTAAATACCTTGTTTCTATTGTTGGGACCAAGAAGCACAACGACTGGGTGCCCTCTTTTCTTGTTGGGACTCAGGGGGCTCATTTATAAAACTGTGCATAGGAAAGATCGTGACAAGTGGTGTACAAAAGGAAAACCAGGAAATGAGTAGCACGCGAAAACTCAGTGATTTATAAAAGAATGTGCATTTTTCCATTTATAAATCATCAACTCTGAAGTTGTGCATCTTTACACATTGTGCATTCATGCCTATTTATATCCAACCATTTCACTTTCTGAACAGCTACAGATGGAGGAACACCCTGCTTGTAGCCTAACTGAGGAGCTGTTTTTCACAACAACCATGTTATCTTCATTCATTCACTTAGAAGTTAATTTTTATACTACTGTCTGCCTATTATCTATCTGCAGTATGTGAATTGATTTCATAACAACGTGCAAGTTTTGCTTCACAATGACAGAACATATCGATGGTTGAGGTTCTTTTTCAATAACATCTATCTCTATTTCTGTCTTTAAACCATGTTTTTAGTGTGTGTGTGTGTTAAAGGACAATAGATGTATAATATGTGATGTGAAAGGGAACATTTGATATTGTTTACAGTATCACATTCCACATCATTTGCTTGGTTTCAAGCTGTTGAAGTTTCCCGCTTCTCCAGATTCTGTACGTGCAGCTGGGTTGGAGTTGCCGTGGACATTCTCCTGCCAAACTATTTTCATACATCCCAAACATTGCTTATAAGCACCATACGCCAGTTTTTTTGAATGAGGCCCCAGATGTAAAGCTAAAAAAGTTCTATAAAAAACAGAGGAAAACGGTTCAAATGTTCTTGAGCAGGAAAAGAATAAAAAAATAATGTGCTCTCTTGGCTCCACCATAGAAGCTTAATGGGCAGCTTGTTAAGTGTAAACCAATCAATTAGTTTGGTTTCCAATGAAGCAAAAATCTAAATCAGATTCAACCTTATTTTCAACTAGAAACACTTTACAAACATTAGTTTTTAACGTTAATTGCTCCAACAACTCTAAATGATCATTTTCATTTACACTTCTGAGACCCGGACAGATATTGTGGAACCAGTCATTGCAGAGAATTAATGGCGGATTTGCCAGCACATACTGATGCTCCATCAGGAGCTTGCTGTGTTGGTTTCCAAAGAAGGTTCTTCTCAAAGTCAATGAAAGATCCTTGATGGTTATGTAGGATGACATGTCATTAAATTTCAGCAAAGCACTGCCTCTGAGTTTCCTGTGTTCTCAGAGCACACACAATCCTCTGTACATGGCAAACTTGTAACAGACAGAAGTCAGATTTATGGCTACAAAATATTTTAACTTTTCTTTTTTTGTTAATTTTAAACATATTTTTTTATCTGTGAAATTCATTTATTTATTAAAACAGGGACAGTTTGCATTAATGAACAATGAAATACAAATGTGTCAGATTTGAGCCTTTAGCTAACTTCCATCTGTTGTCCCATGGCAGTTTGATGTTAATTATGACAATCTTATAAAAAGCACAACTACATGAAATTATATAATGTAAATTTACCCCCAATTGTTGACATTCCACATTATAAATGACATTGAAAACAAATCAATAAAACAAGTGATGGAAATAATGAAGTGCAGATTATATTTTGTTATAGTTGCAGATTTACACATGGTTGTACACCTGATTAGACCTTTAAAAAGTTTTCAGCTATTCCTTGAATACAGACAGACTACAAGTTTGTTTTCAGAATTAAGGAAGGAGTCTTTCCAAAACCAAGGCAAGGACACTTTTTTGGCATCCTATCTAGAATGTATCCTTGACTTTGTGAATCAAATAGACTGGACCCCCAATGAGTCACTTTTGGAAATGCAGGTGAAAGTCGCTGAACACATTGTCAGAGCGATGTAGAAAATGTCAAGTGTTCTGCACTAAAGTGGATGTTATTGTGCAATTGAAAGCCAAACCATGATGTGTTCACAACTTTAGGATTTTTTATTGTGTAACACAGAAGTCTAAATAAAGACCACTGAAAATAGAATAAAGAAACACCAGTACCAAAGCTGGGCTAAAACATCTGCCTCATGCATGAGTCAGTTTTCTGGAAACACAGCTGTAAATAAAATGTTTGTATGAACCATATTTGCAAAAAATCAACCAATCAATAATTGTCCAAAAAAGTATCATGCACTTAAACAAGTGAATGTCTCGCTACTGGAGGTTCTAAATAAAAACCCGGTATTTCTACCAAAACATTACTGAAACAATAAATAAGCAAACTGAACTCTTCTTACATATAAGGGGAGAAAAATCTTTCCTTTCAATTCAACTAGTGTGTCTTTTGTAATTATAAACATAAGATTATAAAAGTGGTACAACAGCAACCTTGTTCTGTCTTTGTCATCATCAGGGTTTGCAGCCACGACAGCAGCTTACCCCCACTGTATTTACACTTCTGTCAGCCTTGCTGCTTTATTATGACAAAGCTGATGTGGCCTATTTTTAGTTAATATTTACAGTTCAGTGTGTTGCTAACACATCCTAATTTGCATTCAACACAAAACATAGCCAAGGCTAAAAGGATGACAATTATTTTTAACAGATGTTTGGCCCTGAAACAATGATCTGGACAGACTGAAATCTTTATCTCAACATGCCGCTGCAAGGAAAATCAGGGGTTGGCCGATGTTATTAGAATTTGCAAATGAAAGACTGCTGCCCAGAGGATAATCACAAATTTGGATTTAACAGAAATCCATCCATTAGTCATTAAGGCATTTCACATTGAGGCAAAATGGTAACCTGCTGGTACCACTAAATGAAAAAGTCATGGGATTAGAGGACTTTCTGAGATGCATAGTGTGGCTCCTTTGGATTCCAGCGCAACATTTCAAACTGAACCAAAATATTTCACAGTTACTCAGTAAACTAAAGAGGATTTCAGAACTGTTATTAACAGAAAAAGCTTCAAACCAGCCATAAAGATCACTCAGCACAGTTAAAGATTCAAGCTCTCTTGTAGTTGCTAAACTGTCATATCACAAGTTCAGCAGATTTCCAGTTTTTAACTAATTTTACAGAAAAGAAACTTGAAAGCTTAAAATATGAACCACACGGGTCAATTGATACAAAAACAAAAAACATATCCTCCTTTTAGATTAATTATTCAAATCAATTAGTATACCATAGGCCAGATTTGCTGACTATACTTTCAGTGTGGGAGTAACATGTCTTTGTGCATGCAGACGTACCGGTGCAGGAGTATTCATCCACTCTGATGAATCCTGGCAAACAGTCACAGCGATGGCTGCCGGGCAGGTTGACACACACTGTGTTGGACTGGCAGTAATGCATCTGTGTGGCACACTCATCAATATCTGAGGACAAACAGAGCAGATACACAGGATTAATAACTCCCCGACACTTCTTTAAAGACACAACTTACTCCTTAGGCGACTGATTAAAGCATGTGGATGGAGCTCGGTGTACTGCTTTATCAGCGCTGAAGCAATTAAGTTTCAGATGAAGGGGTCTTGGGATTCACATTGTTGTTTACAGTTGTTAGACTGTTACACAACCAAAAATGGTACCGAAGATTAGTCTCTGCATTGATCAATCTCACATACAAGGCAGAAGGTTTTCATCTATTAATCAGCTCTTAGTTTTTACAGCATTAGAGAATGTAGGTCACTTGTTTCCGGATCAAAATGACTCTTCAATCACTCGTACATCACAGAGATCTTTAGTTGACCACTGGCTAAATATCCCATAGCCAGTCCTACAATCAGCTGTTCAATTAACCAAGCATGAATGAGGAGTGAAAGAATAATGGATTCACTGTAAAGTGGTCTGGGTCAACACAGGTAGCTAATCGGCCAATCACATGGCAGCAATTAAGTGTATTTACAAATGCAGACATGGTCAAGATGACTTGATGATGGTCAAACCGAGCATCAAAATGAGGAGGAAACGTCATTTGGAATGCTTTTTTTTATTTTTCTCCTAATTCTAATTTGGATTTTCTATAATTTGATTTTAATTTGAGCGATTCCATGTTGGAGATGAACATTCAATTTATTGACTTTGAATGTCAAACAAGCTGGTCTGAGTATTTCAGAAATTTCAGATTTTCACACACTCAACCATCTCTACCAGAGTACTGTTGCATGTCCATCCCTTAATGAGTACAGTGGTGCATCTTCTGATGGCTACTTCCAGCAAGATAATGCACCATGTCACAAAGCTCAGATCATCTCCAACATGACAATGAGTTCACTGTACTCCAATGGCCTCC
>JBBBVU010000001.1:5039332-5053647 GCA_037177055.1 Atherinosoma microstoma | reverse complement strand
CAACAGATTGGCTCAAACTGATTGTCTGTGAAGTGCCTTGAGATGACATGGTTGTGAATTGGCGCTATACAAATAAAGCTGAATTGAATTGAATTTAAAAGAAAGCTTTGGTCATGTTACACTGATTTAAAGATTTGATGCTTTATCAAAGAAAAAGACATTTCCATGATTCAGCTTTTGTACGAGTTCAGTTACTGTAAAAGATTCCCAACTGCTTTTCAGACACAGACAGTACTGAAAGCTTAGATTTTATTATACAATGACGCATGAAATCACCACAGAGAGCATCAAAACACGCCCCCAGGCACAATGCAGGTTATTCAAGATGAAACCTAATGTTGATGCCCCCCCCTAAGATTCTTAAAAAGGTCAGATGTTGCACATCTATTTCATGATACAGGTGTGTAACAAGAATTAGAGTGCATACAGACTTTGTAGAGTGTTTCACCACTGGAATAACATAAAGCAAACTGCAAACAGGAAGTTGGACAACTATGCAACCAATCACACTTATCTGGCAGCCAGAAATGGTTCTAAGGAGGTAGCAGATCCCAAAACAGAGATAGAGGGAACATCTTTCCCACAAACATCTCTATTAAATTCTACTGTAGCTTATATATATATATAATATATAAACCTATATAAATATGAATATAACTGATTTTGAGGTTTTTTTTTTGTTTTGTTTTTTTAAGAGAGGTGGCAAAAATCATCATCTTATCCTATGGTTTTATTTATTTAATTATTGTCAAAATTAAATCAAACCAAATAAAGCTAAGATAAAAAGGGTGGGAAATTTGTGGAAAATGCAATTTCCCCTCGGGGATCAATAAAGTATAATTCATTCATTCAAATTAGCATTTAGCATGCTTTTATGGGTCCAAGTTTTGAATTCAAGTCATATTCATATATTTGATGTGCAAGTGAGGGTCTTATGTAAAAAGAAGCTAAACGTTTTATGAATCCAACCTTTTTGCTTTGATAGCAGTGCTGAGTAAATTATTTAATTAAGTTGTGTGAATATTGTCCAAAAGCCAAGCTTTCGTTAATTTTTTTCTCAAAATAAATGAAATCCTATTATCAACAGCTTAATCAATACATGTTTTAAATACTGAAAATAAGGAATTGCAGAAACACACATTTTCTACTGTTTGTAAAAATTTTGAAGTGCTCTTTTGCTGCTGCTGTGCCCTATTTTCCTAAGAGGTAGCTGGTGTCAGAATGGAGCCCAGTGGGAAAATGGCAAGTGAAGTTAGAGCAGCTCACACACACACACAGAGTTATTTGTCCCTGTGCCCGAGACTGTTGGGAGGGCATTGGCAGCAGATGGTGTGCTAAAGCTCTGGTTGTGTCAGGATGAGGCAACCGGGAGTGAGGCGTGCCCTGTTCGGCCCCAGCCTTGGAGACCATCGCCACGTCCTGCATCAGTGTTGCAGTCAACCTATTCCCCATAATTAAGGCCAGCCCCTCTGGTTCCATCTGACAGCAGAGAGCAGCTGGAGGACGGAGGAAGAGGAGGAGAGGTCGAAGTCCCCAGATGAAAGCCAGCAGAGTGGCTCTCATGTTCCATGCACACCCATGTGTGTCATCAAGCCACATGAACACGTGTTAAAGAAAAAAAAAATCTAAAAATCTTACTTTTAACCCTAAACTAACATCAAACTTTAAATGGATTTCCTCAACATTCCCCATCAGCCCAGTTATAGCTTCGACCTCCAGTACTTATTAAGCTGCTGCTGGTGTCACTGGAAGCTGCTCGAGTTTAATTCAAGGAAAATAAAAAGCTGGAGTCAAACATTTTTCCAAGCGAAATCCTCAGGATGCAGTGATCTGTAGTCAGAATATTGTAAAATGAGATGAATTCACATGGTAGACATCTGAATAGCAAGTTATGTTAGATAACTAGAAAGAATGACATTAGTTCATGATTATGGGTCTGTAGATGCTTAATATTAAGTTACACAACTTGTATTATTTGCCATTTAAACCTTTCCACTAAAACAAGAGATTGAGAAGTGAAAATGTGATTTAGGTATTCTTAACTGTATAATGAAGCCCTGCTGTTCAGACTATTACTATACCAAATGTAGAAACTTTTAAATCTAGGTTAAAAACATTTCTATTCTCATGCATCTATGCATGAAATCTGCACAGTACTTTTGAATTTCTTAATTTAAATCAAGTCAAATTGTGATTTTTTATCTTATTTTATTCTAATTAATTTTATTTTAATTTATTTATCCAATTTATCTATTCATTTTTTAATTCATAACTCATTTTTTAATGATTTTATTGTGATTTTTGCTATTTGTTGCTGCCATTTCCTACTTTTTAATGCTTTCTTTGTACAGTAATGCTTTTAAAGTTTTATGTAAAGCACTTTGAATTGTTTTGAACAGGAAATGTGCTATACAAATGAACTTGCCTTGTCTATTATGAAATATGTAACCTAGATGCCTTAAAACTGTTGACACAGACATCCACACTCTTCTGACCAGCAAAATTCTGACTTGCTGAATTCCGGTCAGCACATTTACAGGGACTGATGTGGTGAAGGAATTATCTTGATTTTCTATCGTCAGAATGCCGGATAATGGAAAAAATACAGGAGTTATTTTTCAGCCTTAATCTAAATTTAATCCAAGATATAATCATAATCCTAATCCTTAAAAAAAATATGACTTTAAAAAGTGGCGATAAACTAAAATGAGCTGATTTAGGAGGATTTTCTTCATTCGGTGCTCAAATGCATCTCACATACAAACTTTCCCAAACCTGTAGCCAGCTCTGCAAAAAGAAGCTCTTCCTAAAACTTCCGTTTTTTCTGGGTTTGCTTTACTTTTATCTTTACCAAAATACGTAGAAATTTAATCAACAACAAACATAACCATGCAAAAAATATCAGGAGCTCCTGTTTTCATGGCTGCAAAACAAATCACAGCATATTTGCTTCTGCGTGTAAAAACAATATTCTGACATTTAACTGTAGTGAGACATCAGGCATGCAGGAGGCAGCACATCTGTTTCTGTTAACATTCATGCCTCTCATCTGCTCTGCCAGCTGTAAGACAACCCACTTTCACAAGGTGCACAGCCAAACATGCATCACAATAAGCTCTGTGAAGCTGGTGAATCTAAATCAACTGGTGACCCGTGTAGATCAACAAAAAGTCTAAACTCAAGCCCACACTGCCCATCAGAAAAAAAAAAGAGTCAACACCTGGATTTAACTAATCAAATGGGTAAAAGCCTCTCATTTAATGATGATGTTTCAGCTGGCAACAGGTTATTTAACCTGAACTGATGCAGTGAGCAGCTTCTCATTTCTTAAAACAACCACAAGGGAAAAGTTGGTGGAAAAGTTGTTAATAGGTTTCAGAAAGGTCAAATTATTGACATGAAGCAAAATAACATCTAAGGAGATGCTGAAACTACTTAAACTGGGTTAAGAACTGTCCAACAGATTAATGTATCACTTAAAAGTTTGATGAAATCAAATCATAAAAACAACAGTAGAGCTCAGGGCTGTATTTAATAGTGAAAGTAAGAACATTTCCACATGAACAATGTGAAGGCAATTCAAGGCATTGGGACTGAACAGCTGTGTGAGAAAACCACTAATCAGAGAAGCTATCTGGAGAAAATTTTGCTAGTTTGCTAAGGAGCATAAAGATTGGACTCTGGAGCAATGGAAGAAGGTCGGTGGTCTGATGAGACCAGATTGACCCTGTTTCAGAGTGATTGGAGCATCAGGGTAAGAATAGAGGAGGATGAAGTGATGCAGCCATCATGCCTAGGGCCTACTGTACAAGCCTGTGGGGGAAGTCTGTGATCTGGGGTTGCTGCAGTTGTTCGGGTCTAGGTTCAGCAACATTATGTGCCCAACGAATGAGGGGACTACTTGAATATAGTGAATGAGCAGGTTATTCCATCTTCCTTGATGGCACGGCCATATTCCAAGATGACAATGCCAAGATTTATCGGGCTCAGATTGTGAACGAGTGGTTCAGGGAGCAGGAGACATCATTTTCACACATGGATCGGCCACCACAAAGTCCAGACCTGAACTCCATAGAGAATCTTTGGGATGTGCTGGAGAAGGCTTTGTACAGCAGTCCCACTTTCCCATCATCACTACAAGATCTTGGAGAAAAATTAATGCAACTCTGGAAAGAAATAAATGTTGTGACATTGCGGAATCTTATCGAACCAACAACAATCAAAGCTAAAGCTGGTCCAATAAAATATTAGGGTGTGCAACTTTCTTTTTTTTCTTTCTGGATGACATTTCAAAGTGAGAATGTTGTTGCATCTGTAAGAAATGGAGGCTGAAGTGTTTTCACACAATGCATGCTTTCATTTCCAACACACACCTCACCTGTGAAATGGTTTCTTCTCTGCAGCAATATATCAAATGTGTTTTCAAAAATCCCTTCCACCTCCTCATTTTCACTCTGACAACGTGAAACATGCAGGTGTAGTCTAATTAATTTAGCAATCTGACAATTGAGACCCCAGCAAATCCACTTTCAACTGCACTAAAAATAACGTCAAAGTATCTGCTTGATGGGAAGGACTGCAATCTAGACACTTATCACAGTCTTACAGAATGGTCAGAGGCGATGTCAGCTAGGATAGTAGATGGGTAGCTATTGGGCTAAATAAAAATTCTTATCAGACAGGTGGAAATCAATATAAACCCTGCAACTTATTTCAGCCTGAGAGTTACAACCCTGTCGAGTTTCTGCATTAAAGGTCTCATTAATGTCTCCTCCTAAATCTCCAGTACCATTTCTAGTTCATCCTGAGGTGACTATACAGTCTGCTTTCATTCATCTAACTGTGTCCTTTTACCAGCCATGGCTCCATGTACCTGCACCGTTTTCCCTCTTTCCTTGTCCGGTTTGCACTGATACGATCAGCTGATGATTCACTGTAGCTGCCTCAAAACTTATAATTGATACAGGATCCTGACGCCCCAAGCAGCTGACATTCAGCACAATCTGAAGGACAGCGAGGGAAATGAGGAGCGTATAATGGAATATGCCGCCAGCACAAATAGGAGGAAGAGCCACTTGTAATGTGATCTGCTCCAGCGCTTAAATATCAAGTGCAATTAAATGCCAGAGATGGTGGCACAGAAAATAGATGCATGTGTGAGTGAAAATTAATTTGCTCTCAGTCGGCATGGACATCCTTTACAGAGTCAGAAATCATTTACAGAGTGGAAGTTCGACAGAAACCCTGATGCTCCTGCCAGTGCACGGGGAGATTATGTGAAATGAGGACGAGCGGCAAGAAAAAGATGCCGACACAAACAATGCACTGATTGTGAGGTGACATTGATATGTGTGCCATTCAAACTGTGCAAGAGTTCCCCCTAAAGTTTTTCAATGAACATATTGTGAACATTTTTATGGTATTTTAAAACCATGCACCTCAACAATCTTGATCAGCAGCCTGAATTTTCAGCATATATAAACTATGAGGTTGCTTAATTTATGTTTGTGTGAGAAACAAAATATACCCTCTTTCAATTCTAAAATTTGACATGTCAGGATCGAAAACAACTATCTGGTCCGATTCAGGTCTTAAAATGAAGAAAATAAAAATTCAGATGAACAACAAGACAAATTACTCATGTAACAAAAACTGAGCCTGACTGAATCAGTCCATGACTCAATAGCTTGTAGAACTGCCTTAAGCAGCAAGAAGTGTAACTGCAATAACAATAACTAAGGTTTGCAGAAATGTGTTTATTCAAAGCTTTCCATCCCACCTCAGGATTTAACTCAGGATGAGGTCTGAACTTTTATTAGACCGCTTATACCAACTGATTCTTTTCTTTTTCAGCCATTTTATTTCAGGTTAGTCGTCGATTGGGATTATTGTCCAGTTGCATGAGTCATTTCCAAATGAGCTTTAGCTGTTGACAGAAAGGTTCACATTTGACTCAAGTATACTTTGGTATACAGAGGATTTCATGCATAGTGTCCGGGTCCTGGGGCTGCAAAATAAGCCAAAACTATCAACCTTCCACCTACGTGCTTAGCAGCTGAGGTGTTTGTGCTGGTATCCTGTTTGGTATTCTTCCAACGTGGAGCTGTACATTATGACTAAGCATCACAATTTTGCTCTCATCTGTCCAGGACATTATTCCAGAAAACTTGTATGTAGTTCATTCAGATAAACATTCATAAACCTTAAATCCTGCTGACATTTTCTTTTTAGATAAAAGGCCTCTCTCTCCTGTCCACCTTTCTAAACAATCCAGACATGTTCAGTATTTTTCTCAATGTACCGTCATGAACTTTAACATTTGACATAATAACTGTGGCCTCTCAAGTCTGAGATAAGGCTCTTCTTTAAAGCAGTTTCTTTTGGGCTAAATTCACTGGGAGAGTCACTCGGAGGACTGAATTGTCTTGAATAATTTCATCCATCTTCTACCGCTTATCCATATCAGGTCGCAGGGGAAGCAGGCTAAGCAAGAAATCCCAGACCTCCCTCTCCCTGGCCAAGTCAGCCAGCTCACCCAAGGGGATCGCAGGGCGCTCCGAGGCTAGCCGCGAGATGTAATCCCACCAGCGTCTCCTGGGTCTTCCATGGGGTCTCATCCCGTGGGACATGTCCGGAACACCTCACTAGGGAGGCATCCAGGAGGCATCCTAGCCAGATGCCCGAACCACTTAATCTGGCTCCTCTGGATGCGGAGGAGCAGCGGTCCCACTATGAGCCCCTCCCAGATGACCGAGCTTCTCACTCTCTCTCTAACGGGAGAGCCCGGCCACCCTGCGGAGGAAACTCATTTCGCAGGGTGAAATTATTCAAGGTACCAGTGTTTTTTAATAATTTCAAGAATAATCTAAGTGTAAACAGATGTTTGGAAACAGTCTTATAACACCTCTTAGACTGATGGGCAGCATCCGTTGCCTCCCTAAGCTCAGTGTCCATCTCTCTCCTCCTTGGCATTGTGTTAAAACACACCTGGTTGCTCCTAACCAACAAACTGCTCAGGTTTACACTTTCATAGAGGTGCGTGTTCCACACATTAAGCTTTGTTAATGACCGTTAAATACATCACTTGTTCTTGTTAATCCAAGGTTGTATTTACCTCATAAGATGTGATGAGGACGGGGGGATTTTTCTATCATGTTCTGATTTAAAAACATTACAGTACAAGGTAAAGCCTTACAGTTGAAAGATGCATGGAAATTATATTTCCCTTTCCACATGGACTTTGCATTATTCTTTACAGTACTGAGAACTGTTAAACTGAGTTTAGCTCCTGTTTTGTTCTATAGCTCATTTTGCAGACTAACTCAATGTAACGTGTTCTTTCAGCTGCTTTAGACCTCTGCTGTCCTTCATCCCCATCCCCCACAGTGAACTCCTGTCACCCTCAAAGGGAGAGGTAGTTTCTGGGCAGGGCTAGGGGACATAGATAGGGTGCATTCAGCTGAACACCAGGTCAGCCATTTTAATGCTCATCTTTTTTTCATGTTCCACAGGATGCATGCTGTAGGACTTTACCTAGAAGCTGCAAAATGTTGGAAAGTGTGTGAGACCTTTCTACAAGGGCACAGAGCTCAAGGGGCAGACAGAGATTAATGATGAGATGACAACTCTCTTTCAATATAAAGAGAAGAAGTTTGTCATTAAATGGACAGAGGGGGTAAGGGAGAGTGTGAGCACTTGGGAGTCTTGCAGAGGTGAAATTTTCCAGTTTCACTCCCTGAAATGAAGATTAACCAGAGCTATTGCACAGTATATACAATCTAATAACTTCTAAATTACATTTAAGATAAATTATTTTTACTTCAAATTCCTAGTCTTTTTGCTCTGTCCCTGTGAGTAATAGAGAGTCCTGATATCACCTCTGAGCTATCCATGCTGAACTTCATGTAAGGACAGGGAAAGAAATCTAACTCCCAGAAGATATGACTATTTAAATTAATCCTACCTCCACTCATTACTCATCAGGCTTTTGCTGCTCGTCGCCAACTTGGCTCAAACACTCATGACTCTTCAGCTTAACTGGACTAGCAAACAGGTAACAACATGTTGCTTAAGTTTTGACAATTAACTGTTGGTATTGGACAGTTCCATCCAGCAAATGAATGGGATTGGTTTTTACTTTTTTAAGGTTTGTTATGTTTATCTGTACCTTTGTTTATATGTGCTGCACTGATATCGGGTGTTCTCATCCCAGGACATGAAAATCTGCCCCTTTAATTTTAAAGTCGACCTTCTGATTTATGATGCAAAGGAGTCGTTAAAAAACAGTTTTGTTGTTTTCTTATAAGATAAATTCCACCATCACAGCTGACACTGGCCTTCCTTCTTGACTTGGACTCTGTTTATGACATGCTCTGCATTTGTAATTTTGGATCAATTGAGCCATAAATGTTTAAACTACAGAGCAATTTTCAAGAAGTGTGAGCAAAATTACAAGATCACAAATTACAGAAAAGTGGAAGAACCAGAATATTAATGTAGTCCATTTCCATGGCTTTCAGTAGTTTTGAAATGGCAATGCTTGCTAACCAAGAGCTGCGGCAAGTATGCTACTGGCTCAGGTGGTGAGCACATTTGTCTTACATATCTAAGTGGTTGAGAAACATCTCAGATCATTGTGCTGCTAACTTGGCTAGGTCACAAGTTCCCAGGTATGCGTTTAGGTTGGATATTCCAGCTTAGCTGGCCAGTAGCTTAGCTTTCTCTGGAGTACCAGGCCGTTTCTCAATATGCGTACTTGCGTTCTTGTGTAATTTTGAAACGTCATCAGTTGAGGTCCAAGTACTGTTCCAATACAAAGAACGCATCAAGTATGCCCCAGATTCCCGGAAGTGTACTAATTTTTTTGAGGATGCTTCAGTGGTGACTTCTGTGGACTTCTGGCATTGATTGCGTTCGAAAGATGGCGGATATTTGATATAACAATATAATGTATATAGTATAATAATTCAAATTGTGCATTTTCTTCTGTTTGTAAAATTGTAAATACTGAAAAAAAGAGACGTTGGGGAAAAAAAACTTACAACCCCCCCGGTTTTCCGGCAAATAGTTTTGTTCTTGGAGCAACGTCTTTAACGTAACAAAGTACGCTTCCATTCCAAATGCATAATATGCGTACTCGCGTCCCTCCGTCCTCAGCCGTCTGTACTTCCGACAAGTCTGTACTAGTAAGTACACAAGTACGTTCTCAGCGTACTTTGAATTGAGAAACGGCCCCAGTCTGTGCGCTATGGGGAGCTAGCTCAACTAACTTCGAGCTCCGGTTTTCTAAAATCCCAAAGTGATTGCCCAAGAGCAAGCCAAGAAATTGCTCCCCCTGGAACTCCAGAGCTAGATGAGCAAGCCATTGGGAAAATGAGCTGAGATCTCAAGAGCTGCAAGAAGTTCTCAGATAGGAGTTGCTTGTATGAATAAAGGTTAGCTTAGCCATCTTTGCTAGGTTGCAGCTTCAGAAGATAGCCCGGGTCTCCCACAGTTCTAGAAATCACCACTTATTATGAAGTATTGGCTAGATCAAGGTACTTCCTGACAGCAAACCTACGTCTGCAAGCTAGGTTGTCATAACTCACTCTGTAGGCCATCTCTTCATAGCTTACTAGCTTCTCATCTCATCAGTTCCCCTATCACACACATTCAACTAACTGTACAGCCTCACCCTGTATGCAGTTTGGACTGAGTCCTGAGAAAGAAAAAAAAGGTTTAAGAGAAAATATAGGCTTTCTAACACAACTTGTCTGAGGATGTTAATTAGTGCTCTGGAAACATCCATTGCCACAACACTGATGACAATCGATGATAACATGCCTTGTACTACATAAAAACACTTGACTGTATTTTTTGAGTCCCATTATGTTGAACTCTTAAAGCTATTATAATTTTTTCATGTAATTTATTTACAACCTCTTTAGTGGGGTGCTTCCATATTTTGTGCTTACAGATTGAACCCCATTGGCTCCATCAGTAACTTTAACTCCATTATCCCTCAACAGTGAAGAGGAAATAAAAACATTAAAACATTTGCAAATATCAATAATCCTTGCTTTAATAGATTTCAGGTTTTATGGTATCAAACAAAGACATCCTCTTCTTTTTTTGAGTGCAATCAAAATACTGAAGACGTTATCATCTTGAGGCCAGCGGAAACACTGTAGGTTGACAATGTTTAAAACTGGAGAAAAGAAATTCACATCACAGTGCTGCTGAATATTCATTTGGATTAACCATTTATGGAAAATTACCTGCAGCTAAAACACATCCAGCTAAATAGAAATTTTATTTTTGTCACAAGCAGCTTGTTTTCAAGTTGTGTTTGATCAGAGTTACAAGATGCCCCTCCACAAACACCCCAAATGCTCTTAATCACAGCCACAGTTGATTGTCAGAAAATACATTCAATGCAAATGACTAGAGTCTCAAACATACCCTCAAGCAATTTGTTTCTCCACACACTTCATACCATCCTTTCATTTCCAACTCTTCTTCTTGGATACATTAACATATTTAGCTTTCATCAAGTGACAAACAGAAATTGAACAAGAGTAACTCAATACTAAAAACACTTTTGAAAGTGCTGTTATACACCAGAAAAATTACACTGAAGATGTTTTCCCAAAGGAATTTCCATGTAAATGAGGTATTCGAGATCAATTCTGTCTGAGCTGAAGAACGATCTATGTGCAGTCAGACACAAACACAAACCAGTAAGGTGCTTTGCCCTCTTGCAAAACAACTGGGGGTAAAATCAAGGATAGATAATAACAAAATGTTTTTCCTGGCAGTGAGTCCAAGTGGCACTGATTCAGCTGTTTGTGGACTATATGGGCGGTTGTGATACGAATCATATGGAGCCGCCTGGCTGTATATTGTTTTCCGTTTTTCCTGCACACATTAGCCTGGGTGTCAGTTGCATATCCCAGAAACAGAAGCAAACAATTGCATCTACAGACAAAAGGATGAAATAGACTATGGATTAAATAGTAATGAAATCTTGAAGGAGTCGTGGGGAAACAATCACATTTCTTTAGTCTCAAACAAACTCACTGGAAAACCGCAAAAAATTCAAAGTCTAGCAAATAATTCCAGATTCAAGTAGCAACAATAGAAGCGCCACACAGAGCACACAAAACTGATGATGTTGACATTTCTGTTCAAACAACTTTACTGCTAACAGACTTAACACTGTAAAATATAACCTCAGATTGTTGTTATAAAGTAGTTTATGGAAACGACTAAATTGCATGTTATTCTGCAAAACTAAAGAATGTCATTAAATCAGTGCACTATGTTCTGTGTAAATGGCAAATACAAAACCTTTTACTTAATTAATGTCCATAAGTCTGTTACGGTTTTAGCCTGGATTAATTTTTACCCATCTTTTGAGCTACTGGCCAGTGCAGTTCTTGTTTTGTTTCTTTTGCTTGTTTTGTTATTTAAGGGCGGCTGTAGCTCGGGTGGATAGAGCTGTCGTCAACTAAACAGGAGGTCGGCGGTTCGATTCCCCTGACTACATGTTGAAGTGTCCTTGGGCGAAACACTGAGCCCTACGTTGCCTCCCTATGTGCCTATCGGGTGTATGAATGCTTAGAGAAGCACCATATGCTCCAATATAGGTGCTGTATGAATGTGTTGTGTGAATCGGTGAATGAACATGTAGCGTCAAAGCGCTTTGAGTGGTCACTTGACTAGAAAAGCGCTATGATACTACAGTCCATTTACCATTTATTTCATTCCCAACTTGCAGCACTAAAACCCAAAGTAGCTCAATAAGCAGTTTCATAAAGCTAAAAGATAAATAAAAGAAGTCTCAATAATGGAAATCCAGTAAATATGAATCATTTGCTGGACAATATACTCAAATCAATCATTCAAATGTAACTATCAAACAATTATTAGTGTTCTAATCCCAAAACTAACTTAAAGCATAAAAAAAACATTCCATCAACACTTTATTTGTATAGAATTGGAAAGACAAACAAACAAACAAAAAAAAACAGTCCGAAGAAAAACATACTTGTGCACACTAGTGACAGACTCTAGTGGAAGTCTTCACGGGAATGAGCGGGTTGCGAAATGCTGTTTGGTAGCTTCTGGTTTGGCATTTGGACGTTGAGCCAGAGATGACCATATTCAGATAACAAGGTTGAAGTGGAGACACTTGATACCAGATTGGACTGAAATATACATATCTTTGAAACTCAACATGTAAACTATTAAAGTTGTTAATGGGGAGGTGGGGGGTGTTGTGTGAGATTAGTGACCTGTGTTTTCTTGTAGCCAGGCTCTTGCACGCTGACCTTGCTGATAGTCTGGGCACAAGTGGAAATTTTGGTTTGACACTGGCCTAACAGGAAAGGACAGGTGTCAGCACAAAACATTCGGATGGGGATTGTGCCTCTTAGGTCAATGTTTATCAGATAAAGATGTCCCGTGGAATTTGGTATTAGTTTAGTGAAACCGTAAACTCTTTAAAATTCAACACCCGTTCATACTTCGAGTTTCTCATACCAGCGTTATCCTGTTCAGGGTTATGAGGGCGCTGGAGTGAATCCCGGCTGTAATTTGTCATCCAAGGATTATAAATATCTACACGAGTATTATCTGCTTAAAGTGATCGAGATATAATGTCAGAGCAGCACAAAAAGGTGTTGGAAACACTGATTAAACCACACAGTAAAGTCCTATAGTCTCCCATTGGAGGGTGAAAAGTACATATTTTACAGAGCCGCTGCAAATACACACGAGTACTCCTGGGTTTGCCCTTGGACCCGCCTTTGTTCACTAATAATTCCTTATTTCAGTCATTAGGAGTCGACTGTTATCCATGCACAGCGACACACCGAGCTGCTGATACCGGCGACATCAAGGTCACCCGCAGGTGGGATACAGGATCAGCCAGACTTCAGCACAGAACTTCAAGTTGCTTTTCTCTGGATGATTTCAGTTCAGCAGTCTGCTTCCACCTCATCTCCTGCATGTGTGTGTTTGTGTGCTTGTCCTCCATCACCGTGATGTCAAGATAAATGGGCGGCCAACAAAGCAGAGAGAGAAGGGGAGAGGAAAAGTGATCTCTCCTCTGCCTTTTTATCGCTCTATTTCATCATGGAAATCACCTCATTTACTCCGAGCACTTCTCCATTCATCTCTTATTGTCACTGGCAAAACCCATTTTCTATGTGCACCAGTGGTGTGCATATGTGTCTGAGACTCAGCGATAAAGAGGCAAGCTGAGTGGATACAGGTATGTTTGCATGAGTGGAAGTCACAATGCCCACTCATCATATGTCAGGAAATTACTTTAATGTTAGAACCTGTTGTTGGTTTTTAATTAGCTCCTGTCAACATCTGCAAATCGTGGTTTAATGAATATTATTTTAGATTTAGAGTGAAATTGTTGGTACGGAAGAGATGAGCACTTTTATCTGGAGGTCCCTGTCTGTTCCTCTTATACCAAAGTCATCTTGTATGTATAGAGACTAAATACATCATCACAAATGCTGCATGAATCAGAGAAATAATCAGAAACAAGCACAAAAAAAAGCAACAAACCCCCCCCCCACCAGCGCTTTCAATCACATTTTTTTTCCTGCCTATTTATTGCAAATGATGGATTTATCTGCAAGATTAGATGGAGGATACTTTAAATTTTAATCATTCTGCATCAGACTGATTTGTCTGCAACATTAATACAGCATTTTCTCAGTTGAAAGAACAAAGTTCTCGGCATTATCCCTGCGGGAGATCAAGTGATGAGCCAATTGGTGGTGTAGGTTGGACTAACATCGCTGTCAAGTGTTCTCAAGCTGTGTTGAGCAGCACTTGTTATTTTTCTCGGCATTCTAGACGCATGGCTACTGGACAACGAATGATTCAACATGCTGAGTTATATTTATTTTTCTCTGCTTTACTCCCAAAACAAGTGTTGTCATGGAGATGCATTCATGTAGACAGAAATATTGCTAAACTAAGGCAGGTGTGTCAGGTTCTCCACAGAAACCATCCTGAGTTGAGACTATTTGAGACAATGACAGAAGGAAGCTGGAAACGAGTTGACAATTCTGTCTGATAACAGGAAACGGCAACATTGTAAATTTGGATGCTGGAGATACACAGGTTGCCATGGATACAGCTGTGCTCATGAGGTGACAGCCTTGCTGTATTTCTGAAGCCTTTTGGGCGGAATATGTTACATGATCAGTGATGATGGGAGGGGGGGGGGGGGGGGGGGGGGGGGGGGGGGGGGGGGGGAGGGGGGGGGGGGGGGGGGGGGTGGGGGGTGGGTGGTGGGGGGGGAAGGGGAC
>JBBBVU010000001.1:5028495-5039232 GCA_037177055.1 Atherinosoma microstoma | reverse complement strand
CAGCTGTGCTCATGAGGTGACAGCCTTGCTGTATTTCTGAAGCCTTTTGGGGGGAAGATGTCACAGGATCAGTGAGCATGGCCCCCCCCCCCCCCCAAAAAAAAATATATATTTAAAAGGATGATTTAAGATGCCGGTGTACAGCTGTGTGGAAAAAGTGCAACACTTAACACTTTTTTTTGTTACATTCATTCATCTTTAAACTAATTAATCAACTTTCCGTGCAGCGCAGCAGAGGGTTTGAGCTATACGCTGAGAATCTAATCAGTGCCTTGTTGTTTCTATTCCGTGCAAAGCCAGGGGTCCTGTGCCCAGGAGGCTCTGCGAAGCCGGTTAATGACATGAATGCGGTTAATAATTCAGAACAAACCCTATGAGGGTCTAAACAGAAATGTGACGGTAGGCTGGAGCCTTCAGTGAATAGTAGGAGCAGCAGCAGCCTGGCTGATGGAGTAATGTGACATGACAGCATTCACCTCAGATGATAGAGAATGGAAGAAAACTATCAAAATGCTTATAAATATCTTATATAGGCAGTGGAAAGTGGAGGAGCGGGGGGAGGTGGGGGCAGGAGGCTTTCAGATGTGCTCCGGCTTCTGCTGCGGATGCTAATGTCATGCTATTCACCATGTGTGTGTGTTTATCATCCTGTGTGTGACGCGTGTAGCTCGGCATGCGGCTTCAGCAGGTGATGAGAACTGTAAATCCAGGCAAGCAGCTTTGTGGAGCAGAAGAGTCACACAAACACAAAGGACTTTCAGGGTGTCTCGTGTGTGTGTGTGTGTGTGTGTGTGTGTGTGTGTGTGTGTGTGTGTGAGAGAGAGAGTAAATGACTTCACTGTAGACTGTGGTAGAACATGAGCTGCAGAGAAAAACAAGATAATGAAAATAAAAAGCCCACCGTACAGCTCCTGGATTGAAGCCCTTTACCTTCTGTAAAGTAACATGACTACAAATGCTTTTTGTGGGCTGCAACATGTTTTAAAGCCCCAGGTCAGATATGAGAATACAGAGGGCCGCTCGGCTATGAACACTCCACTCTTGAGTATTACACAACAAACACCTGGAAGAAAAAACAGCAGTTTGAGCCTCTGGTGATGAGGAGAAACAGAGGAGAGGTAATAAGGATAAAGCATTGGAGGATAGATGTGATACACATTCCTTTGCATCTCAGTGTGGAAAATAATAAGTTGTTGTTGGCCACAGCCACGGACCGATTATTAGCTCAGATTTGATCATCTGTTCATTTCTGTTTCTTTATTGCACAATGACCATCTTACACCCAATGCCTCCATGCTTTTGATTCATGTGGTTTATCAGGAG
The DNA here is from genome assembly GCA_037177055.1 of Atherinosoma microstoma. Taxonomy (NCBI): domain Eukaryota; kingdom Metazoa; phylum Chordata; class Actinopteri; order Atheriniformes; family Atherinidae; genus Atherinosoma; species Atherinosoma microstoma. The sequence continues at coordinate 5,037,909 of JBBBVU010000001.1, read as the reverse complement.
GCCTGTTCACATTGGATATTATCGTGTCTTGGCTAATCTGATCCAAGGTAGACGCCTCTCAGTATGTGTTTAAACACTATCGTCAATCAGACGAACATGTCAGATTGACCTGAGCTGCATTTCTCTGTAGATTTACAGAATTCCAACACGCTCAGTTCTGTACCCGACATGATGGGAATGAAGTAAAAGTGCATTAAATAAAAGGAGCTCGACGTGAGTACACTTCTGCTAATAAAGACACACATAGAAACTTCTGACTCCTCGGATTGTGACGGCTCAGCAGGGAACTGTAAGCTGTGTTCACGAGTGCTGTGTATAAGCACAATCGTGGAGCTTAAATGTCTTTAATGTGAGTGATGCTATGGAACAGAGTTACGATACAGTGATGACAGTTGATGCAACCATTGCTACAATTTATTTCTACAGATTGCTGTTGAGTCGTTTTTAATTACCAAGGATTCAAATATTCTTTGTCTTTATTAAGGCGACATCACATATCCTGCATTTACTTTGAGCAGTTGTGCACGTCCTCAAAAATTAACGCTTTGTGTTCCATTACTATCTCCAACGATGCAGCTCTCACTCTGTTGTGACATTAGTCAAGTCAACTTTATTTATAAACACATTTAAAGACAACAGATGTTGACCAAAGTGCTGTACAACTAAGAGTGATAAAAATGGAAATAAAAAACAGAAATAAAAAGGGGGACTAAATCAACAACATAAATATCAAAATGAATAAAACACACACATAAAACAAATAATCCACAAAAAAATGCCAACGCTCAGTCTGGTTTGAAAATGTCCACAGTTGGTGAGGTCTTAATAAGGAGGGAGAGGCTGTTCCACAGTTTAGGGTCGACAACGGAAAAAGCCCTGTTCCCTCCTATTCTCAGCCTGACCTCTGGAGAACAAGAAGTGACTGGTCCGCAGACCTCAGCCATCGAGAGGGAGAGTGTGGGGTTAAAAGATCGGCGAGACAAGAAGGGGCCGACAATAAAATCTTAAAATCAACTCTAAAACTAACAGGTAGCCATTGTAAAGAAGCCAATACAGGTGTGATGTGCTCTCTCTTCCAAGTGCCTGTTAACAGACGTACCGCAGCATTTTGGACTAACTGCAGGCGGTGCACGAGGAAATGGCTCACATCTGAATAGAGGCTTTTACAGTAGTCAAGTCTCAACGAGACAAAAGCATGATTAACATTTTCAAAGTCGGATAAAAAAGAAAATGTTTGACTTTTTACAGAATTCTCAGCTGGTAAAAACTCTCTCGGACCGCAGCACATGCCAAATAAAAGAGTACTGTTAAAAATAACTCCCAGGTTTTCTATGGAGGTTTTGCAATACTGGTGCAAGGGACCAAGATCCAATTTCTGGGCAATGCCAGCATGGCAGTCTGGAGGCCTGAGCAGCAGAACTTCTGTCTTGTATTTGTTTATGAGTAGGACATTTTTCCATCCAGGACTTTAACTTCATCTAAACAGTTTATTTGGGTGTTTAGAGGAGTCTGGCTGTTGCACTTGAAAGAGATGTATGTCCAAGTATCGTCTGCATAGCAGTGATACGAGATACCATGTTCGTTTGAAAACAGAACCTAAAGGGAGAAAAAATAGAGGAAAAAAATTGGACCCAGGATGGATCCCTGGGGAACCTCAAATGATAGGGGGGCCGAAGAGGAGGAAAAAGCCCAAATGTTGACAGAGAAACTTCTATGAGGTTAGTCTGAAACCATTCAAGCACAGAATACCCCTAAGACCAATAATCTGTTCATTAGCATAAACCAGACACTGACCTCCTTTGTTGACCTCGTGTTTGTTAACGTCATGCAAATCCAGATGCTCTGTCTGATATGCCTGGTGTATAACGTAGAGCAGGGGTGAGCAAGTTTGGCCCTAGAGAGCTGTAGTCCTGCAGGTTTTGATGTTCCCCTGTTTTAACACACCCGATTCAAATGAAGGGGCCACTGAGCACAGCTTGATAAGGTGTTGGATCCATTTCATTTTAATCAGGTGTGTTGGAGCAGGGAAACATCAAAGTTCTCTAGGACTGAACTTTCCTACCCCTGACCTAGAGTTATCCTTTGTTAAAAGCGCTGTACACAAGCAACTATACACCCCCAATGGCCTGGATGGTTGACGTGGACATGTCAAAAACACAACCCTGGCCTTATGGATTTGGCTGGTATGTAAACTTCTGACAGCGTGATTTTTCTGGCACATGAACAAAGACTTCTGTTTATATAGTGGACATCAGCTGTGTCAGTTCTTACTCAACAAAAGTTGGAATGAAAAGCTTTTTGACTGGTTCTCTAAGGCTTAGAAAATATCTGTACAACCAGACGCTGAACTTGCCATCCTTGGCTGCTCGCAGGATCCAGCAAACCTACCTACAGCGGTGCGACAGTCTCTGATGCTGGGCCTGATTGCTGCCAAAAGGCCAATCCTGACTGACTGGAAATTGACTTCTCCCCCCTCCTTTCAGAGATGGTTAACTGATATGACTTCTGTCATACAAATGGAAAGACTCAGGTTTATAAGGACTAATTCACTTGGGAAATTTCCAGCTATTTGGGACCCGTTCCTTGCCTACTTGGACATGATGAGAGCCCCACCTCACCACTCTCTCTGGGACTTGGTCGAGAGACAGTGTGTATATCTTGTATACGTGTAACTGGCAGTTTTATTATGCATTCATCTACTCATCCACCCATATCTTTTGTATTTATGTTACTTCTTTTTGAAAATTGCTAAAATACATTTAAAAAAAAGTTGAAATTAAAAGAAGACAGCTAGCCAAATAAAACATAGTAGTTAAGGGTATAGGATAGGGATGTGAATTTTAAGTGATTTTCAAAGTCAACAAGTCAGGCTAATTAAAATAAAATCAGTCATGACTTCATCATTATTGGGTCCACAAACACAAGCGTTTTTTTTTCTCTCTCTTGTAAAGGCCAGGATTCAAACCTGGGCTGGAAGCATTGAGGAGCTGTAGCCTCTGTATGTGGAGGCTGCTTTACCAGGTGACCTACATGCACATTTTTGTAATGATTTAGTTAGTGATTCCTTATGGTGCTGTTAAAACCGTACAGAGCTAACTTCATCCAACTTGATTTTGTTGTCCGGTTGAGTGAAATACTGCCAACTGCTGCTCCAGTCTTACACTATGGGTAAACTCTGGCGCTGTAAGCATTAGTTCTGGATCTCTGCGTAGTGAAACATCACTTACCTCCTGCCCCAAACAAAAATTAGTCTAATCTAAAAAATAGTAATCCACAATGTAAGTCGTTCAGACTGATCCCTGGTGCACATGTGTAGAAGAGTAACCATCCAAAATTCATTCTCCTTCACTCTCTGGTTTGGCCTCCAATAACTTCAGCATATTTCTTTATAGTACCAGTTTTCTTATCAACTGTCAGGAAATTTTTTGGAGACAGCGAGTGTAAGATCTCATAAAATCAAAAACGTAAAAAATAAATAATAAAAAAAAAAAACCCCAGTTGAAGATAAAAAATTCAGGCATGTTTCGGAGTCAAATGACTCAGACTTACAGCTATCACTGTCCTTTTAATATGGATACAATTTGCAGGCGGAAGGTCTTTAATAATCTTATTAAGGTTTGAAAATATTTTTGTTTTACAAAATTGAGTCTCATTGAACAACCAGATGGGCTAATTAATCTAAATGAGAAAAGAAGGTATTTATGAGTCAGGCCTAATCCTGATGTCTGTCAAGTTTTTTTCCTGACCTCTGCATTTCGAGTGTGTCCTGTACCTTTATAGAAAGGTTTTTACAGCTTTGACGCTACATTTCAAAGGATTAAACACCTCCCTTGTGGATAAGGAGTACCCCTCTCTCTTTAAATCTCTCCTTAGCTGAGCCCAGACCAACCAAACAAGTATTGATCAGAAGAGGTCCCCACGTCATCCTCAGCTTGCAGCCTCATTAAGGTTAGCTTCATTGTTTCCAGATGAGACACCCAACAAAAGCCCCCTGCTGACTGAATTTGATGCATGCTGTTACCTTCAAAGCTATAACTCTTGCTTATCAATCCTTTTTTCATCTCTCACCCCAGCATGCTCATCCTTCTCCTCCGGCATGAAATTCCAAAGCTACACAAAAGTAGTAAAAGCCCATGTACTAGTACTGAAGCAACCCCATTTGTCTGAAAACTGAATCAAACTGCAAAGGCTGGATTTCATACAGATAAAATAAGATTAACTGAACATGATGCACAATGTTCACCATAAACAAGCATATATGTGAAAGTAGGAAACTTGTAGGGTATGGCCTCAGCCAAAGTCAGAACCTTGTCTCGTGATTTTAAATGAAGTAATCCAGATCCGACCAAAATTAAATACACATAAGTTGCTGCCACATTAACTGAATAAATAAGCTTGCCTGCCTGCATGTAAAGGTAAAACTACACCAGTGCCAAAGTTCTGATGAAGAAAAGACAAAGAAGAAGAAGTAAATTAATCCTTTGTTCGAAATGCTCTTCTAATCATTGGAAATCAGTATTGAGATAGAACCTTTAACCTAAGAATGTTCTCTATTAAAGCATTACATAACTTTATGGCTTCCTCCTTACATATAAATTGGATTTAAATGTGATATAGCTTGTTCTTTTATCAAAATTCACTGTTTACCAAAACTTTCATCAGCAAAACATTTGCAAAAGATAGACTAAAATGAATGTGCTATTAGGAGTCTATTTAAAACATTACATGGTGCAACACAAAAGCCTTCTTAATAAAACACAAAAAAATTCAGTCAAATTTTAAACATGACAGCCTACACGCCAAAAGACACCATACATGTAAAAATGGACAAAGCTGACTGTGTGCCTTGTTTTTCTTATAAAAAGGACCATTTTACGTTATTCTGTACGCCTGGGGCAGTTTTCATCGTATGCACTGCAATTAAACTTTCATATTACTCTAAATGTACAATCCCACCCATGCCCGCGCTGCGTGACCATTAGATGCTATAGCAACCGAGATATCCATTTAGCAGAGTTGCATAATTAAAACTGAATGGAGCGATTACTTCTGCTGCTTTCCAGGAGAAAATGTGTCTGCAGGAGAACAGCAACCCCCCCTCCTCCTATGTGTTAATCAGATCTGATAACTTTCTCAGACAAATGTACTCATCCCAACACTACTTCATGGAGGACACTAATAACCAGTCAGACAACAGCAGCTTATGAAACCAGATGCAGTTATATAATGAATTTTCTCTGTGACTTATTAAACCATTAAGACAAGAGACATCTCCTAGACATGAACTTGAATGGGTTAAAGCAAGTGGAAAAATATGAATTCCAAAAAAAGCACTTCTAAGAAGTGGAGAAATTAATTTTGCTTCCAAATTATTTATAAAAGTCATTAAAATGGGTCCATGGAGAGCATCTGAAACATGAAAACGGTAAAATAGTTTAGGAAAGAAACACTTGTGAAAATAAGTTGTTTCATGGATTTTAATAAACATCCAAACTGCCTCTTTGGCATAAGTGACCCTTCATCTTGTGAGATAGTTCCTGATGGCTTTGTAATTGCTGAGTTTTTAGCCTCAGGGTATTTATAAACACATTCATTCATAATGGATTCAGTATTCTGAAAAGAGTGAATCCATTCAATACACTCAGTTAAAAAAACACTTGTAAGTTTATTTGTGAAGAAATATCTTGAAATATTGCCAAGAGAAATATGCATTTAGAAAATCTTTTAAAAAAGCACTGAATAAAACAAATCCTTAAAATCCTCTTCACACCCCGATAGCAGCCAATTCATTAAATGCTCCAACACAAAAATTCAATATTTTAGTCACCTGTGGAGCAGACAGGACTGAAAAAACACCATCCAATCATTTTAACAGGCCAGTTGGGGATATGTCTATCAAACTAGACTATCATTTGTGCGGTTTTCAAAAATGTGGCTTGCTTGAACCGCATTTCCAGGATCTCCTAATCTACCTTTAAGAATTCAAAGCGGTCTATTTTTAAGACTGATTTTTCTTTTTTTTCATATATTGTAATTTGAAATGTTCTCATCCAAACATGCTTGAGCAGCAGTTCTGTTAAATTCATTGTAAAAAATACACAGAGTTCTTGTTTATCCTCGCAGACCACAGAGATGTATCATGTTGTTGCAATAATTCAATTGTAAACTCATAAAGAAACAGCCAAATATAACGCTGGGGATGCTTCCTGTTGCTGCTTTGGTTCAAATGATCCATCCTAATGACTCAGTTCTTCCCACAGAGTGTTTCTCATTTTGCCGGTGATGTCATCCACTGTAATCAGGCAGGCTGAAGGAGGAAGCGTTTAAGGGTTTGGGTGTACCTCCATATGAACGCAATCAGTTCACACAGAGTGAACCAAAACTTTTTTTCTTTTTGGTCTTTGGGGGTTTTTCTCAAAGCAAATAATTAAAAAGAAACGCGATCAGCCTGAATTTATTTCACAATGAGCTCAGTAGCCGTGCGGCCAGATGACAATCCTGCTACAAAGGGACATTTTCCAAAAAGCCCCATTCACTGAGAGATGCTCAGTTAGCCTGAGATTCAGCTGGAAAGTCAACCTTTCACTTTCTCAGACAAGAACCTTGATGCTGTGATAATGTCACATTACTTCCCTCTCTTTCTTTCAATAATCTCTGAGCTGTCACAACCCTGTTATGAATTGACGTGTTAAATGTTTTAGTTAATTAAAAGGAAATCAGGGTTCAAGCGTTAGAACTCTAGTTTTTCTTATTTTTTTCATAATATTGTTCAAGACATGGCAGTTAGCTTAACCCAGGAGGAGGCAAGTTGGGTGCTGGAGATCCGCCGCAGTCCAGCAGCTCACGCATGATTAAAATGAAATGGATCGAAAAAAAGCTTATCAAGTTCTGCTCAGTGACTCATTCATTTGAATCAAGTGTGTTGAAACAGGCAAAACCTCTCAAATTTGCAGGTCTGAGGCTCTCGGGGACTGAACTTGCCTACCACTGGCTTAACCTGTTCATTCTAATGAAGCTGCATAATGTTATGGCCCCATTAACCCTTTATCATCTCCAGCATTTGGTAGAGAAAATATGTGACTAGAATTAATCTTATCAAAAATCTGTTGAAGTAAACCTACCTGAACCACCTTTACCACTTAGTTAGGCTGTAATGCCAACAGTAAGTGTTCATTATCCCGTTATTGTTTTGATTTTAGACTATTTAACTACTGTAACAATATTATTAACCATCATCTAAACCACTTATTAAAAAACATTGATTCTTATTATTGTCCAAAGGATTCTAAGTACAAATGCTATTTTTACTTTTTTCTTAGTGCAAACTATGTATATTTTAAACCTTATCCAATTTAGCTGGATTAGCATTAAAAAGCACCTTAAATCTTAATAGTTTCGGTGTCTAAATCGAAACAGAAATTGTGTTGTTTAAGTTGTTTAGAGAGTGAAACATGATGAAACTAACTTTTGTGTGTGCTGCAGAAACATGAACAATTTGCAGACGTATCAGGGAACCACTGTTGCAGAGGTGGATATTGGAATTTTGGAGAGGCATATGCGTCCATCAAGGTGAAGTTATTTCCGAAGAAGTCCATGGTTATTTCAGCATGATAATGTCGGCCCTCGTTTCAGTATGACTTCCAACGGCGTAGCTTTATACACAGTTTTTGCTTGACCGGCCTGCCTGCAGTCCAAATCCATCTCCTTTTGAAAATGAACAGAGAATCATGAAGAGGAGAACCAGACGACAACAACGGACTGCTGAGCAGCTGAAATCTTTAATTCAGCACGAATACACACAGATTCACCTGGAAAACTGCAGCAGTCAGTACTTCACCTCCCAAACCATTAAAAAAAAAAAAGTTGTTGAAATGAAAGTTGGTCCAACACAATGGTAAACATGCCTCGGTCCCTACAGCTTTGTCTTCTGCTGGCATCAAATTTTACATTAGTTGAAATTTTCTAAACACAATAAAGTCAGTCAATACAGACACTAAAAACCATTTGAGTCCTCGTATCTGTTAAATAAGGGTTCAAATAAATTCATTTACAACAGACCTATGCTTTCTTCTGAATTTATTATTTCAATTAGGCTTTAAATGTTTTGCAGCTAACATTACTCAATATTTCCATCTCCCCGGTAGTGTGAAGAAAGTAATTATAAGCATTAAATAAAGCATTTAGAACCACAGGAGAGACCAAAACCTTAATCTCTGAAGCTTTTACCTTTACATCTGCATTTCTAAAAGCAGTACTAATGGTGAAATATGAGAACGCTGAGATTACTACAGAGCACACAAACCAAAGATAAACAGAAAATTAGAGCGCCGACGCTTGTGGGAAGATTCCCTGTTACCTTGCTAAACACAGATCTAGGAGCTAGGTATCCTGAGAAGACACGGGAGAGCTGCATTAGACGAGCGTGTGAGCAGAGAGGGCTGAGAGTACGAGGTGTGAGAATTAGATTGGATTTGAGGAGAATAAATGGAAAAAGGAGTATAACAGAAAAAAGGTGTAGATGAACAGAAGGCAAGACAGCAGTGAGGCTCATCGTCCTTGAAACCCACCGAGTGGCAGAGTTTGCAGATTTTGGTCTGTGTTTTTCACATACTTTTACGTTTTTATAGCAAATCTAGTAAATATCAGCCTTGAGCTGTTTCAGAGGATTTGTTTCACTACATGTTGCTATAACACAATAAAAATAAAAATCATACCCATGTTGTTCAGGGTTCTGGGTTTAATTTTCAGGCCTTATCTTTTTAAAAAAAAAAACTATCCCAACCAAGGATTCTATACGTTTTTGAAGCTTTGACTGACGTGCTTACAATGAAACTCAAGAAAACTTGACCCGGGTTTACACACAGCAGTTGACAACAAAGAACAGCATCCAAATTGATGCAATATGCATTGTGTCCTAAATATATATTTCATCTGGGGGAAAAAGTTATAAAAGATGCACACAATTTGTTCTTTTTTGATCCACATAGCTCAAGAGGAAGCCACAATCACTCTGTGGCCTATGTGCTTGTCTTTAATCTTTCTTTCCATCACAAAAGTGCCTGTCTCTCCTTCAGGGTCAAAAACAGCAGCAAAACTGTGAAGAAATTCTGTGCTGCCAAATAGCCCCGTTACACTGGCGCTTTCTCATCAAGCTTCAGAAAGTGAGGAGGGAAAACCGTAACGGTAACCCTCCTTCCAGCTGCTGGACAGCCTCCGCAGCAGCTAAAACCCCAGAAACCAAACCCTCCAACACAGATGAAGACGGGGGTTGAGTACGTTAAATGGTGATTGGACTGTACAGCGCTTTTCTAGTCACATGACCTCTCAAAGCGCTTTGACTAGGGCTGGGTATCATCACTAATTCCCTGAATCGATTCGATTCGATTCACAATAGTCTATTTTGATTCGATTTCG
>JBBBVU010000001.1:5016806-5027317 GCA_037177055.1 Atherinosoma microstoma | reverse complement strand
GTTTTATGAATCGATATTGAATTAATTTAACTTGAATCGATTTAAATCCATTAATCGATTTTTTAAACCCACCCCTAGCTTTGACACTACATCACATTCACCCATTCACACACACGTCATACAGCACTTCTATTAGAAGATACTAAGTGCTTTCACCTATGACACGCATTCATACCCCGATAGACACGTCGGGAGGCAACGTGGGGTTCAGTATCTTGCTCAAGGACACTTCGACATGTAGCCAGTGGAAGCCTGGAATTGATCAGACCTTCCAGTTTGCAGACGACTGCTCTTCCTAAAACCTGAATGGGCATTATTTTGCCTGGTAACTGAACCTAAGTTTTGGCTGGTGACATCTTATGAAAATCACTCAGTCATCTGAATATAGCCTGTTTATTTTGGGAAACTGTAGGTGATAAAGAAGCCTGACGACTGAACCATTGACTTTCCGGATGAAATCTCCAACGTGTTTATGTTTACTTCCAGAGAACAACATCCAGGTCTTGTTAAACCGGTGTGAATGTAGGCCAGTTTGACAGAAAGCACCAAGGTTCAGAGACTTGAGAACCCTCTACCGGAGAAGGTATTTAATAATTGTGCAATAACTGTTAATGAAACAAAAAATATATTCCTTCTTGTGTTTACGACTCCTTTGTGTCAATGATTACACTAATGTGTAGATATTGGAGATCATCTGCGTATTTTCATAAAGGGTGACATTTCTGGGAATGTTGTGTTCCAAGACGAAAAATTATTTCACCGACTCACTGAGTCTTTTCACGATTGTTTGCAGCTTAGTGGCAGTTCATGACATTGAGTCATCTTATTTCTATCTGCATGGACACTAAGGGCAGGGCAGGAATTCCACTGCACTTCACTCAAGCGGACGAAGATGCCCGGACAACATCATCATCACACAGCTACAACAATTGCTTATTTGGGGAGGTATTGCCTGAAACAACCACTGAAGAAGAAAAAAAAAACACGAGAAAGAAGAGAAATCCGGCTCATTAATTGACCAGGACCGAAAAGGGAAATCTCTCCCCTTCATCTGGCTCATGGGGTGCATAGAAACAGTGGAGCAAAACAAAATTGCAGCAGGAGAGACAACAAGCTATCCAGCGACGTCACTTCCTCGCCTTCAAATTTCAAACGGCTTTTTCTCTCTATGAATTGATATTCTGTTGCACTGTGTGTGAACCTCCAGGCTCAGATTAGCTTATGTTTAAACTGATTGCACCTTGTAGGAGCTGCACCTTCTGCAAACCCTGTGCATGAATACCCACCAGTTTGATATAAATAAGTAATGAGGCACAGTTGCAGCATCCTGGGACACGCTACAACGGAAAACAAATCCTCATAAGACTGAAATGTGAGTAAAATGAGGCCTTTAAACTTTCCAGAATTTGAACTCTCAGCTACTACTGAATGAATAATTTATGACCTGCTCAAGATTCAGGCTCCAAACAGGAAGACTGAACAGTTTTTACAGTCATTCACTGCACATTCTGTTGCACCCTGAAATGACAGTTTGAGAATATGTTTACCGGAGTGGAAACATATAGTTTATGTAGCAGAAATAAATCTAGCTGTTCCAGATGACCTTTCATTCATTTTGTTAGTAAACCTGCAAAAGCTTAACATATTCTGAGGTTTTGAGAGTATTTTAGCTTAAACTGCCATCAGAAATTTCAAATGTTTTCTGTGAATTGATTTTTATCTTTAAACCTGTTTTAAACATCTCATGGTCCAGTGTGTGCAGAGGAGGCACACAAGCGCTTTAACAATGATCTCCAAGCCTCTCAAAGGTCCACATGCTGAATGAGTTGTGGCTTTTTTCCTCACCTTCCACACTCCGTTGAGGACTAAGACTGTGAGTGGGGCTTTTTTTTTTTCTGCCTCTTCACTACAGCTAATGCTGACATCTGTTTTAATAAGGAAGGTGAGGCAAAGTCGCTCAGCAGTCGCATGGTCAGACTCTCGGTAAGTAACATGCTCATTAAGTACCTGCAAACATATCTTTATATAGGTTTATTTACCTCTATATAGGCAGTGAAAACTGGAGGAGAAGGAGTTGGAGGAACCATTAGTGGAGGAAAAACCCCTGCATGGGATGCATCAGTGACAGATAACTGAAGTGGCTGATATGAACAAGTCCTACCCATGGCTAGAGAGGGCTGGAAGGACAGCACAGAGGCACAGATTCATGGCAGCACAGGAGCAAGCATTGAGCATCAGAGCAATAAAGGCCCACATCTACCACACCAGGCAGGACCCCAGGTGCAGGTCGTGCAAAGGAGGCCCAGAAACAATCCAGCTCCTTATAGCAGGGTGTAAGATGCTGACAGGAGAAGATTTCAGGGAACAAAATAACCAAGTAGCTGGCACAGCGTACAGAAACAAATGTGCAGGATACAGACTAATACAAACTCCTGCCATCACAGTCTGCCTTTTGGATCTGAAAACCATTTTGATGGTTCTTTATACCCTTGGTCCAGATAACATGGTGTTCATTTCTTCCAGAAATGGGGTTGAATGCCGATTAACAGGTACCGCTTTTAAGCATAACCATGATCCTAGCATAACCGATGATTTTATTTTCTTTACCTCATTGCAATCCCTATTTTGCCACAATCCCATTTTTTTACAAGTTTTGCAAGACTGAAATGCAAACTGGATGCAAAATATCAAATGAAATTAATCTTATGAGACAAAATGTAGAACGTATTTTCTGCTGTTTCTTAAAATCAGCATGTTCCACATTAGCCCAATTTCATTTCTAGTGTGTGCTGGGTGAAACGAAACTCAGCTGCAATGTTACCCCAGCATCCCAGAAGCAAAAGTTGTGATGTGCAGTTTCTCAGACTCAGAATGCTGCTGGGCAGCGACGGCTCCAGAAATTCACATAATAAATGTCACCGTGCCATCGAGAGTAAATCAGGAACACTGAGTTTTAAGGTTACAAAGTGCAACTTTAACAATAAAATTGCTAAACTAAATAAAGATACAAACGAATAAATAAAAACTATAACCATGATAAACTATCAGCATATAAATAATTTCTATTTATTTTTTTTCTATTTTATAATTCCTTAAAAATGTAGTAAAAAAGAAATACATTTTTATGGTCTGCAGAAGGTTTTTCTGAGTATTTTTATGTCCCCATATCCTGCTTTAACATTATAAATACAGATTTACTTTCACTAGTCATTAGCACGTCAAGCAATATTAATACGCCGAGCACAGCTAATTACTATTGTCAGTATGAAAACAGCTCCGGAAGTGACTTTGACCATATATGGGAAGTAGGAGTCGGGACGTGCTTTCGGACCGGAGACCCCTGTTAGAATAGTCTTTCATTGTCGATCAGGTCGTTTTGAAAGACAAAGAAGCCAGTTGGAAAGTTTAAATACCTCCAACTTTTCTCCAAAGAAAACGCTTCCAACTCGACATATTTTAGACATGTTGCTTTCAGAGTCTGAGGATGAGTTTCAACAGCTCCTTTCAGAGGCAGACTCTGAGAGCGAGTACAGTCAGAGTCTGGACGAGGACTACATACCGAGGGGGCTGGCCCCGGGACCAGATAAGTGAGTAATAAGCTATACGGGCTGGCCTCGGTTCACTGAAATGCCGCAGTTTGACGAGGTGTAATGTGTAGAGACTTGTTAAAAGCGGAGTTAAACGTATTGTTAGTTTAAAAAAAACGTCCATTTCTCTTCATTGTAGCCTGACACCAGCCCGGTGAGGCTGCTGTAGCCACAATATAAAAGCTTCTGTTTTTCCACATTTACAACAAAGCTAATTTAGCAGCAGGACCAGTGGTGCCGACTGAGCTTACAAACCTGATGCCTGTCGTGCATGTGTGGAGGAAGGAACCTGTTCAGGCTCCAGCTGCTCACGTGCACATTCGACCCTTTTGTCCTGCTGCTAAAAACCTGCGGGAGGGCACGAGGCAAGGCCGCAGACCGGTTCCATTCAATAAACGATGCGTTTGGTTCGACTTGACGTGCGCCGACCTACGCTTTTTCTGCGACATTAGCTCAAGCGCGTGCACGCAGCGGTACGAGGTCATGCTTCCTAGAACACCTGCAGCTACTGAGAAACTTTATAAAGTAGGATTGAACAATGCAAGTGCCTGGAAATGTGACACAACTGTCACATTCCCCTACCCCCCCCTTTTTTTTAATTTAAACTATAAGTTATATTCGATTATAAATTGCATGACATTCTCATTATTTGGTGCCCAGGTAATGAAATATTGATCAGTGTAGGGTTCGTGCATCATTATGGGGGAGATGAAAATGTGAGATTAGGCAGAGCATTGTGTGTCTCATTTTAAAGGGTCAATCTATTGTTTTACACCTTTATGTTTAGCACAAGTAAGACAGGGAAAACGGCTGTACAACCTCCTCACTGCCTCGGGGCCTACAATAGGAGCAGAATATGGAGGACCTGGATGTGCACATGATGGGGCCAATGTGTAATTTTGCAACTTAATGTTGACAACTAAAAGTTAGAAGATGTGGGCTTGTAAATGTGTTTTCTCGTTAGTGACGGACTTCTTTACCCGTTGACAAAAGCATATTTTCAATTTCCTGACAGTTTCTCAACATTTGCAGATTAGTTTTTATTAGATTGTATGTTGCTCGACAACGACAGTGCACACTGGCAGCTTAATCGTTTTTCCAGGGAAAATAAATAAATATTTTCCTGGTAAAATAAAATCAGATTTTATAGGGACAGATTAATATAAAGCATATTGTGGTGACGGATATTTTCAGCAAAACCAATTCTGAAGCTCTTCTGAATAGAATAAGCAGATGGCATTGCTTGTTTTTGGCTCATCTGCTAAATTAAATACCTGAAAAGTGAAGGTACCTTATCTCACTGATGCAGGAAAATAACTATTCTGCCATGACTCAGTTCTGCCAAATGATTTGCAACGCTGCACACAATGACGTACAAATCTATAAAAAGTGTTCCTGTTGTTTCTGTTAACTTCCATGAGTTGTACACAAATCTGCATTTTGATAGTGACTGAGATGGTACATGCATAAGCACAAAAGATGTCACCCAACACTGTTAAAGCATCCCCAACCGGCACAGATATTCAAGGACTTTTAGTTTTACTATTCATGAATAGGAATTTGATTTATAGTTCTACATAGAGGCTGTGCCCATGTGACCCACTCGCTGTAAGCATTTCTACACCAAAACACAAGCTGGAGAGGATTTTTATGCCACTGTGAATCAAACATCGGCAACTGAAAATAGCAGTTATATCGCATCACAGCGTCCATAAGTACACCCAGAGCACAATATTGGGCTCTTAAATGTTGAAAAACAGTTTTACAGAAATGACTGACACAGAAAATAGAAAAGACACCAGAGGTAATGGTGTGTACAGCTATCCGAACTTAGATGTGCCGAGCTATGAAAACAAAAACAGCTTATAGCTACATTAGCAGGATTCTGGATATTGCGCTTGCGTTACGAACAAACCAGACAATGTTACGGTCGATTAAGTATGATATCTTTTGTTTTATGGAAGTATCATCCTTACCTGAGTCACATAGCAAATAAAAATGTCATTAAACTGCATATCTAGCAGGCTGATAGCAGTTTTTGTAGATTGCAGCCATGCTGTGTGTTCTAATGTCTTAGGATATGCACGTCAAGCTGCAGTGTACAACCTGATGAATTGTGTGTGGCTTTGTTTTGTGGTGTAGCTTCAGCAGAGAAATGTTGATCAAATGTACGTACAGCAAGAGAGTGATGGTTTGCACCGAGGCTCCAGGCCAGCTGGTTCATCTCTTGGCCATCCTGTTCTCCAATGGCTGCTTATGCTTCTGACACATTTAATGTTTCACTGACTCACTACCTGCCATTCAACATCATAATCATTTTCACCCATCCACTGGAGTACTGACACGGACTAAAGCTGTTCTGGACACCAACGTCTGCAACATTCACTCCTGACTTGTGGGTATATTCTACCAAAGCCCCAAGTGAAATCTCCAGATAATTGGTGAAACGAATATGTCAGCAAATATTCTGGAGTGTTTCCTGTTGCTGTGCACATAGGTGTGACCTGCATGCTGCTTTCTGCTCACTCCCCACTGTTGTGGATGCATTCAGGTACACGCGGTACTCATTTCAACACGAAAAGTTAAAGTCAGCCTGACGTTGAATCTCGTCTCATCACTCTCGTCTCTTTCTCCCTCTCTCCTCTAATAATTACCTCTTGGGTTATTTTTTTTTAGGAATCAGCCACAGTGCACGTTTGCAACTCCCAGGGTGTTGAAATCCAGTTGCTAGGGCTTGACTCGATGCATAAAGCTGAAACTCTGCTGTAACGCCATGCTACAGGCTGGAATACAAAGTTGCCAAGTTTAGTTTCTCAGCTTTGGAACAGTGCTGGGCAACAAACCTTTATTAACTCCTGAAGCCCCAAAACATTTTCCAAGCTTGTGCTTTTAAATTTTCCTCAGATTCAGTCGGTAAGAGCTGTAAGGCCTAAGTGAAAAAGCTTTGGTTATACTCAGAGATTTTTGGATAAAATGTTTTCTTACTCTAATTACCAAGCTCAAATGAGATGAGACGGAAAAAAATTCAATAGAAAAATGGACTTTACTTCCAACCAATCAAAACAGCCAAGCAGCGATACTGGTGTCATTAAGCCTTCTGTTCCAAGTTTGTTGCAGCAGAAATGAAGTATTGCTTTCCATTTAAGTCACAGTGACACTGCGTGGCCTCGTCTTTCTACACATCCTGTCCTTGAAATACTTTGTACCACCGACAGATCCAGTGCAGAAGAGATCAGAGTTATTTCATTCAGTTTCATTTAGTTTAATTTGTTCTTAGTCGTGGTATTTTAGCATGGTTTACCTTAAACACACTGATTTTTATTCAAATGATAAATTACAATACCATTAACCCTTCCTTATCCACTTTACGCGCAGGGAAGACATCGCTGATGAGGACAGCTCAGATGAGGAGAGGGACGGCCGGCCTGCAAAGAGAAGAGCTTTCAGGAGGCAATGCCGCTCTGTTTATGCCTCTCCAGTTTCATCATCCCTGAAACCTGCATCAAAAAAGTGGGACAAGACTTCCTGCAGAAAGAAGCTCCACTTTGCAACAACTTCCACAAAAAAAGTCTCCTCCTCCCCCAGTTCCGGCAAGAGACTCTCCACTCCATGCAAGAGAGCTCAAAGTGGAAAGCAGCAAGCAGAAAGACGGGTTGTGGCCTCAGAAAAGGATGAAGATGATGAAGATCGTTGGCGGAATGTAGATGAGGAGGATGTTGAGCCTCCTCAGCCGCGGTTCAGACCTGAGAGGGATGTAGGGCCTCAGCTGAACAGATCAGCACATTACAGCCCACTGGAGCTGTTCCAGCTCTTCTTCTCTACAACAGTTATTGATACATTAGTAAAAAATACCAACGCCTATGGAGAAAAGAAATGCCAAGGTCAGAAAGGAAGCTGGGTGCCTGTCACAGCAGCAGATATGTACTCCTTCATCTGCCTCGTCCTCTACATGGGTATCGTACCTCTAAAAACTCTGAGAGACTTCTGGAGAGGATCCACGCTGTTCAGCTTGCCATTTCCTGGCTCCATCATGCCTTGCAGACGCTTTCTAGCCATCTCAGGCAGTCTGCATATGAGTCATCCTGATGCTGAAGCGGCTAATGATCAGAAAAAGGGGACATCAGGGTTTGACAAACTTTGCAAGATAAAGCCTCTGTATGAGCAGATTTTAGAAGCCTGTCACACTTATTTTCACCCAAAGCAGCAAATCTCCATAGATGAGCGAATGGTGGCGAGTAAAGCTAGGTTTGGATTCAAGCAGTACTGCAGGAATAAGCCAACCAAATGGGGGTTCAAGCTTTTCGTTTTAGCAGACTCCACATGTGGCTACACGCTGAACTTCTTCGTGTATGTGGGAAAAGACGGGGAAGCCACAGGGAAGGGACTGAGCTACGATGCTGTGATGAGACTGCTGAACATCCCCTTTTTAGGTAAGGGGTACAAGCTCTTTGTTGATAACTTTTACACCAGTCCGACTCTCTTCCTTGAGCTCCTTAAGAAAAAAATCTGGGCGTGCGGCACTATTCGCTCCAACGTAGCTGGTTATCCCAAGACGAAAGGAAATTACATGCCAGAAAAAACAGCCAGGGGAACCATCCGGTGGATCAGAAGAGGAGAGCTGCTGTTTGTGAAGTGGTTCGACACCAGGGAGGTGATGATGTGCTCTACGATGCACAAAGCTTACAGCGGTGACATGGCGAAGCGCAAAGTGAAAAATGCAGATCGAGAGTGGACAGTGAAGCATGTGCCTATTCCAAGTTGTATCCGAGATTACAACCAGTACATGGGGGGTGTTGACTTGTCAGACGCACTCATTGGCTACTACAATGTCCTTCATAAAACACAGCGATGGTACAAAACTTTGTTTTACCACTTTGTGGACATAGCCACAGTGAACGCCTTCATCCTCCACAAAGAAATGTGCAAACTGCAAAATCGGCCCGTAGTCACACAAAAACAGTTCAGGGAGCAGTTGGTCCTGTCCCTGGCTGAGATTGGGTCTTCTCCACAGAGATCGGCCCCGCAAAACTTAATTTTCCCTACCTCTCCTTTCAAGATGCCCCCTGCATCTCCATTCAGAGTCCGGTCTGCCTCCACGCCTGCAGTGCCATCTGACACGCAGCTTAGTTCGCCCCCTCCCAACCCTGACACAACGCCTGGCTCCAAACTACCTCCTGCTTCTGTTTCTACTGTTGCAGAACCTCATGCAGCCTCCAAAGCTCCAGGTTTAGGTCACCTGCCTGCTTACTTTGTGGAACAAATGAGCAACGTGGCCTCCAGAGACCGGGCCACTGCTGGAAGGCGAGCATGTGTGGTTTGCAAAAAAAAGTCCCCAATCTATTGCAGCACTTGCTGTAAAACACTTTGTTTAACAAGTTTAAGGAACTGCTACAGTAAATGGCATCAAAGCAACCGTATCTGTTGCTGAGTGGCTGCATGAACCAAAGTCTCCATGAAGGGCTGTAGCAGGCCATGTCAACTACAACCTCAGCATCCACAAGCTTAGTTCTGCCTTTTCGTTCCTTGGCCGAACACTTTGTTGCCTCAAAGTTTTTTCATGTTTATGAAAACTTGACAAATCTGTTTTTAATGTCTCAGAGTACTATGACATATGCTTAGATAGCAGATGCAGGTTTGTTGATGACTATAAAAGCCTGTAGTTATCTAAAACAATGTGAAAGGAAAACCAGGTCATTGTGGATTGTTTCCAACTTTTGTTGAATATGTATTACTAAAGCTTTTAATATATTTACCAGTCGTTACCAATTAAAAGTGTTCCTTAATTCCTCGAAAGGAACATATGTTGTAGATTCTCTAAAAATAAACCAGGAATCACTGAGCCTCAGTGCTGCACAGATTAACCTCGGTGAGAGCCATGCGTCAGCTTGGCTCTGATGTCAGGCCCCAGGAGGGGAGCTGCAGTCATAGTCACTGGATGGTGCTACGGTCCCGGTTTCTCAGTCTGCAATGATGCTCGTTGACTTACTGGTTGTAAAAAGTATTATGAAACAACAAAGACTGATTTAAAAAGACCACTTGATCTTAAGCAGAAGATGGGGTCCAGTCTTAGTACTGTTCAGAGATGTGAAGTGTATACTTCTTGGGTGTGTGTACTGTGATCCAAGTAGAACTGCACATAATCGGGTAATCAGACTGGAATATAACTACTGATATATTAGACTATTCTATACCATTATAATTTCAATTAAATGTATATTAATTCTAACCAAGATTTACTGTTAATATTGAGACTGATGTCATTATGAAATGCTACTTATTTACACCTTTGGTGCATAAATGTGTTTGACTTCAGCAAACCAACTTGTTAAATTTCCATTTGTCTCAGCAGTAAAGTCTAAAGACACTTTGCTTTCAGGCAGCAATTATCATGCTGAGATTAATTTTTGCTTCTTAAGTTTGAGCTCCAACAGTCACTGTGAGGTGACTCCGGCATGGATTACAAACAAATCCATCTCAGGTGTTTTTCTGCCACACTACCTCAGCCCTACTACAGTTTATCTTGTCAGCTCTGAGTCCGTGCACAAATATTACATCAGTGCAGACTTCTAAGATAAAACATATCGTGGATTTGGCTTTTAAGGCACACTAAGGTACAAGCATTTAATCTGGATCTAGAAAATGCCAATTTTATGACGGCTTAGTCCACCTACTTTTAACAAAATTAGAAGTATACAATAAGCATCACTACTGTCACCAGTGGTGAGCTTTTTGATGCACTTGAGTGCCTCAAGACCTAACTACTAACACTGTTGAGACGGAGATGGATATCAGAATGTGAGGGGAATGGTGTTGTCACAGCAGCTGTAAACCAGATTGAATGTGATCTAAAAAAAAAAAGACAAGAATCCATGTATTATAGAAACTTTAAAAAATGTTGAGAGATGGCTGTGCAGTGAAATTGAT
>JBBBVU010000001.1:4999535-5016706 GCA_037177055.1 Atherinosoma microstoma | reverse complement strand
CATCAGTGCAGACTTCTAAGATAAAACATATCGTGGATTTGGCTTTTAAGGCACACTAAGGTACAAGCATTTAATCTATATCTAGAAAATGCCAATTTTACGACAGCTTAGTCCACCTACTTTTAACGAAATTAGAAGTATACAATAAGCATCACTACTGTCACCAGTGGGGAGCCTTTTGATGCACTTGAGTGCCTCAAGACCTAACTACTAACACTGTTGAGACAGAGATGGATATCAGCATGTGAGGGGAATGGTGTTGTCACAGCAGCTGTAAACCAGACTGAATGTGATCTAAAAAAAAAAAAGACAAGAATCCATGTATTATAGAAACTTTAAAAAATGTTGAGAGATGGCTGTGCAGTGAAATTGATGGGAGTGCAGCGGAAATCAGGAGGAACTGCGGAAAGAGCAGCATGTTTGGTTGAATTGGTAAGAATCTGTTGCACAGATGGCAGTGCTTATATGATAGTGTAGTGTGATGTTTCTTTTCTAAATTTTCTAACTACATTTGTTGACTATATAAGTCAAAATGGGTCTGCTGGAGATGAATGTACAAAGAGAAATGTTGCTTCATCTGTTAAACTCTTACTGTTAAAAAGTTTTTGTTCAAACGGGGACAAAAATAGACCAATAAGTGCTGGAAAAGTCCCGACTGTTGACAGAAATTGTGGTATAATATTTTAAGGATGTGGAAAAATGCTTTACAAAGTGCTTCCCAAAGAAACTGATCACTCAGTCTGCCTTTAAAGACATTGTTTGCAAACAGTATTCATGGCCACTCTTGTGTGTATGTATAGCTACATGTGTAAAAGAGATTATTCCATCCTGAAAAATAAACAACTCTTAAAAAAGTGAAAAAAAAAGAGACTAATCACCAACGGTTGTTTTTGTGACTCTTATAGACCTTAGCACCCCTGAGTATAGTCAGCACGATACTTTGTACTTATTTTAAATGTGTCTTTGATAAATTGTTTTAGATGTGTGTGTGTGTGTGTGTGTGGGTGGAGGCAGACATTTGTGGATGTTTTTTGTTTTAGTGTGAATATTCTATAAAAGAATCCTTTTTTTAAAAGCCTGTACACATATAGTTTAAAAGCACAATTTGTCATTGAACACTGGAATACGATGTGTTAATTTTGCTGCACTGAATAAACAGTTTTACAGGAAGGAGCCGAGAGGATTTTTACACGTTAGAAGAGGTACACGGAGACATGATTCAGTGACGCTAAATATGTAAAACATTGACGTGGCTCATCAGAAGTGTTATGAAACATTTTTCATTATCATAAAATCAATCTGAGAGGTCTTGACAGATTTGAGATGTTTGGCACATCTCACATCTAAATAATTACAGCTCAGAGGAAGCCAATTTTTCAGTCTGATACACACATTTCCAGCGAGATCGTCTTGATTTCCAACCCTATGATGACTAATTCATGAATTTTCAAAGACATTAATTAGAAAATCCACATTCACCAGTTTTTCATGGTCTTAGAATTGGAAATTATAACAAAAAAAACAAACCATTGAATGGTATTCTGGCAGGCTATAACACTGCTGCCGCTGGGATTGTTGTTTGAGGACACACGTTTAGGTGTGAAGGTCAGAGCAGCACTGTGTCCCTATAGTTAAGATTTGAAGATGATGATGATTTGGGGAAATACACTGCTTAATACAAGTTGTTTTCTAGCCTCTCTACCTCAAGCATGACTATTGTTCACATTTATACAATGCAAAACGCATGTTGCTCAGGCTTATGTTCAACAAATGAATAAAAAAAACATTTAAGTTGACACAAAGTTATGTGCATCATTTCATTTATGTGTGTTATGGGCCTTTGTCAAATGGTTCGACGAAGCCCACCTGCACCTTAATACAGAAAAAAAACTAAAGACATGGTGATCTCAGGAAGTCCTCTCACCCTCCTTCACAGACCAGAATGAATGGCATACACAGCGCAGGTGGAACTGTACAAATACCTCAGTGTGGTTTTACATAAACTGAATTTCAATCCTAATGTGGAAGCAGTGACAAAGAAGAGTTTTCAGTGCCTGTACTTCTTGAGGAAGTAAAAATGCTGACTTTTTTTTTATAAGTCTTTTACCGAATCACTTTTACACATTTTCCTTTATTTCCTGGTTTGGAAGTATTGCAACCAAGGATACAATTACGTTAAGCAGGGTGGGCAACAAAGTAATAGGCCTCCCACAGTCCTCTACCTGCTGTATATGAGCAGCAGGTGGTGAGAAAATCCAGATGCATCATGGGAAACCAGAACCATCCTCTGAATAAGGGACTTTGAATTGCTTCCCTCAGGCAGCAGATACAGAACCACAAAAGTTCAAAGTAACAGACTAAAAAAAACAACTTTGTTCCGCATATTTTAGCATTTTTAAATAATTGCAGGTGACCTTATTTCTTTTTATGATTTTTTTTTGGTGGTTCTTATTTCTTTGGTGGTTTTTATTGGTGATATTATTGTACCATCATGTTTCATGTTTGTGAATGATTTTTAAAGTTTAAAATTTTTAAAAAATGACTTAAAGGCCTGTCTGTAAACAAAGTTTCCCCTTGTGGAAGTTGAAGTTGGAGAGCAACAACTTTTTCAAATTTTGACAATATTTTCTACTTCAACATGATAACCATAGTGCATAACATTTACGGAGGCTGAATGTTCTTTTAGGGAGTGTGTTACACTTTCTGCCTTCCCTTCCAGTGAACTGGCTTTGAAGAATCTAATCATAAAGAGAAAAATCATAAAAGAAATGAAGGTTACTTTTATTACACTGTTCTATGACTTCTGGTTTTATTAAAAACTGAGAGGAAGGTTGGTGGTCCTATCCTTTTTTTCAGCTGATTTAATTAACTAATTAGTCATGTACTTGACAAAATGAATATCTGGTATCATTTAGAGCAGGACTTGCTGCAGTCCTGCAGGTTTTAAGTGTCCTTGCTCCAACACACCTGACCTGACTCAAATTAAATGAATCCAGCAGCCTATGAAGTTCTGCACAATGACATTAATTTGAGTCGGGTGTGTTGGAGGAGGGACATATTGAAAACCCGCAGGACTGCGGCCCTTGTAGGACCCAACTGAGTTGCCCTGATTTAGAGCCTTTTGTTTCCTAAGTGCTGAACCTCTTGTTATCCTTAGTTAAAGTCATCTGACTGCAAGCTTTGTTGATGTAGTGATGTGATAAGCAATCAGAAGTTAACGAAAGGTGGTTTCTTTTGACAAATGACAATATTCTGTATGGTGTCTCCATGTCTGACTTCCTAACGAATTATCCAGTCCATGCCTGTTGCTGTGGCTTCTGTCAAACAGACTATCCACATGTTAGCAGGGCAGAGCAAAGAGCTGCTTCAGTGACACTTCTGGCAAGTCTGGTGGAATCCCAAGCACAGATTAGAAGGTACTTCAAACATGTCTGAACACGTTAAAACAACATGCAGCGGTAATAGGGCAGAAAATATGCTGCCTTGTTATCATCCATTTATAGACATACTTTGTACAAAAAGTGAGAAAATTTGTGTTTGCTAGATTATTTCTTTGTTGTAACAATTATTCTTGGTAATACATCTTATACAGCTGGAAAGCCTGTTTGTTTCCCTAAATGGTGCCACATTTGTAACTTAAGTGTATGTGTAGGATGAGCAACAGAGTTGAGTATGTTGGCTTCAACCATGAAAAACAAGCCAAATCTTCTCTGCCAACAACTAGTCATTTTTGTTTGGCGTTATCTAATGGATTGGATGATTGAAGTCTTGAGAAACATATTTGCAATTTAACTTGTTCATGGAAGAAACAGGGACCTGAGTAACAACTGCATAAGAAGCATTGTTGCAAAAAAAAAGAGCAAATCAAACATGAATATCATATACTTTTTGTGCAAAGTGCATAATGGCAGCCTTCATGTATCCCATGTTTGTTTAGAGTGTCATTTGTGAAGGTCCATGAAAATGAATGGCGTGAGTTTGAAAGGCGCAATATGGAGTAAACTGGTTGCCAGTATAAGGGAAAAGAAGTAGGATTGTGAGACATGCATAATCTAGGGACCTTAAACACAAACTATGATAATGTGGACGTTTGGACTCAGATGCCTTTGTGGATACAAGTTTAGAAGAAACAAAACTTATTTTTGAGGCCTGAGGCTCATTCCCAGGCAAACATGTTAAATACTTAGATTGACACATGCAACAGCTAAATTATTTGGTCTGAAACTGCAGCCAGGTTAAATACAGGTAAAAATAAAATATGGTAATATTTTACACATCAAAGGAGGGCTTTGCATAATTAGACCCCGAGCTTGCTTGAAATGTTCTAAATGCTGTGTATATAAATACACTGACTCGAACCACAGTACTGTTGATCAACAGAAGAGCTCATGAATGTAAATGTTGCCTCTGACATTTACCCACAAATAGGATAAAGTGTGAATGTTCTTTTCAATAATAGCTGGGTGAAAAGAAAAAGCAGAGATACTGAAATAGAGGGTGGGAGCTGGGTTAAGTGATGCGAGTGAACCGAGTGCTGATCCACCTCCAGTCTGATGGAAGATGTATACTAGATGTATTAGCAACCATGTCGCAGCTACACCACTGTTCTGCCCGTGATTAATAGCCTGATAGCTACCTTTAAAGAGCTTTGCAGACAGAAAGCCTATGAGATGGGGTGATGTGGTGTGAGCATCCCTCTGCGATTATATATCCTGTATCTGAAGATAAGAGACTGTTTAACCATCTGCCAATCACAACCGCAGGCATTATTTGGCATTCTTCTGAACTTTAAATTGGGAGCAATCCTGCAGCTGCTGCACTGCATCTCATATCTCAGTTCATAAAGCTGCAAATGAGGAAGACAAACTTTTGTTTCCATTTCACAAGAGATTAATAATCTTCAGGAAAGTAGCGCAGCCGCCGTCTGTGACCAAATTTAATGTCTTCAGACAAAATAGATTGTTTGAAAGTTAATAAGACATCACGTTTGCCTTCTATTCACTGAGTTTGGCAATATTAAATTACTTTTTTCATGAATTAACAGTGATAACGCTGAGGTTTAGTAGTTGTCATGCCTTACGGATGTTTGGAGAAGCTTGAGATTGAACAAGCCCCCTGCACCTTCTGCACTGAAGGAAAAAACAAGACAACGGATGGCTGCACATTAATAAGTGACCAGCCAATGTTAGCTTATTTGACACCACTGATGTGTCAGGTATCCTTCACAGAAATGATGAAAAAAGCTGGTACTGATGCTTTACAAGAAGAGTGGACCCAAGCAGCAACCACCTCCGGCGGAGAAATGAGAAGCCTATGCAGACGTGCCAAAAATTGCAGTTCATCTCTCATCCACTAGGGGCTGGCTCCAAAAAGGAAATCACTCCCCATAGACTCCCATGTTAAACAGGCTAACTTCACAGCAGAATTAAACATGTTTACAGCCTGGTACAAAAAAACATTTCAGATTTAATAGGTCAAGTTTACCTTCATGACAACTGTGAGGGGAGGGATTTTTTTTTTTAACCCATTCGTTTAGATGTTATTTAATCTGAATCTTTTTATAATTAGGGATGTGTACTTTTGATTGACAGGTGCCAGATATCCGGCAAAGGGAGGCAGAGGGGAGCACAGCTGTGGTTTTAAAGCGCCTGACAGAGTGCCTTAGCTTTAGCCCGTCTACCTCCATTAGCTGTTTAGCTCAGTTTGATGGGTGTCAGTCATTCATCACCACGTTCACGACCCCCCTCTCAGCGCCACCTTGTCGTCCATTTTTGTATTTTTCGGGAGTGACAAGACTTGTGACGCTGCCAAGATGGCGACGGAAGGAACCGCCCAATGAACCTCATTTCAGCTCTTCAGAAACCTACGTGTCACGTGACTGAGGGTCTGTCCATTTATTTTAGAGTCATTGCGTGGACCCCTTTCACCAACAGCTCTTAACAAATTTTCTCTCAAGTCCTACTTACAAATTTTTTACAAAGATTGTGACATTCATGAAAATCTTTGTATCTTGCATTAGTTTTTTTGGTGGAACTAATTCTTCGAACACTACAAACATGTTTAAATAAAACCAGTGTTTGTGTTTTCTGTTGATCAGTTCATTGAAATGCCATAAAATTACAGTAATGCTTTATATGAGATTTTTAAATAGGTCATTTACTAAGCATTTCGATATCATAAAACAAATCTGCAAATATTCATAACAGTCCTGCCACAAAATCTGCCGTTAAAAACTGATTTTAACCAGTGATTAAGCACCTGGGACACTGGAGGAAAATCAAATGAAAAAACAAAGGACTTGCTTGAGAAGAACAAGTGACCATTTTTCATATTTACTGTTGCATTATTTCATTATATAAATTGCAAAGTCAGACAACAGAAGATAAAAAATTAGCAGCTAAAGATGGAATACGAAATTATATTCTTCTAATGCCCATTGTAATGTTTTTTTCAGTCTTATAACAACTTAATTATCTTTGAAAATAAGAGATATTATAGAACTAGAAATACATATTATACTTCACGAGAAGAGATGATCAGATTTTTAATCCAGAGAAAGAAGCAGCATGAACCTCCCAACACATTTTCCACTGTCAGCCTGATTGCTGACTCAGAGTTTAGCTGATCAGATGGACAGCATATGCCTTCACAACACTACGTGGCCCGTCGTTATGTTAATGGGGATCGGCGTCAACACCCTGCTGCTGTATCTGACAGAATAAAGCCTTATCACATCATTACACACCATTACTGCTCTTAATGAAGTCAACAGCTCCAAGCACAGGATACTCTGTCCGCTATCTGATTCATTAAATGATCCAATGTGTGAATATCCAAGGGATCAATTATCAAGTCATTCAACTGCCCTCATACCAGCCAACCTCTTTCTCAAAGACCTAAACTGATGCTCTCCAGCCGCCTGATCATTACTGCGCATGTTGGATGTGTTCTGATTAGCATCATCCCAATTCATCTCTGTTGCAATATTGACTTTTTATTAAGTATGCACATTGCCAATGTGAATTAGATTCCTCGAAATTAAACTGAATTGTGTTATGTTTTGCTATAAAAAATGAAAATAATGTGGTATTTGAAGATAGTGAGAAAACATATTAACATCTGCTAAACTTACACTGTTTATAGTGGCTGAATTAAACTACTTTGCAGTGTATTTGCTTCTCATTTTTCAGGTTTAGGCTAGAAATTCATTTGATAAGGTACAAGAGAAAAAGACTACCTGGTTAGGCTTAGGAAAACTAGCATTGTTAAGATGCATACATGCTAAAGCCTTTTCTGACAGACAACCAGAAAAGTTTTTTTCTACATGCTAGCAGCTCTGCTTGTTGGTCAGATTAGTTGAGGTAGCTGCTTGTAATAACTTGGTTATTTTTTGTAAACTACCTTTAGTTTTTCAAATTGCTTTTCTAAAGAAGTCTACCAAGAAGTTTCCTGTAGGAAAACATCTGGCACATCAAGTTATTTTCTTTTGGCAGATTGTTCAAAATTCAGGTGGGAAATACAAGGTGGGTTTTGTGGAACTTTGTACTATATCCCCTTTTCCACTGCAGGAACCTTTAAATTTTCACCTGGGATTTTAAGCCCTTGGGGCATTTCCATCAACATTACCATTGTCGTTTGGACAGTGGAGCCAAAAAAAATAAGAGGTTTGAGAAGTGGAGGAGGAGGTCCATTGCAGATGACTTCATTCAGTGTGACTTCGAGTTGGCAACTCAAAACGACAGTGTGTATGGAAGAACAGCCGACAAGCTGGCAGAGCTGAATGTAACTTGCCCACAAACAAATTTGGGAAGAGATTTAAAAAAAAAATAAAAATTAAAAAAATTAAACAAGATATGGAGCTCAAGAACTACAACAGCTGAAGTGGGTCTGACCGCCACACCAACAAATGCATGAGCCCGAGAAGTATAAATTGTAGAGAACTTTGTAGTGCAGCTACATAAACATTCTGGGTGGAAAAAAAAATAAAAATCTAAAAACAAATCCTAGAACTTTTGTTGGAAAATCATCCTGTGTTACATATCCTGCAAGGTAACTAAAAACTGTACTGCTCAATTACCTCAAACTCTTGCAAGGAGCAAACAGAATTTTTGGAGATCTTAGTTTTGAATCTCTGGTCAAACAGCTGAAACTACAAGCCAGCTTTCTCTTGAACTAGTAAACAGAAGATAATTATCTCCACCTCCCTAAACAAACCTCTGAATTACCCTAGAGTGAAACTTGTGCTGTGGAATGAGGGAAACTAAGATTTCCCTGAATTATAAATAACACAGCTTTATCATGGGTTTTGGAAACCATGACTAAATCAATTATCTTTTCCCCTCTCTATGCTGGCAGCCCTGAAAGCTGCACTCCGGCAAAATTACGCTATTCAAAGACAACCTGAATGGGCATGCTTTAGGTTTTAGGTGCAGAGAAGTAAGGTCCTTTGAACTCTGAGCATCTGCATAATAAGTCGCTGGCAGCATTTGGTAAATATTTTGGGGGAGGCAGTAGATGAGGCTCCTTCTGTTCCTGTTGCCATGAAACTTTTGAAAATTGACTAAGCTTGACTAAGTTGAGTGCCATACACTTTCTTACATCAGGGCTGTTGACACCAACAAGCATGACAGCTTTTAAAATTTCAGGCATATGGATGTATAATAATAGTATGTCAACAATGGGAACATAATAATGCTGCAGAGGGAGTGAAAATAAAGAAAGGGTGTAACAAGTTGGTAAAAGCATCAAAAATTTGAACAAAAATCACTACAATTCAAGAGGGTTGGTTATGGAATCATTTTTCAGTTACAAAAGTCACAAATATAAACACCAAGTGAAACCCTGGTTGTAATTGGCTGGAAATATTTTCTATCATCTGGATATTTGTCACTAAAACACACTGATGCTTTGGATTTTCTCATAATAAAATATAGACCAGAAGCAATTCATAGTCAGAGCTTAAAGTTCCTCAAGCTGTGCTCTCTTTTCTAGCTGCAGGATGCTACAGGATCCATTTAAAAAAGTTGGAAATTTCTTTCTAAGAATAGAAAGAAAATGCAACTCAATTAATTCTGGTCCACAGGAAATTACAGCCTATGTTGTTTATTGCTTTTTTTAAGCACTTTCCTAAAATTAAGAGCATTTTGAAGCTGCAGTTTCTGCCGAACTTTTCTTTCAAACTGGGATTTTAAAAAGGGTCCCCACATAAATCAGCTGCTGGTCTTACAATTGTCTCCCATCTGGCCCCACAAATAGAAAAGATCGATACAAACATGATGCTTCAAACACAATCATCCCTGAGAACAACTTACAACAATCGTGAGGGCCTAGACAGTGCAGTGAGATGCTTGACTGAGTATTTTCACTTTCGTCTGGACCAGGTGGTGCCTGTTAAGACAATGGCGTACTTTGCCAACAACAAACCGTGGATTACTTGTGAGGTGAAGAGAGTCCTGAATTTAATTGAACCACCCTTTATTTTCAGAAGGGGCTGTTTGGGTGCAAAAACTGTGGTAGGAAGAGGGAAGTGCAGAAGGAAGTAAAAAATATGCCTGAAGTAGGCTGATGAGGAATACAGCAAGAAGTTGGAGACGAAGCTGAGAGACAACATGTGCAAAGTCTGGAACGGTATGAAGACCATTACAGGCAGGAAGGACAATGAGGGCTGTGTTAATCTCCTTAGAGCTGGGTAACTGAACATTTTTTTTTAACCAGTTCAGTTCCCATTCGACCCCCCCTGACGACCACCATCCTGCTACTCCCTCCATGTCTATGCGTAAAAAAAAAGCCTCAAGTTTTTTTAACTCTTTTGCTATTGATTTTAAGGATGCATTTACTTATTGCTACTGTTTATATGCATTTTTAACCTGATTCTATTGATGCTGCCTTGTAACTGCTGTGAATATGAGTGATAGCCTGCTGCACATTTCCCTTGGGATCAAAGAAGTATCTAAATAAATTTCCTTTGCACAAACGCACATTTTTCTTATGTAAAAATGATGGCAATTCCACTTACAGTATATGACACATAAGTACAATATAAACTTTCTCTGCCTTACACTGATGGACACGATTAAAAAATATAAGCAAAAACCAAGTTATAAGACTAAAACAACCAGAGACGGCTTAAAATAATTAAATCAACATTGCTCTAGTGGACCATAAACCTGTGAGGATAGGAAAAAGGTTGGCTTTTTTTAGTTTTGAATGCAAACAGTTTAGAAATGATTCATAAATGATGGCTGTGTGAAATCATTCCCGCTTCCCTGAAATGTCACAACTCATCCTGGCTGCGTTAGAGCTTTAAATTAGTGCCAGTGACAGTTACGACAAAAGGTTGTTGGAGGGTTTAATTGTCAGCAGTTAAATCTGGTGTGAATGTAAGACAGCCTTGCAGAACATTCGGGTCATAAACCTCTCTGAGTTGTCGTCCTTTGTGGAACAGAGCAGAAAATCACTACTCCGAGGCAAAATCCTTGATGTGGACTCAGCTAAAAATCAATTCTTGAAGACACTGAAACTTGGGGATTAATAAGAGTGTTGTCACACAAGACAGGGACTTTTCTCCTGAATAAAACTAATGATTACCCACAAAATGTTTTGTTTTGGTTGTACTATGCTGTTTGACCATAAATGTTTTTATTTGCAACCTGTATGTCCACTTGGTGCAGCATTAGAAACCAGTCTTGAAACCTCAAAAAGCCTCGCCACTTCAAGAACTTTGTGTAGTGGAATAATCTAATTCAATGACACAGAGTCATCGAAGTTTCCGTCTTATCTGCGTGTCGAAAAGTCCAAGGACACTGAATGAGGTGACTGGAGATGACTGATGTCCTCGCACTTATAATTGTGTCATTACCATCCTGTGGAACATGGTCATTAGTCCCTATGGTCTGTACTGTAATTAACAGATTGGCAAAGACTTGAGGTGAAGACTGAGGTGGAGGGTCTGTGTCCAGACTTTACTGACAATGTTTTCACCTTCTGGCTAAAACACACAGGAAATGCCCTTAAACAACCCTTTTTTAAAAACCATTTCTCAATTAAGCGTCTAATTTGAAAAACCTGGTTTCTGTATGTTAAATGCTCAGACAACTTGTTAATCGCAGTTTCGGAAAAGCTTTATATACCAAGATAAAACTAGAAGACCAGCAAACAAATGTTAAACTTCCCAGGTTCATAAAGAACAATGCTCTATTTTGGTTCTGGCTTAGACTAATCTGAGGATTTTTCGAAGAATGTAACAGATCATTCAACTTATCAGAAAGTGGCAGCTGAAAACCACTCTGTATAGGTGTAATGGCCAGGGCCACTGATAGCCATGTGGATGCCCTAAACACAACTGCTTTGTGGTAGAGTGTCACTGAACCTATCAGAAGCTCAATCATTGCAATGATTTATGACACGACTCATTTTAAGACTGACTGGCTGAAGGTTAAGGGGGGGTGGTTATCTTCATGTTTATTGTGCGTGTGTGTGGACAGAGAACGGCATGGGCTGATGTTACTGCCGTCAGCAGTGTCTTCTGTTTATAAAGCGTCAACAACACTGGATCATACTTTGCTGTTTAGAAGGCTGTAAATTTGTAACTTTAGATATGCTGTGATGATGATTATGAATAATCATAAGCCTGCATCGGTGCCCTCCCTGCAGTGTGTGATGCACATGGTGGGAGCGGCAGCACTGGTGAAACTGTGAAACACGCCATTATACACAACTGTTCTTTTTACTAATTTCAGTAAAGGGTTTTATTTACTGAGCATTACACGATTGTTTTGATTGGGAATTAATTTACTGACGCAATGACATAACACTGTATTCTAGAATAAATGCACACATTTTTAGTTTACAATGTTTTGTCATTTTTTAATTAGATGGTTATATTTTCTCTTTTGATTTCTGAGTTACCTCAGCTGCAACTTCACTTCTCTCTCTTGGCTGACAAAGAGATGAAAAAATGTTGAAGCAGGGCTCAATGGTGACAACAGGAAACTGGACCATACCACAGTGTCACATTATGGGTAGTGGTGGGGAGGAGGTTCCAATAAGGGTTTTTGTGTGTTTTGCTTCTGCCCCCTTTTTTGTTTTGTCCCAAAAGCCCTGCAAACCCAACCCTGCAGTTGACAGTTAACATGTGATCAATTACTGCCAGATCAGGACTTCACTGCAGACTGTAGAGTAAAGTGAGAGAGGAAAAGAACAGAATTTAAAAAACTGCTTAAGCCTTGCTCAAAATATAGTAAAATAATTGTATATATATATATAGCTTATAAGTGAATAAGCAAGGAATAATGTCCTAAAAATAATCTTAGAAGTCAGAAACTCCTCTCGCTTGATTGACAATTCCTTACTTGCTATTTACTTTCAAACAATCCCTTTAAGGACACATTGCAAACTCAACGTGAGTCAACTCATACACAAAATAAAAAGCAAAACACAAGTTTAGAGAGATTAAAGAACACAAGAGGCTGTTTAAATACATCACAAGAAGAAGCAACCCCCCCCACCCCCACTCCACACACACACACCAGCACACTAACACCGAAGCGTACAATACAATGATCCATGCTAATTAAATAAAACAGACCTTTAGGTAATCTGCATCCACTCCCATTAGGCTACTTAGAGCAAATTAGTTTTTCAGGCTTGCATGGAAGCTTTCAGGCCCAATTCCAGTGAAAATTTGAACACTTTAGCCTACAGACCATACAGAGCAACAAGCAAGCCAGCAAACCCTCTGGCTCGAGGATTACCAGCTCAATCCCCTACAGCTCAGAAATGGTCAGGAAATTGAACGGAAATAAGCAGGGATAAATAACCATATGAGGAATGAGGCGAGGGAAGGAAGTGATGCCAAGGACAGCGTTGGCTGAGCTGGAACACATGCAGTCAGTGAAGTGCAGATGGCAGAGATGGATGCCACCCAGAAGAGTGTTTGAGAAGTGGGACAGGGAGGGAGAGGAGGGATTCAGGAGCAGCAGCACAACGACACGCTGCACACTGTCGTTCAGCGAAATGACTGTAATTCATTACAGGTCTTTCACTGACCTTTTAACAGAGTGCTCACCCACTGTGACTCCAGCAGACCTCAGACTGCATGGGTTACACAGCAGGCTGAATCAATCCAACAGCTGCATAAAAAAAAAGCTCGCCTCCGCACTCTTTGACTTTAAATACTTTGGAGTGAGCTTGGCTAGCAATGATGAATATACATGACAAAGTTGTGTTATCTTCTCTTATCTCGGTCTGGGCAGTCATAAAATCGTTTTTTTTGTTTTCTCCCCATCTGTTGGTCTGTTTAACATTAAATATGTTTTTTCTCATATTTATTTCAAATTTTGTAGTCACTTTCAAACATATTTGCCTAACATTGAAATACTCATGTTTCTTGCAGTCTTTGCTGCATGTATAAACATCACCTCTGAGAAATATTTACACAATTTTCTTAATTGTGTAAAGCTACACAATTTTCTTCTATTCTTGCATTTTATGTATGCACTCAAGTGTTTCATTTAAAAGATACTCTGCAAGTTTTCCTCTCTTTCTTTCTGTAGACAAGCCCGTTACATTTTGAATAGAGAAAGATTTTTTTTTAAACATAAATAAAGGTAAAGATAAAGTAAAATTCGAAAATCCTTTCCAAGTGGTGTTTTTGTCTTTATAATTTTCCCAATGATGGCTTTAGTTTATTCAAAAATTCTGGTGCTCGAAGCTTGGGTTTTAAAACTAAAAGCCAGATTAATGTTCTGTAACGTCTACATTCTGTCAAATGACTGAGGGTTCTTTGTGCTGTTCCCTTCACTGACTCAAACCATAAGGTTTATGGATGGAGAACTGGGTTTTATGTCTTGCAGTGTCAGATTGTGTGCCACTATCTTCTTGGTTTGAAGTCACAAATATCTCCCATTTGCCAGCTGGAAGATATAGTCCTCTAGCGTGTCCTTGGTCTTCAATGGGGCCTGCTCTCAGTGGGATGTGCCTGCAAAACCTCACCAGGGTGGAAGCATCCTAACCAGATGCCCAAGCCAGCTCAATGGCTTCTCTCGATGCAGAGTAGCAGCTGCTCTACTCTGAGCCCCTCCTGAGCTTCTCAACCTATTTCTAAAGGAGAGGTTAGACACCCTGAGTAGGCAATCTCATTATTTTGATTAATGAACATTTACTAATTAAAGAAATAGAGCATTAGAGTGCGTTATTGGAGTACAATTCTTCATAAAACAACACTCCAACGAAACAGAAGTTTGCGAGTTTTAGACCAAACCCAGCTGGACCTCGAGCCAATGTGTTGATATCCAGTTATTGCCATGTGACACAGAGCTGAAAGGTGATCCAGCGTCCTAGAAAAAAAAGTTCAGAAGTGCAGTTTCTCAGGCTCAGAGAAACTGGGCAACGATGGCGCCAGGAATGTACATAATGAATGTCAGTGTGCCATTAAAATCAGTCAGAAACACATTTTTCTGAAGTCACGCCGTGTTTTCTTTCTTTTTTTAAATTGTACCATTTGTTTTTATTCTCATCCCTAACCAACTGCTGTTGGTTGATATCAGATCACCTTTGGATCTCTTACATCACTCTGTGAATTAACACCACTTTCTACACCATCTTCCTTCCATGAAAGAATTTCTGAACATGAAGCGAACAGAACGGTTTATTGAAAAACCACAAACAAAGACATGTTTGGACTCAAATTCAAAGCTCATATTGCGAATAGAGCCGTCCTGCAGAGCGCTCTCCCACTGGGCGTCTAAGCCTTCGCCCGGTGGGGAGCTCTGAGTCTTCTGTTGGAAGGTGAGTTCACGGTGGTGGTGAGTATCAGCGAGATGAGCAATAGGGTCAATGTGGGAATAGGTCTCTGAATGAGTGGAGAAGTAGTTTAAGAACGGAGGTGAAGCAGAAGAGAGGACCAGGCTCATTATCATTGAACCTAAACTATCATCCAGTAATTTTACAGTTTTTGATCATGCCTGGCAGCTCATGTAAAGCAATATTTAGGCATGTCATGATTTGAAAAGGCAGGCATAAGCCCATAGTCATTTTGTAGCCCATAAAGTAGTTCCATAATTATTCACCCTTTACTGTGGGTTACATTTTAAGTATCAGTGCTTCTGCATTGCATGGAAGCTGCTTGGTGTAACATTAGATCACTAACTGGCAGACAGGAGCAGTCAGGCGTGAAGAACACTTTCATAGTGAAAATTAGAGTGGGGTTATTGCTTCTGTCTTAATCCCCCCTCCAGCTTATTTTGTAGGTTAGATGAAATATCTCTCTTCAGTTCAGACTGGGAGGACAAATATCTCCTGAGCACTGGTTCGACTGGCGAGTCAGAGATTTTTTTGTTTATCAATATGATGCTGCAGGTTTTGGTCTTGGTGTTACAGCTGTTCATTCTTGCAAGGTAGAACCAAATCGAGTCTGACAAATGGAATATATTACATGAAATATTTAAACAACTGGAGGAACAACAGTTATGTTTATGGGGATATTGACAGCTTTTTGGCATCCATAATGCACATTGCCTTCAACTATAATAGACTTATTGTCACTGGAATTCAATCTCTACAGGACAAATATTTTTCTAATAACTCCGAGACAAAACAGCATCTTTTGTTTTTGCTTTGTTTTCAGTATCTGTACCATCTTTCCAGCTCAGGGGGGATGCCTAAGATTTGAAATTGACTGCCTAAGCATGTGCTTTTTGTGAGTAGGACAAAAACTTCTACAAAGTACTTTTTTTTTTTTCTTCCCTTGTCTTTATCCACCTAACGGTCTGCCTTTCCTCTACTAACCCCACCCACCCCCCTCTTTTTCTAATGTACAGAACACAGAGGGAGAAGATGCTGTTGCTCAATTCGTTCCTTGTCATTACATCCTTGTTTTACCACAGCAGAGGCAGAGTACCCACAGAGAACCTGATTGATTCACAGAAGTACAAACACAGCCAATTACTCTTTAATGCCACTGAGTGAGAGCCAATTCAGTCAGCAGCCCTTGCCAATGCTGATGCATGCTGCTGCTCCCATGGCTGCAGATTCAGTAAAGACAAAAGAAGATTATTTGGGCTGCTCCTCATCAGGTCTGTATCTCCTTTATTCTGGACTATGTTCTTGACTATGGTGAGAACATTACAAGTAATAATGACATGACAGTAAAGTAGCCAATGATAGATAAAAAAAAAAGAGAAAAGTGAAACCTTCAACACATTAATGGGGTGTATGTTAGTGATTTTGTGGTTCCTGGAGTTGTTGTGTGACCAAAAGTAAGCAGAAACTGTCAGGATTATTTCCTTTTTGTAGATTACCTGCAGAACAAGGCAGGTGCTGCACTCTGGGTGGAGACACATCATGTTTCCCTCAGCTTATCTGAAAACCCAGGATGACTACACACACAACACACACAAGCAGAGTTATCCTCAAGACACACCTTCATCTCGACTGTGACGGCTCTGCAGGCTGCCGCTGCCCTTGATTGGCTCATTTCTAACCTCAGAGGATGAGACTCCCGCAGGTTTGCACCCCCAGTGATTTCTCTCTCTATTTCTGTCTATTTGTTGCTCCAGTTTGTCACTACCATACACACCTCAGTCTGTCTGTCTGCATGCTGATCTGAGTCACACACACAAGTCAAGCCCATCTCAGCTCATCTGCAAACATTCGATAACACCATGCCTCCATCAGCTTCAGCAACATGGAGAAACATGATGGCTAAAATCCTGATTTCCTGTGCCCTAATTCATGTCCCCAAGCTTTCTGGCTCATGGATACACGTTT
Source organism: Atherinosoma microstoma (assembly GCA_037177055.1). Taxonomy (NCBI): domain Eukaryota; kingdom Metazoa; phylum Chordata; class Actinopteri; order Atheriniformes; family Atherinidae; genus Atherinosoma; species Atherinosoma microstoma. The sequence continues at coordinate 4,999,939 of JBBBVU010000001.1, read as the reverse complement.
ATCGCATAAGAATATCACAGCAAATAAGGCTCAGGACATGTGGAAACACAGTTTCTGGACTAAACTGTCAAAAAGCAAACTCATACCCAAGATTACATCTCAGATATTCCGAGAGATAAAAGGAATCTTTTACTTTACGTACCATGTTTTAGACTTACTGTGGAGTCTGTGGTAAGGCAAGGCAAGTTTATTTGTATAGCACATTTCATGTACAAGATAAAAAAGGACATTAGATTAGAAATAGTATTAAAACATGATCAAGTTTAAAAATTCAAGCTTAAAAGAAACAGTTCAGATTTGGACTTTTGAATAAAAACTATTAAAATACAGCAGAGAACAGGAGGGTCTTTAACCTGGATTTAAATAAACTGAGTGTTTCTGCTGATCTGAGACTTTCTGGGAGT
>JBBBVU010000001.1:4971934-4982431 GCA_037177055.1 Atherinosoma microstoma | reverse complement strand
AGACCTGCAGGTTTCTGGGAGTTTGTTCCACATGTGAGGAGCATAAAAACTGAACACTGCCTCTCCGTGTTTAGTTCCGACTCTGGGAACTGAAAGCAGACTTGACTGATGACCAGAGGGATCTGGTCGGTTCATAAGGAAGACGTAACGTCACATGCAGCACGCTGTATTCATGGAGGTTAACATGTCAGCGTGCGTGTATCAGTTTCAAAGTTGTTGTGCAAATCAGAGCCGTCAAAATTCTGATATACTATTCCATCTTGTTCCACCTCCTCATGTGCAGAATTGGGATATTTGTCAATGAGTTCATGCACACGTACACAAAACAGTATTTCTTTAATCTTAAGATTGTGTGTGTGGAACCAGCAGGAGACAGTTCCAGTACTTAAACTCCATGCTCGGAAAAATTAATTATCCAAAAAGAAGAGAGAAAACTGCTGCTAGTTGTAGGCGAGTCAGCTGTGAATACTGATGTTTACATTATACAAACAGACTATTTCTTTCAAAGACAACATCCAAACTCTTGATACAGGTTTACTGGATGCTCCTTTAAAAAACAGCCCTGCAGAGTTTGTATTTCTGGAGTGGCATCATCGCCCACCTTGAAACCGTCAGGGCTATGGTGTTGATTGAGCAGCGTGAAGGTTATTAAAATGTTTGACCCGAGGCTATTTGTTTAGTGTTCGATATTGCTGCAAAGTAGCTGAAGGGATTTTCACTGGTTCTGAGGTAAAACCTTCTACATCCTAAATATATGCTACTGATACTTACGTCTGCATGTTTTGCAGCAAGTCCCATCAACATGTACTGGCAGCAAGTCTTCTGAGCAATTTGCTGGAGGACAGAAAATCCTGCGACACTCCACCACACCGTTCTGTTGGAGAAACGTACAAACATGATCCAAAGCCAAGCGTAAGGAAAAAGTTTCCTCTAATGGCTCTTCAAAGAAAAAGTCCACTTTGGACAGCCTACATTTGCTAAATATTAATAGGCAATGCAATTTTATTTATATGGTATATTTCCAATAGCCAAAGTAACTCAATGTGCCTTAAAGCAAACACAAATAGAAACATTTAAAAGTAAAGGATTAAAAACAATAAAAAAAAACCATTTAATAGAGAAACACTTCATTCCAATTTAACAAGACTAAACAGTCTGTGGACAATAATGAGTACAATCCCTTTTATTTCTCAGTGCTTGCTTTATTTCAGAGATGCTCAGCGAGGAATTTGCTCTCAAAAATAAAATAACTATTTAAATGAACTCTAATAAAAAAATTGTATGAAAGCAGTGAGTCAGTTTTCATGATGGCAGACTGATTCCTCACCACTGACCACTAAAAGGACAAAATATAAACTTTCTATAGGAAATGTAGTATTCAGGTTTTAGTATTTTGGCCACAGGTTGCATCTTGCAGGTTAAAAACATTTCTGTTATGCATGAAATCTGCACAGTATCTTAACTTATCTTGCTTTCAATCTTTTTAATGATTTGTTTTCTCTGTTAAAATTATTTTATTATAATTTTAGCTTCCTTAATGTTTTATGTAAAGCACTTTGAATTGTCTTGAACAGAAAAAATGTGCTATATAAATAAACTTGCCTTGCAGTACATAAGTAAAGTATCTCAACTTTGCATCCTTACGTTGGAATATAGAGCCGTTCATATTCACGTCATCTCATGGGGGAATTCTCTCTCTCATGTTATAAATACATTTCTCTGAACAATGAACGGAAGCAAGCTGGAGTTTAAAAGATTGAATTAAAAAAACAAATCGTTATATTTTTTTTTTTTTAGAAAAATTGCAATTAGAATTTTTTCAAAATCGTTCAGGCCTTTCGCTCATTACTGCCCCACCTCCGCGCTTCACCATCAGGAAAATCAATTCCCCATGGTCGTCCTGATCAGACTTATGTCAGACAAACTTGACCCAAACTCCTCTTAATCCCTTCGATCTCAAGTCTGTGCTCGTATAAGTAATCAGTTCACCATGGCTGTTATTCATTTGACGTTTTGTTCCATAGATATGGTTTTTTTTTTAAAGAAAAACATCCATAGAGGTTTAAAGCGTGCCCATCAGTGGAACTATAGCTTGGCGTATACCTCACACATACCGATGCAGTTTCCACTCATGTTTTTCTTATCTGTTTCTATCACTGTGAAGTCTCTCTGGGATTTAGGTGAAGTGATGACACCGGCATGCACATTGTCCCAGCCCATTGGTCCAAAACTCAAAGTTGAAAGTTTAAAGCTACTGTATTTATAAATAACAGCAAGCAAGTTCATCCCCGCGCCTTTACTGGCCCTCACTAGCCTGTTGATAGCAGGTACTTCTTCAGGCCCCGAAAGGCTGCCTTCATTTTTGAGGCTGATATCTCTCTCTGCGAGCGTCTCTTCGTTTCATGACTCATCGAAAATGATTTCCCCAGGACGCCGTGGTTATCAGTTAATGGCATGTCCATGGGAGGAAACCAGACTGACTAAACTCTACTCTGTGCTTGATGTGCAATGATGCAGCAAGTCTAATTCCCCGGGGCCCAGGATGGCCTGATTCAACACATTTCAAAGTCGGGCCTTATGTGTGAGCGCAGGCAGGCAGCTTTATTAGTGAACACTTATTAGAGGGTGGAAAGGAGGGAAAGTTGGGTTGGTTTAGAGGCGGGTTGGAGTTGACTCCAAAGAAAATTGTGGGTTGCTGGGTCTTTCCATTAAAAGAGGGGGAAAAAATGTCCCCAACGATGCTACCACAAAAATGAGTGATGCTGAAACTGCTCCAGAGGTTACTCACAAATATTGGCATTTGCTCTTTTAGTGTACCTACTTTCCACAGACTACCTTTTACAATACAAACCTGTAGAGGAACATGTAAATACTGTCTTGGTTAGAACTGAAACAAGGTAATATGGATCATATCCCTGGTGAGCTTCAAACTTTCCTGCAACAATTTAAGATTCACAGTAGGCCGGCATCCTTCAGATCCTCATTCACACACGTATTTTATTTCCCCATCAACACTCCGTCACTTCAGAGGCATAAATACTCAAACGCCTCAGGACATCAAAATATTCTATGTACCCACACTGATATTGACGTGGCAGATTTCATTTCTTTGAACAGTGTTTTTAGGGTTTACTGATGCATAAAAGCATTCGGCTTACTATGTTAATAGCAAATACAGCACCTTAAGAAGAACTCACTCCTTTTGGTATGAATCTCAATTTCTTGCCTTACATCCTGGGATTAAAATCATTCATTATTTGATGATTATTTGATTGTGAAAAGAACAGAAGAAGAAGAACAAACTTGCGCATGCATGTTTTTACCTTTACAACAGTAATTCCCTTTTGCAGCAATTTCAGCTGCAAGTCTCTTGAGTTTTGTCTATTTAAGTTTGGCACATCCGAGACAAAACTCCCCCAGTTCCTGGATTTTATTGGTGTACACCAGTCTTTAAGTCTTAGGAACTTCTTAGTACTGTTTTTTCTCTTTATACTGCTCATTTGTGTTGCTTTTTTCAGTTCGAAACGAATAAAAAAATACCAAATACCAAGTTCAGGATGTGCCCAAGTGATTCCATTAGATTTAAATATGCCCCCTTAATCTATGTTATTCTGAGCGGTGAACCTCTGACCTTGTTTCAATTCTCTTAAAGATTGAAATGTTTCCCTTTAGAGTTTGCCTACAGTTGGCACCACTGATCATCCCTTTGACTGCAACAAACGTCCCAGGGAATGATGCAAAACTTCCCCACATCAAGTTTTCTGGTTGATGTGAAGAGTTAATAGCTGAACCCAAATATGTATATCTCCTGGAATTTGTCCCAGACCTGTTTAAAGAGCTCTTTGTCTTCATCAAGTGCTGCTTACTTAGTGGTGTTTAAAGACTTTTAAAAATTCTCTGAATAAAATCCTGTAAGCATATCCTCTTCACGTCCAGATTATAACAAAACTAAAAGGATACCAAGGAAGGGGGAGATTTTCAGGTCACCGTTGATGAAACCCAGCGCTTCATTGTTCAGTGCTGTGGATAATTGTAATGCTCACCTTACATGCACAGTTCCTGCAGTTCTCAGGCTCCACCCACAGCTCTTTATCCCGGTACACCAAGCCGTTGGCACTGCAGGTCCTCTCACAGTGGCAACCCTCCAGTTGGGTCAGCCTAGACTCCGCGTAGTTCAGCTGTGAAAAAAAAAAAAAAAAAAAATCACCAGTCACAAAAAACAATTCAGAAGTCAGCCCGTGTATCACCCATCCATCACACAGCCCCTCTGCCCTCTGGCGTACCCCGGTCAGTTTTCACAGGGAGCTGCTCCACCAGAGCCACTCATTAAAAGGGCACACAGAGTAATAAGCAATCATCATTCAGCTTGTGCTCCACACCCCAGGCTATAATCTGCTGAGAAATGATGGATCCGACTGACAGCTTCGGTGCTACCTCACCCTTTCTCTGTTCCTGCTCTTCATCAGCCCCTCTTCAGCAACTTATTTCATACTCGACGCTCTCCACGGTTCGGCATTCGACATACGTAACGCATCTATGACCCACAAATGTGTGGTGAGGGACCAACGCCAGGAAGGGCTCAGCAGGTTACCTGCAACAACTAGCGTCAACTTCAAAATGATTTTTAAACAGATATATCTTAGCCTACTGTAACTTTGTCTAGATAAGTATGTTTTGTAAGGGGTATTGCCAATAGGCAATAGTACCAGACTTAAACTCTAGACGCGGGTTTATGTTCTTATTAGATGGGGTTTTGTTTTTGCAAGTAGATATTTTATTTTTTGTTAAATTCCATTTGAAGCTTGTATTCCTGTTTAACTTGACTGATAGACTCCATTAGTTTAACTACTCTTCAATCTTTTCAGTCTGTAGATAAACAAACAAACAAAAAAAAAAGGGCTAGATTTCACAAGTGTTTTGTAATTTTCTATAATTTTTTTTCAAAGTAACTTTAGAGTTTCTCTAATGTGTCAGCAGAATACAATGTTTCATCTGTGTGATTTTTTTGACTCTTCATCTTCATTTGTGGATTAATTCATTCAGCTCTTTACATTAACATTAACATTAATATTTAAATAAAAAAAAAGATTTACACCAATGTCCAAAAGACATATTGACAAAAAGAACCAGAAAAAAAAGAGACTCATACAACTTTACCATGGAAAACAGTTCTGTGCAAGCACCAAAAAATATAAGCATAGATTTTTCTGAAATTTAAGATGGTGTGAGTGCAAATTTTTTTTATCATTTGAACAAAGGATCCATTTGAATCTGACCTTCATAACAACATGGAGAGTTATAAAGGACAATGTGAGCACAGGGGCACCTGGGAGAATTTTAAAAGGAAATCTGTGCATATCTGAAGTTTGCAAAAGATCAAGTGGACAAAACCATATTGAAGACAGATAAAAAGGGAGAAGTGTCATGTTTGCAGAAAGGAAAACACTGCATTCGTTCATAAGATGACATCTGTCTGAACTAAATCGCAAGAATAAGGGCTTCATCTAGCAACACAACCACATTGAGCACACAAGTTGCTTTACCAAAGAAAAGTTAAAGAAAAATGAGGACAATTTTTGTGTTAAGACCTAATTAAAGCGCTGGCATTGGTACAAGTGAAATATTGTGGAATGATTGATCATGGGAGAGAAACTTCTAGTTGTTAAAAAACCATCTTTTCCTTCACAAACCAAGCTAATGTCAAGAGCTTTTTTCTTTTACAGAATATTGCCAAGAACTGCAACCATCGGTCTCAAAATAATGCTGAGATGCTTATCCATGCATTTATCTCATTAATGCTTGATAACTGCAATCCCATTTCAGCTTGTGGTCCAAACACTTCCCTTAAAATACTTCAGCTGATCCAGAACTCTGCAGCCAGAATGCTGGCAGCCAAGTTCAATCATTTCTCACTTTTAGCCTCCCTTCACTGGTGCCCCATGAACTTTAAAGTAGAATATAAAATCCTTCTTAAGACCTACAAAGCCTTTATTGGTTTAGCCCCATCTTATATCAATAATCTCATTGTTTCCCATCAACCAAAACAATATCTCCGTTCCCAGAGTACTGGCGTCCTTGCCATTCCTAATATTTCTAGAAGCAGAAAGGAGGCAGAGCCTTTAGTTTTCAGGCTCCTCTTATGGAGCTACCACCAGTTTGTGTTCAGGACACATGAGCTCTACCAGATTTTACAGCGAGACTTTAAACTTATATATTCAGAAGACTTTATTTAATTAACTGCTTTTCATGCTCTCTGGTAATTTGATACATGCTATAGTTTTAACCTTTTTAGTTAGGCATCCTGCTTTCATCAGAATCTATATTAGGATTTATTGTTATTTCAATTTGCTTTTATCATCGTCAACTTTTAAATCTTTTTTTTTTGCCGTTTTGTTGCTCTGTAAAGCACTGTGGCTTAATCTTTTGTATTTGATAGAGTTATTTTAAAAAATGTTGGGTTGAGCTTCATAGTTTCTTTGTACAGATGAAACCAAGGGCGTAGAATTGGGTAGGGACAGAAGGGACGTGTCCCTACCAAAGTGTGGTAAGTCCTGTGTTGTCCCTACCATTCTCTGTCCCACAAACAGCTGAGAGACGAGAGCACTCTGTCGCTGCTATAAGTACCGCCTCATAACACATTTCAACTGATATGATTGGTTCTGCTTTTTCGTTTCTTGGTTGATTGGCTGTTCCCACTGTCAATAATTCTGTTGAAAGTGCTCGCTGTGCTAGCTAGCGGCACAGTACGGAATGTCAGAAGCAAAGAAAGGAGGACAGCAGGTATTTAGAGGGAGTCAATGTAAAATCACAAAGAAATTATTATATTTCTGAGCTGCTACTGAATCATTAATAATGATGATGATAACAGTCACTGCTTTAATAATCTTATTTCCTCAGCTTGAATCAGAAATGTGTTATTTCGTCTGGTGACAATCAAAGCTGCAGTTTAGAAAGAGGAGGAGATGCTGAGGCAGGGTCACAGCAGGTGAGCGTTAGAATTCAGGGATGTGACTTGGGATACATAATTAATTAAAATTTGATCAAAGTCATAATTTTTTATACTGAAGTGTTTACCTGACCTTTACATAATGTATTACAGACTTAAAAGACAAGTTTTGGTTCAGATCCCTGAAAAAAAGGATAATAATCATTCTAACATGTTTTCAATTCAAATGAGAAAAGTATAAAATAAACATTCTGTTATCTAAAATATCATATGCAATTGCAATGAGGCAAATTGATCACGTATATATTTTCTTAATTATAACCGTATGGGTAATTATGTACAATACAAAAATGGTTCATTATTGTTTTACATTAAAACCTTTGATGGACATTTTCTTCATGTGGTATCAGTTTGTAAATTTGCTCAGGTGACAGAAGTGAGGCTGACAGTAATTAGAGTAGTAGAGGGAGATGGAGACACAGGTGGAGAAGCAGTTGGAGAGGCCAGGTCACAGGTGAGACCTCAAACTTTTGCTTGGTCAGGTTTTCTGTCCACGTTGTTTAATATAGCAAATGAACGTTTAGCAAAAAAAAAATCTTACAGGGACCTCTGAGATCAACTTTTACGTCTCTACAAATGTCAGCATCAAACAGATGCCCTTGGATGAAACTTATCCAAGGCTTTTTGCAGAACTGATGAACTGTTATTGGAAATTTCTAGGTACAGTAATTGATGCTTGAAGGGGGAGCCACACCAGATGCTAAAAAACAATTCTACACATACTTTATCTGCTCACACAGATGTGGCATTATGTCACTTTTCCAAAAAAAAAAAAAAATGGACCAGCTATTTTTCTTCATGTGTAAAAATCTGAAATTTCAAGTTGTATCTTTGTAAATATAAATTCTAAAAGTTTCCCAAACATGTAAATACCACATTATAAATAACTAATATTCTGTTTCAAATGTGGTGCAGGTTGTAAACGTACCACTCATTTGGTCTTTGTAGTTTAAATCTGAAACTAGCCGGACTAAAGATCATCAAAGCTTGCCTGCAGCTTTGTCTTCACTCCCTTCCTGATCCTCTGAGAGCTGCCCAAGCTTCAGTGTCAAAGACAGAGGAGCTGCTGTTGAATGATTGATGCTTCTCAGGAAAAATGAAAGAAAAAAACAAACCAAAAAAAAAAAACACAGGATGTCACTGAGGCTTTTTAGTTTGTTTAAAGTCGTCCCGGCTGGAGAGCTATGCGAGTTATGAATGCTAGAGATGTGTCCTGTCAAAGCCCCAAACAAAATGTTTGAAATGCAATTACAAAGGCTTGGAGGTTGCCTCGAGGCACCACAGAGTAATACCTTTCCAGAACAATGTGAGCATCAAATGGCACCATGCTTCAGAACAAAGCAGTCAGAAGCTAATAGGCATGTAAGTCCTATTGTTGATGCACGAGGCTGAGAGACGTGTGAAATCATAAAATAACAGCTGGAAACAAAATCTAAACAAATGAAGGCAAGACAATAATAAGTATTTCTTCATGTATTTATCACACTGTGTGGTTTCTTTTGTATACCCTAGAGGAACACTGCAAACTTGTATGAGGGGATTTTCATGAAATACTGGGGATCAATAAATTAAAAAGGACCCTGAGCATTGAATCAATTTGATGACAGAAATATATCTAAAAAGAGTTGGGATGGGCCAATGCATGAATGCATGTGTGTGTATGAGTGAATGTGAGTGAGATTATGATCAGGTGGATGTTTTAAAAATTGTTGTATGTTTTTATTTGTAGCACTTTGTGTTACTTATTGTGTGAAAAGTTCTTTATAAATGAATAAACTTTGAATTTTTAATCTGTATACACAGTTCAGTATCCCATCTGCAAATCCCAGTTAAAGGGTCTATTGTGGATAGAAGTTAAAGTGGAAAAATGTGTGACCACAATAGAATCTGAATCTGAAATCTATAAATTTTTGATACCTGCATCCTGCTTACATTTTACACAGAAGTTGAATATTGTAATACAAAAGTAGAGATGAAACAGTCATAAGAAATAATAAATCATTTATCATAGTTTGTTTTATGATTGACAAACTGCATTCTAAAAGGTGAATAAGTAGATTTTTAGTTATGTAAACACTAGTGTCATAACCAGCACTTCAACTACAAAATCCTTTACACCTCCAAATGCAGACTTTATAACTCACCAAATATAAATGAATGAATGAATGAATGAATTATACTTTATTGATCCCCGAGGGGAAATTGCATTTATCCACTTTTTATCTCAATTATTTCACATAAACAGTCACATACTGTACCTGCTTAATCATTTTTGTGCCCAGCTGATGCAAAGAGTAGAGTAGAGTGCAAAACATGTTAAAAAGTCAACAGATTATTTTTAGCTGTGAGACTGGGCTGACCCAAAACCAACAAGGTAGACAAAGTAAAGCACAGGTTATTCAGATAGATGTCCTTAGTAACATGTAATTTACATTAAGATGTGCAGCATTATTGAAATACAATATTCTAAATCCTGCATCAAAAAACTTCCTAAAAAACACCCACTAGAACAATCTCACACTGATGAAACTTGAAAGTTTAAAACCTTAAAAGGGACAGTGTGTAACTAATTTGGCTTGTAACTTGGCTATATTTGCAAAAGTCAAGTATCACTTTCATAAATACATATTTTATCTTAGTCTAATTACAAACGTATCCAAATGAAAGTGTTCCCGTAGCTTAGAATTAGTTATTTATAAATACATAGGTGGCGGCGAACACAGAAAGCTGCCATGTTGCATCACCATCTTTGAATAAAGTAGCTGAAACGGGACAAACTTGTTAGCCCTACGCGTTGTAGCAGTGAATCCCTCTGTGTTGTCAGGGGACGAGGAGGAGAAGAAACACGCAGCTACTGTACAACTTGCCGGTTTACATTGAAATGGAGGACCATTCATACTCTTTGCCCCAGGAGACGGAGGAAAAATAACCAAGAAAAGAACAATGATTAATAACCGGGAGAAAACGGCGTAGCGTTTACCAGATGGAGATAATTCATGAGGGACATGAAAACTAACGTGGAAGTTGCAGCTTTCTGCTGGACAGGTAAATTCATTCAGTCTAACAGTGAAGTTTATTTTGGCGTTTTGTTAGAAACAGGGCAGGATAGACCAGCAGCTACTTTCTCCTCCCGTTTGGTCGGATCATTTACTGTTACAGAATCCTATTCTGTGCCTCATCACCTGACGGGACACTCCAACTTGTGCAAGATGTTGACGTTTTCACATTCATGACTCTCTGCGGCTTCGGTAGTGGTAGTAACATGCTTAAATGGCGAGGTGCCAAAGAGCACAGCTCCGTTGTTTGGATTCAATTAGCGCACTGCTAGATGGGAGTAATTATTACACACTGGGGCTTTCAGAAAGGTTACATGTTTAACTTTTACATATATCAGTATTATTTTTTAAAAAGTCCAATTGCTCACGCGATCTGAACCTAGGGGCAATTCTCAAGTCATGTTTAGAAAGTAAAATATTGTCACCCCAGTTCTG
>JBBBVU010000001.1:4939094-4952002 GCA_037177055.1 Atherinosoma microstoma | reverse complement strand
TGTGTGTGTGTGTGTGTGTGTGTGTGTGTGTGTGTGTGTGTGTGTGTGTGTGTGTGTGTGTGTGTGTGTGTGTAGAGTCTTACCTTGAACAGACCGTGCTTGTGGCTGTGCTGCCCTAGCCACACTCCACTGCCTAAGGTGAGCTCCATCTGAGGAGGGTCTATCACCCGCTCATAAATCCTGCCAACAACAAACCAGAGGAGAATGTTATGTTAACGACAGACAGGTTTCTCATGTGGTCCTGCCCTGACAGGAACACTGATCCAACACAGCTCAACAGCAGGAGAAATTCAACACGCTAGTATGTTCATGTCCGCTCCCCCTCGCCTCCCCCAGCTTTCAGGGGAAGCAGATAGTGTCAAGAAAGAGACTGGTCTCCTCAAGCATGACAGCCAGTCTCGCGCCACAGAGTTCAAACATGGTACTGATATCTGGACCTGGGATGTTTGCTGGATTAACCATCCTAACTCTTGACATAGACAAGAACAAGCTTTATTACACCAAACATCCTCAGTGTGATTCAGAACCATTATTTCCTGGACTATGGTGGGCTCCAAGTGGCCCCCACCGAGAGGATTTCACCGATCAATTTATCAGCGTTTCCCTTCCTCCTTCTGAGTCATACAGGCACAGATTAGAAAAAGGTTATTTACCTCCAATTTATTATCTTAGTTTACCTAGAAGGTCCGGTAACTTACAACATGTTTAACAGAAAAGATGATACTGTGGGGTTCAGAAGGAACAGTTACTGGCTTGACTTTTGAGAGTGCAGAGGAAACACTCAAGTCTTTATACAATATACAACTTTTAAATGGAGTTTCAGGTTATTTTACTGCGTAGAGGACACAAAGTGAGATTTCTGAGCCGCAAAGGTGAGCAGCTGGACAGGTGATTGCCCTTGATTTATTGCAATACTTATCCAACGCTCGTGACAAACGGTCATCCCTTTGGGTTTTACTTAAAGCTTCATTAAGCATAATTTTATTATGAACAGAGTGAAATGACTGCCTGTAATGACAAAAGATCATGAGTACTGCTAAACCCTGCAGCTCATATAAAACCACCGGTAGCTCAAGTTAATCTCCGTCAGAAGTGAGAGAATACCACATTTAGTAAACAAAGATGATGTATTATCTTTAAAAGCTAGAAAATCAGGACTACAAGGCCTATCATACAAACTCTATACAAACCAACCAGCCACATCATTAAAACCACTGAATTAGTGATCTTGTTAGAATTCAACTTCTGCTGAGAAAACCTCACATGGCTGATACTTCAATACTTCCCACCAACTTCGACATCTTTACACCTTCACTTCCCACATGGCAAAAGCACTTCCATTACAGCAGAAGGTGCAATATTTGTGACAGCCTGGTTTAGTAGCCGTTTTTATTTTTAGGAGGGTGATGAAAGCTCTTTCTGGCAGGCAGGTAGTACTAACTGGGATAAAAATCTAAAACTACTTGTTTGGCCAGTGTGCATTCTACATTATGTGCTTTGACAAACTTTTTGCATACATTTTTTGAGCTGAGGTATTCAATTTTCTCAAGGCCAGGAAATAGTCCATCACTCACAATTGCCTCAGTTCATGTCAAATGAATAAAAAGGGTCCAATTCCCAGCCTGACAATGGTCAAGAGGTTGTGTTTTAGTAAGTTGACAAACATTCATCATAAAGCTTCAATTCAATCCATTTCAAGGCCCATGAATATATGAATAGTAATTTAAAGATTTGAAAAGGTGTAGAACTGGTTGCAACAGAAAATGAACTTGTATTTCTCCATGTTTATCCCAATGTGTAGGTGCTGCAGTCTTCTTTGCAGTGTTGATGCTCAGTCAGATTTCCCACCTGCTGTATAGCTGTGACTAAAAAAAGATACAGTTCTTATAATCACACATTTTCCTTCATCCACTGAAATTTTCAACCCATCTGTCCTTGCTTCTCACATTTTCTGCTTATCCATAGAAGTATTGAGAACAACAAGTCTTAGAAAAGAAAAATTTGTTAGCAGTAATGTCATTTGGAATAGTGATGTGCTCTGAAGGCAAGTTTGTGAGGTTTGACATCAGAGGACACGGACATCAATAGCATCATTACAGGACAGCGCACATGCTAATCAACCGTGTCATTAAGAGTGCTCTTCTATCGCTGTGGTGCAGGATTCAGTGTGGCGTAGCCACAATTTAAAACCAGAAAAATAGAAGAATCTGCATAAATAAAATGAAATAATTAAGTGCTACGTTGAACTTTTGACACTTACATGACTACTTGGATCATAACCTTCATTAGAAAATTCAAAGCAGTCACTAAAATAAAAATATGGCCTGAGGAGGCACTCTCCCAGCAGCACGACTGTCACATAAGCAGTCCTGTTCTAAATTAAGAACGCACTAATAATGTCACAGTGGACAAATGCATCCAGGTTTTAGCCAAACAAAAAAAAATTGGATGACCACAGAGGCTCATTCACTCCCGAGAGCCTGCCACCTAGCTTTCAAATCATCTAATGGAGACCAGTACAGAGTAGCAAGAGCGAATCCGAGTGCAGGCACTAAATCTGTGAAGGAGGCCTACAGAACAGGAAGTGGAGAACCATCACACTCTTATCAACCAATGGCTTCAACCCAAACTTAAAAGGCAATGGTCCTTTGGCCAACTATGCTGATACCTCATTGTCAGTGGACCTGAACCATTTGTTTCTAGTTCACCTCTTTTTTTGGAACAGTTTGCTTAAGAATGTGTTGAATGCTTTCAATAAGAGTCAAGTCAGTTCACAGCTGGACTCTTTGATTATGGAGCCATGCTGTCATGATGCATTCGCTTGCTGAAATAAACAAGACCTGCCTTGAAAATGACTTTATTCGGATGGCAGGAAATATTGCTCCCAAACAATAAAGGATGACTTCACAGATATGCAAGCTACCCATGATGTTTACCAATCCACCCAATACAATCATGGATTGTGGCTTTTGAACACCAGGATAGCTTCAAACTTTGCCTTACTTTTGAAAAAAGGCCTTTTTGAGATTTTGTATGTGTTCTGTCTTGGCATGGCAGCTTTTTATCTTATAGCTGAGGATCTAGCAACTAACTCATTTTCAGAAGTGATTTCCACAAGGATTGTGTTTGTTTCTGCACTAAGTCATTTCAGTCTATTGCAGCTTGTGTCTCTAGTTGTTGAACATTCAAATTGTTTATTTGATTGCTTTCCAAATCACTGCACTCAGTCTTTATAATTCAAACTGGGCCCTAACTGTTTTAAAAGTGAAGCGATGTTCATATTGTCTAAACAGTGAATGCATGTGGGAATCACTAGAAATGGAAATGAAACCCTGCGCTCCTGCTTGTAATCTCATTTCACTGATATCCGCCACACTGCTTATTCTTTAAGCCATCAGAGCTGTGCTGATGCAAACGGAGGATTTTCTGCTGTGGCTAGTTCATGTTCAGAGCATTAAAGACAGGGGGCCTTACTGGCGTCACAGAAGAGGAAATATGCTCGTCACTGAGATTAGCATTGACAATTTTGTTCCTAAAAAAAACATATCCGAAAATATACATAAACACTGGTGAGCAAAACCGGATGTGTGCAGCTTAAAATCAGTCTACAGTACATTTGCTTGTGACATCGTGGAAAAGACTTATTTAGATCTTCCTAAATACAACATACAATTCTTTTTTTTGGCTGCTCATGAAATAGACATCATACTTTCTGTCACGATCAGTAACTTCAGAAATCACCACATCAAACAGGACTGAATTTTAGCAACTGCATAACATATTAAACAATGAATTTTAATCAATTAAAGGTTATTGGACGAGAACAGATTTACAGGGAGTACATCATAGAGTGAAGCCACATGAACCAGACCCATCACTTAATCTATAACGAGTAAAATGGGTCAGCACTGCTCCACTTTCACGCTGCTCCTCTTAACCTTTAGCATGGTCTGTGTGTATGCCAGTGTGAGAGAGACCCACATCTGTTTACATAAGAAGGCAGGAGTGGAGCTGCCCGCCATCACTCATGAATCCAGAGACTGAAACAAAAAAAGGAAAAGCCCAGAGCTTATAGCCCGGCCAGAACTGTGGAAGGACTATATGGCAGAGTTTATAAATCCACATCTCACAACACAGCACACGTTTTTGTTGACAGTCCATTTCAGTATAAGCTGGCAGGCCACCTTGTTTGCACCAATTTACTGACTGGTGGGGGGGGGACTAAAAGAGGGAAAAAAACATTCTTGAACCGTCATGACTTCAGCCACAATAAACTGGCTGGCTGGCTACTTTCCAACTCTGTCTTGAAGGCACTGATAAGAGTAAATAAAAAAACTAAACAAACAGAATTCCACAAAACAACAAGAATTCCTAAACTAACAGCCTCCATTTTCAGAAGTCAGATGCAATTTATTCAGGTCTTTGGCAGTCTTAATAACTTCTCTTCAAAAGAATAATCTCAATCGCAGCCTCATTATTTTCTCTGCCAATATCTGTCAACCATACTAAAATCCAGACCTCTTTCAATTTTCCACTAGTTGAGCTTGAGACATTTTCTGTCATGTCTGTCCTTCTTCTGGCAGCAAGATGAAGTCAGTATCCCTTTTTCAAATTATTTGCTTCACCATGGCACAAAACTCTCATAGTTCTTACTTTATATGCTTCCAAAAGCACAGGCTGCCATAGACCATACGACAGAGCTGAGACATTATAGCTACTATCTTAGTTTGGGCAGGTGGAGAAAACAAGCGCCCTATATACTGTAAAATGCTCCAAAAACCTACATTCAGTTTTCATTCAGTTTAAGAAAACTGAAAAAAATGAGCCATATTTTAACATCATATCATATTCAAGAACTTTGAAAACAAACTCCCAAAATTGAGTATTTTGTACTTTTTTTCTATGTGATATTAGCTTGTAAAAAAAGAAACTTTATTGGATTAAACTACTCTGAATGATCGGATCAGATAACCAAAGAACGCGTGATATTATTCATGATATTATAAATGATGGCCCTGTAATTCTAACATGCTCGTCATAATTAGCCTGATTCTCCATTAAAGCCCATTTATTGCAACTAGATATGAATTCTGGCTCATTTAAATGAAAATTTCTGCATTGCTGTATAGAGAGGGCGACTGATCAGCACTTATGGTAATGTCCTGTTCTGTCGCCGTACCCTTTACTGCATCTGTGTGTTCACAATAACTATAGAATAAAATAGTTTGAATTACTGCGCATCTCTTGTTGCTCAATGTCATTTGCAAAGGTTTGATACATCAGTTTAATACTTTTAATGTAATCAATCTGAAAAGAGAAGTCAAAAGTCCCAAAACATTTTTTGTGAAAAGTCAGTAGGAATATCAATTTAAGGATGCGACTAAACTCTAGAATTTTTTTCCATTATCTTAGTTGAGTGTCTGAGTATTCATGTTACTGCTGCATTTTGATTTAGAGCACTTCATCACATGCCAGCTAGTGGCAATGGGTCTTTTGGACACGCACCATGGCAAATTTAGCAAAGAAATACAAGACGACATCAGAAAGAGCTCAGAAAAGAAAGAGAAAAAGGATAGAACAATATTAAAAAGAGTCGGCATCAGACTAACTGAAAAGAGAAAGGATGCGAGGAGGATGCCAAATCAGCCTTTGTTTGGGTGCAACAGTGAGAAAGTTCAGTCGTGGGATTTTAAGGTCAGATTTGTGCTTGGCTACATTTGTTTTTTTAATTGACTTTTCTTTTTATACTTTACGGGAGCATTTCATCAGCTTTTCAGTGTTTTCTTGGTTTTCTGTAATAGACAGAACCTCCTAATTCATACTTTAGTCAGTAGTACCTCCATAAAGCTTCCAGCACTATACTCTCCAGAACACAGATTGTTCAGAGGACATCATTTCTGCAACAGCACTGAAATCTTGCACACAGACTTTTCTCTGAAGAAAGAAGTCATTTAGAAAACTCTGCACACAGTTCACAAATCTGTGGGAACTGATTGATAGGGCATGGATACACCATCTGTGCAGATGGATACCCATCTCATACCATGTGTTTGAACTATAAATCAACAAGAAGGTTTATAAACCGACAGTAAATACTTACACAGGTTGTCTTGTTTTATCTTTCCTGACTGAAGGTTGTCTCTGTAGCACACAGTCTCACACTCTAAAAAACTCAGTTTTAAGACAAACTGTCATGTTTTAGAAATGCCATAACGGTGGCAGGAACATACTTGAGTATGTCATAATATTTTATATAAATTCTGATTTAAAAAAAAAAAAGTATTATTCAATATTATATTGCTTATGTAATTTTCCCCCCATTTTTCATAATCAAAAAGAGAGCTTGGAGTGTATCCCCCACCAAGTCTGACCCTGTATTTCAGTACGTTAACAATAGTGTTCTTGACTCACTCCAATATTTAGGTTTTTCTTTTTCTATGCTCCAACTGTCCATCAGATTACAGAAAAATTTGGTTCAACAGTGTTCATACAGTCACGTTAAACACACAAGGGGTAATGATCACATACCATCAACTCTGATGACAGCCTGAGTCTTTAAGAAAGATCAACTTAGTAAGCTGCAGATGAGTACACATTTCCTTTCTGAACATGCTGCATAAAGGATTTTTGATTGCTCAGTGCACAGAGCATCCATTCCTATGATTCCTATGATCATCCATCCATCCATTTTCTGCTGCTGCTCATCCAGGATCAGGTCGCGGGGGCTGATGGGACATGCCCGAAATGCCTCACCAGGGAGGCGTCCAGGAGGCAGCCTAACCAGATCCCCAAGCCACCTCATCCTGCTTCTCTCGATGCGAAGGAGCAGCGGTTCTACTCTGAGCCCCTCCCAGGTGACCGACCTTCTCACCCTATCTCTAAAGGGAGAGCCCGGCCACCCTGCGGAGGAAACTCATTTCGGCCGCCTGTATTCAGGATTTCATTCTTTCAGACATTAACCCAGAGCTTGTGACCATAGTTCAGGCTAGGAATGAAGATCGACCGGTAAAACAACAGCTTTGCCTTTTGGCTCAGATCCTTCACCATGACAGACCAACGCAGAGTTCGTATCACTGCAGACGCCGCACCGATCCACCTATTCAGCTCTCACTCCATCCTTCCCTCGCCCGTGAACAAGACACCGAGATACTTGAACTCCTCCACTTGGGGCAGGACCCCATTTCCAAATAACAAACTTTTTATAATTGTGAATATCTTTGAAGTTTGTTTCAGATTTTTCTACCTTTTGTAACTAAAGATAACTGATAAGACTCCAGAAAGAGAAAGATGACAAGAAATTGAGTTTATATCATAGTAACAACAATTTCTTAAAGAAAAGAAAGGCCCCCTCCCCCCAATTAACACTTCTTCACACTGTGCCAATGTGTAAGCAAAAGTGAGATTGTTATGTTTTACTTTATCCCAGGATGTTGATTTCTCATCAGTGTGTAAAATTCTAACTGCATGACATGGACAATATAACATGGCATATGATCAATACAGTGGGTGGATGTGATGAAGCGCAGGGCTCTTGGTTTTCATTCAATATTACTTCCACTGAACAATCAGGGCTTTTTTTTTAAGACAATGAAAACTAAATTGATCAATACTCTTCCGTAAATTGATTTTATTTTTTTTTATGCAATAACATTGTGCTGGCGTCCGGTTTTACCCCCATCTTTTCTTGCCTTCAGAGGAGCCTGTATATTCAGGAAGCTGTCAACACAGTTCTGCAGCATCAACCTCTAAAAGGTCTCTCTCATGCTACTTCAGTGCCATAAATGAGTCAAACTGTACTAGTTCAACTCAAAATAAGGCTTTGCAACCTGCAGTAGAAGAAATATACAGAGGGATTATGATCCAAGATGGCAGGCTGTGATCAGAGTCAATACAAATCTAGATACGCACTGTGAAAGTAATGTAGTCTAAACACATTGTATTTTTATGGCATACTGCATCTGGTTAATATATCAAGCAAAAGGCAAAAAAAGAGAATGTAAAGATAGTTGACTGGAAGTAGAGCATCCTTGCTGAAAAAAAAGGAAAGAAATAGTTGCCATGAAACTAGAACATATCCTAATAAGATGGCAGATGTATCATCTTTAATGGATAAAGTGACCCAAATTCCTTTACCCCAAGGTTGCTGCTGGGGAAAGGACTGGTTTTACCTGTAGTATGTAGATGAAAATAGAGTCTAATCTGGCTTTGTCACCCAATTCCCTAAAGAACTGCATGCCTGCTTCCTCACTATGTCAGATATCTGTAATTACTTCACCTCCACAATGACCTTATCTGTTGATAGAAGCTCCTGTCCTTTTCTGATAAGGTACAACTACTGTAGCTGCAGATATATTCCTGGGAAAAAAAAAACACCCAGAAGATTGAAAGTATGGTAAGAAGTGAATGTATGTGTGTCCCCAGGGTATCCTTGGCGCATGGAGTTCCTCCTGCCTGCCACGCGGGGCTCGAGCTAGACTGCCTGCAGGAGGTGGGATGAACCCTGCTGAGCTCAACAGAGAAAGAGAATGGTAATGACACACTTCATCACACCTGACATAAGACAAGAGTGAACCTGGGACATAGGAAAACCATCGGGCGGCCTAACATCCTTACATCTGCTCCTGTTAAGCACTTGCATTGGCAACAAGGTCATGGAGGCTCAAAGAGGTTAATGAGAGCAGTCTTTGTCTCTACAGATATATTCATTACTTAAGATGCTTGGCCAAATATTGACTGAATATGACACTAACGGGGAATAATGCTAAGATGAAAAACACAAACAATGGATCCCCTGGTGCATCAGTGGTCAAAGAAGCACAGTGGATCCTTTCCTGGACCCCAGTTTAAGGTCATGTCATCGTTCAGTAAAGATTGCTCCAAAAAGACAGATGTTTTTTGAAAGCAGGGATGTGTTTACAATCTGTAAAATATCTAAGGCCATGCATCCTGAAACAGTATTGAAAAACCCTGTTGGCACATTATTTAGACAAGTGGTGGTTTTCAGATGGGCAATTATCTCATCCAGGTTTTTTGGACTGATTGGAGAAAGGTGCGTCATGGTGTTTATGTCCTTGAGTGAACACAGTGATGACACAAGTCCTGCCCATGGCATGGAAGCAGTGATGGACTGATTTTCTGAATTTTGTCAATAAAGAAAGAAGCAAACTCATTACAGGCCTGGTTGGATAGAACTTCCGGTGTTACTGACACAGGAGGATTAGTTAACCTGGCATATGTGGTGACACAAAGCAAAATGCTGCTGTAAAGTAATGCACTAGGATGGAAAAAATTGTGTGGTTTCTTAGTCTCGGGGTGCTGCTGGGCAACAACGGCTTCAGGAAAGTACATACTGTAATGTCAATGTGCTATCAAAACAAGTCAGAAGTAATGCTACTTTAACAAGTACCCTGTATTATTATAGATTTTACTCCAAATAAAATAAATTCACAAATTGACATCACGCTTTAAATAACAAGAGTAAACGCTTGAAACCATAAAAACTAAAATATTAATTTGCTCATAATTAAAGATGTTCGTTTTCCTTCGGATTTCGACACAAACTGACGCCGGAGCCCTGTGTCCATGTGTTAGGAAACCCAGCTTCTCTGTGCTAGCTAAGAAGTCTGGGAAAAGAAGACTAAGGTTAAAAAGTGTGTGTGGCAATTACTGCATCAGTGGAATGCTGGTTTCAACATTTAGGAAATTCCAGTCAAATAGTTGAAATTTATCCGTGCAGCCTAACTCACACAATGAGAAGAAAAAAGAAAATCAAAGGGTAAAAAGTCTTTACATCCCCCACAACTTCATTGACATTTAAAATTGTCCTTCATTAGGCAGTCTAGTGCAGCAGGAGTAATTACTCAAAGGTCTGTATGAGCTTCTGCACTGAAAGAAAACCCAACCATTGATCTAAACGTGGGTTATTTTGCTGGAGACACCCCATTGATTTCAGCCCCAAAGGCCGCATAACTCCACTGCAGTTTCATCCTGCGAGGCTTTCACAATACAACCATCCAGTGCTTTCCTGTTAAAGATACTAACTGTACCACAAACCCAAACCTGGACACGAGTAACAGAGTCAAGGTTACAGACTGGTGTCATGATGCATTACTAACCAGATTTCAACTCATTATTCTTTGTATCAGTGATCAGGTAATCACTGTTGCTGCTCTACTGAGCAGTGCAGGCACTGCCCTTCACAGGAAATTAAACTGTTACACCTGAATTCTTCATTTTGAGCAAGATTTCTAGATTTTATTTAAAAGAAAATTTACCTGTGACTCCTATGTCTCTATAACTTATGAGAAACAAATCAAAACAAGAGTACATATAAAAGAATTCCTAAAAATTTGAATCACTGGAACACTGAAGCCCATCATTCAAAAAACAAGAAAAGAAAAAAGCACCAGAGCACAATGGGGAAAGATTTTTTTTTTGCAGCTCTATCATTAATCTAATGTACCATTCCTTCATAACAGCCTCTTTAGTGTAATGATATAGTTTTGGCCTGACTGATGAGCTTCTTAGCAGGTAGAAAGAAAAAGGAATATACCTTCCAGCTCACTGGCTTTTTTAATGAGCAAAATAAGAATGTAATTTTCTGGCTGCTGGACACAAAAGCAGTCGTATCATCATGAGATCTTTAAGGTGGAGAGTTCCCAATGTCTCCATGCCTTCATTAGCGGAGTGTGTAATGAAACAGACATTTCACAGCCTACATCCAACTATCATGGAACCGTGAGGATGTGACACAGGTCAGTCTCTGACGATACGTGATGCTGTCATAATAAGGAAGCTTCAGAGGCTCTTAAAAAGGCCAAATCAATTGTAGATGATTGTAAGGCTGAGAGCCATCAGCTAACCTGAATTAAGGTGAAATGTGATTTAATAACATTAAAAAAGAACACAAAGAAAAATCTGCAAATTAACTGAACAATTATTGTATAAAATGGAGCAGCCGGATGAGGTCTGTGACCTTGAAATACTGCACTGAACAGTTACATATTACATAACGTTAGTTTGTAAATTGTATATAACTAGAATCATAATTTTTATAAAACAAATCCCAACATTTATCAAATTACCTTATTTTCTCTGCAAACACACATCATCAACAATAAATCCAATGTCAAGCACTGATGGCAAGTGCCCATATCAAGTTCAAAGACCTAAATCTAACACCTCAATTTTTGCATATAAGTAACAGCCCCAAATCCACTCATGTTCAGTTTTATGTAACACAAAAAACCTGAAATCATATTCAAAGCTTGAACCAATTAATGTTTTTAAAAAAAGGTATTTAGATTGAAGTAAGATTTAACGCTTGGTATTTGCAGCTCTTTGCAGTGACTCAGAGTTGGTTGAGCTGATCAGCTAAACAGTCTTCAGGTCTCTTATATTAGGAATTATTACAATTGATTAACTTGTAAATCAGTCTCTGTCTCAAATCAGTCACACATGATGCTACTGGCAAAAAGAATGCAGCATTAATCTTACCAGATACATTTTAAACATGTATTCTTACTTAAAGAGGAGCTATTACAGGAGTTTGGATTTGATTTGAGGAAGAGGGTAAAAGTAAAAAGCATCTGGGGCGTCAGATTATAAAATAAGAGTCGTGGCCATTTTAATGCACACCATCCACCATCGGCATGTTCTGGCTTTTAGAACAGTGCTTTTCTTCAAGTAAAGATTTTCTCTATGCAGCGCTGTAGTCATTCAGACATATCAAAGCTAATGGAGCTGCAACAATAAATCTCTCTTCAAATCCCTGACCTTGATTAACAAGGGAATAAAGAACCCTGCCAATAGTCACACCACCTGTGAAGCATAACGAACAAAAAGCTTCATTCAGACAGTGATTTGAACTAAAGGTAAAGAAGTAAATCAAGGTTGAATTGTTGTCAAGCTTAAATGAAGCTTATAACCGATAAATCAGTCAAGTCTACATTAAAAAACTAAAAGGACATAGATTTACTTAAATGTATGTCATTCATCATATTAATACTCACACAAGAGTTAATGATGGAAGCATGTTTGTGCTTCAAATTCTAAAACAGTTACCTTAAAGTAAAATGCTACTATTGAAAATGCAGCTGCAAGTACAATCGATTCCAAAGATGTTAAGTATAAATAAAACCATAATGCAATGACTGACAATTCTAATAAACAAATATTTTAGTGACAATTAACTATGAAAATAAATTGAAAAACATGAAAATTTCATGAAATATATTTAGTACATTTCATTTTAGAGCTGAAACGTTCAGATTTTACAGCAACATATCGTCTAACAATCCCTCTCACTGAGGGAATGTTTTGCAAATTTCAGCTGCACAATGCTAAACTGCATCCATCACAACTGCATAGGAGAGTCCAGGTGCTGGACTGGCACTTGGCATAACATGGAAAAAGACTGTTCAGCAGCTAGAATCTTTTATCAGTCAATAATGAGAGAATTCCTATAAGAAAAGGTCTGATTGTTAAAAGAACAGGGAATGATACAGAGTGGTAAATATGGATATCTCATGAACTCTTTATATAAAAAAAAAAAAGATAAAAAAGATAAAACATGAACTAATATTTGTCACGATATACAAGTCAAAAGTCTCACATCATTTGATATATGTCTGTTATATTATGAATAAAATGATCCTGCATCAGGATGTCAAGCCATTGCGTTTCGTTGTTAATCAACATCTTAGAGTTCCTCTCTGTTCTTTAGAATTGTGTAGAGGAATCTGGGCAAACACCAGAAGTAGACCCTCTGCCATTACTAATGTGGCATATCTGTGTATGTTAGAGAAGAGATGAGAATCGGACTACTTCCTAATACACTTCCTGCTTTGCTGCCGTGCGGACGCTTCCTACTTTGCTCTTGCTTCTGCTTGCATTTTTCAGCTTTTTTT
>JBBBVU010000001.1:4920537-4937509 GCA_037177055.1 Atherinosoma microstoma | reverse complement strand
TCAAGTCTACTTTCAGTTCCCAGAGTCAGAACTAAACACGGAGAGGCAGCGTTCAGTTTTTATGCTCCTCACATGTGCAACAAACTCCCAGAGACCTGCAGGTCTGCTGAAACTCAGCAGTTTTATATCAAGGCTTTTCTATTTGCTGCCTTTTATCAAAACAACTAATTCATCACACCAACTCATTTCTTGCATTTTACCCTATTTTAGCTTTTTCTGTCTCTATTTTTTTTAAAGTTTGTTTTTAATGTACCTTTTAATGCTTCCTCTGCACCCCACTCTAATGCTTTCAATGTTTTATGTAAAGCACTTTGAATAGTCTTGTACATGGAATGTGCTAGACAAACTTGCCTTGAAATGAGTTAGTACAATTGCTACTTCCAAGCAGCATCTTCTTTTCTACCTTCCATCTTGGACAAATAGATAATCAGAAGCATGAAACAACTGGACATGATTAAATTAACATAATGCTAAAAGGGATGATTGAAAAAGAGGTCAGTTTTGTCATGCTTATGATGAAATTATTCAGTAAAACTGTGTAACTGATTGGGAAAATGTATCATGTTGGCAGAGATAAGAGGAATAACTCATGTGAATCAGTCGATGAGCTTTGAGGGAAGGCACATTAATCAATGAACAGAAGAAAGATAATTACTGACAGAGATTGACTATTGTCAGAAAAGATGAGAATAAGTCCACAGAGTGGGTCGGCAGCAGAAGAGAAAGCCAGACGAGCCACATAGGCGCATAATTAGTCACGTCTGGACTGAAACACTGAGGTCAAGCAGCTCTAACACAGACTCCTCCCCTGAGCAATCTGGATCCATTAGTGTAATATTCACTTTCGGGTCACTATCAAACAGCTACAAGGTTGTGCACAGAGTGGAAAACAAAAAGTGATATGCAACATTAAAGTTAGATTTGAGGTTTGTTTTTCTTCCCTCCTAAAGCAGAAACTCCATCAAAGTGAACTCAGTCAAACATGGCAGTTTTACCAAGAGTATGCCACAGATTTCCCACAGCTCCACTTTAACTAGCAAGAGCACACCAAGTGGAAAATCATGTACATGATGCGGTGGAGTGGAAAGGAGGTGTTTTAGTTTGCTAAAATACAGGGTGGAGTCTTGTTTTGTCTTACCTAATGGCTCTTACAGCTGATGTGTAGCAGAGGCCCCATTTCAATCTGACCAGATGAAAGCTTTCGAAAACAAGATTCAGCCTGCTTGGTGTAGGAGCCTGCTACGATACCGCTGCTGCCACTTTTTCTACCACAATCTCAAAATGCTAACCTCCTCTGTCACCATGTTTATCATTTTGTTTACATCCTATAAATTCCGATTGGAATCTTCCAGTAATAATTGTAGTGCACAAGGAAGTATATGATCAATTACACTCATGACGACACTGGTTGTCTACACGAGCAAAACGTTAAAAACCAAGTATATTCTTGGAGGAAGGGGCCTAAAGTGGAGTTTCTTTGGCACTTGGGTTGAGTCCAACAACATTTATCACTAAATGTCCTTGTTACCACATTGCATACAGTTTTATGATGTATAATCTGAAGACCTACAGGCTAATAACAGAAATGACAGGTGTTTTATCACCTTCACTTTATTAATAATTATGCATAGAAATATATCAATGTGTGGGGTCCAATGTATTTAGCTTAAAAAGGTATATAGGAATTTAATTAATGATCTTATCAAAACATGGCAACTCTATGGTTGGCGGTAGAATCTCTTTCACCAAATTGCCAGCAACATGTCCATTAACTTTCCTTAAAGTGTCAACTTTATCAGTCAGAAGCTAGCTGTTGTGGGGCTGTAGCACCAGCACAATTACTGATGTTGTGCAGCTGTGTGCTCAGCCTGCAGGTGCTTCCTCAAATCCTGTAGCAGGGTTCACTGTTAATGGAAACTTAACACCCACACACACACACACACACACAATACAATTTACTGAGATCCTTTTTATAGTCAAATTTAAAATAATATAAGAACCTCCTCTGGCATCCTGCTAGCTCAGTGAACCGCACATGCTCAGTGGTGCTCAGTGAACAGACTAACAATCTATTTCAATCCATTTAATCCATTTCTTGTGCATTTCTGTGAAGCTGCAAAATCTAAATCACATTTTGCATGTTGAATCCTTACCATTCAGTATATGAATGGTAAGTAAAGCGAATCAATTAGTCTTTAATAAATGGTTTTCTAAAATAACAAAATGACAGAAGGACATGAACAATTAATAACATCAATTCTGTTGACTATTAACTTTCATCTTAGATCCCTATAAAAGGCAAAGATGATCTTTCTATCGGTTTATTTTAGAGCTTTTATTCCTTTGAACAAAGTTCTGATATATACCGACATCCTTCATCCTTCAGCCAAAGTCCTGCCCGGGCAGAGACGGCATGTTGTACATGTGTTCGCCTCTGCCGTTTTTTTTTTATTTTTTATTTTTTATTGTTCTCAGACAGGGACAGTTGAGGAAACAGAGCCAGCAAAATTTTCATGAACTCTCCAGTTTGTGATTCACCTTCAGATTAAGTGTAAATCCTAACTCAAGGGCAAGAGCCATTCCCTGGGACACAGAAACATGTGCAATGCAGACAAACGTGATGACAGGTACATATTGAAGATGCTGCCCTGCAGAAAGAGGATTTGGTGTTTGTAACAAACAGTGTCAAAGACAGATGAGCATGGCAGGAACGTCCACATGGATTGAGTCAGTCAAATAGACTATGTGGCAGTTTCTTTTTTTTCCACCAACACAACAAATCCCAAATCCTTAATTTGAAAAAAATCATTTTCATTTGTACCTGCAGTGTAAAAGGGGCCATGCCATTTTGTCCCCATATTTCTGGACTAATACGAAGTCTTAAAATAGTCTACCAGGTGGACAAAAAGAAGAAAAAATAAATCATTTTCATATCTTTATGAATCATCTTGATTCGTCTCAAACTTCACTGGGAAATGTAACCTTGCCACTTTCAGGTCGTAGTTCCTGGATGTCCTGGTCTGATCAAATTCTCCAGGAACTGCACCTGACCTAGAGTACTGGTAGGCATGTTAACCACTGAAACCATAATAAAAATGGACTTTTTGTGGCGCAAGGAAGGAGAGAGCCATATCTACCTCTCAGAACACTTTGTTTTTGTTTCAAATATTTTGCCATAAAAATGTGGGTTTTTTTTGTGAGAACAAGTTTACTTTTTCCAGCTTTTCTGAAAACAACAAACTTGTGGATGCATTTGGTTTTTCCTCACCAGTAACAGTGACAAAATCGTTTGGATCTTTAGTGTTGCACAACAGCAGGTATGTATGATCATATTTGCTGAACTGAGACAAATTTCTGTAATCTTTGCCGTGGGAGTTTATTGGGCTGCTCACCTTAATAATGTGGTTCTGATTCTGACTCAAACATATACCTCTGGGTATTTTCCAAAAAACCAAGGGGAAACACTGCTTAAGTTTTATACAGTGCCAATTAAGGTTGAATTATTAATTGTCGATAAACTGAAGTTGCAATTTAGGTCATTGCAATAAGCAAATCGCAAAGGAACGCGATTAATTTACAACACCTGATCGAGGTTTCAAACCTGAAGCATCCACAGTTTAATCAATCTACTTGCTTAAGTCGCAATTCCTGTTGTCTTGCTTGTTTGACAGCAGGGTGACCAAACATCCTCTTTTATCCGGGCATGTCCTGTTTTTGAGAGTTAAATGCTTTCGGCTTTCAAAATTGCCTGGGATTTTGCTTCATCTCTGCCTCAAATATGTTTAAATTGGATCTGCATTGTGTTTCATTCCCCACACTCACTTTTTATTAGCCAGTCTCTCACAGCCGGTGAGAGGGAAGGGGAGAGGAGGCAGCTGTAGCACAGAGAGGACAGAGTAACTGGGTGTTTGTGAACACTGAACAGAAGCTGGAATTTAAAAGATTAAATCACAAACCAAATCGCAATATTAGTTAGAAAAATCGCAATTAGATTTATTCCCCCCCATATTGTTCAGACCTAGTGCCAATCCGATGAGTCCAAACTTTTGTCTGATACAGTAGGCTACATTAAAATCGTTCTTAAAGAAGAAGTACTGAACTTTGGTGGATTTTCTCAGTGAGGCGCCCCTAACAGCAGCTAATTTGGCATCCCTCTTGCATCCAACCTCTACTCAGAGCCCTCTCCAGTCATTAAAAGTCAGCCCAGTTTGGACTCTTGTCTGATCTCTTGCTCTCTTTATCAGATAAGGTCCTCTTGGGTTTCTTTGATGGATTAGCGATGATGCATGTGTAAAGTGATACAGCGTCCTGGGACAAAAAGTTGTGAAGCATGGTTTCTCTCCTTTGCGATGCTGCTGGGAAATGACTGCTCCAGAGATGAACATAATGTCACTATGCCTTCAAAACAAGTCAGAAACGCCATTTCTAACTTTTTAGTCTTAAAAAAGAGAAAACAATAAAAAGAAAGAAATATTAAGAAAAGAGCAAAACCTTGTAAAAAAAAAAAAAGAAAAAGACTAAAAACATGACAACAGTAAATTAAATCAAATCAAATTAAATTCAATCTCAAAGGTCATAGCTACAACTTTTTCAACAAAACAATTAACTTAAAAAACAATACATCCACAGAATGTCTAGAGGGGTACAGAATAAAAATATTAATTTTACTGAAAAAAAAAAATAATAATAATTGTTTTATCAATTTTCACTGGTCTTCCTTCCATTAAGTTTCTCAAATTCAAGCGGACCAAAAACGAAGCAGGACAAGGGTGAACATCGGTCAAGCTTGTGAGCGTTTGTTCTGACTGAAAGAAGCAACGCGGAGGTTGCCGCTTTCTTTCTGAACGGGAAAGTTTAAAGTTTGCTAATGCTAATTAACGGTCAGCCGGTACTGTGACCAGGCACAGGTGTGTAGCAGCGGGTTTCGTCTGCAGGTGAGTTAGTGTGAAATGATTCAGATGTGTTTTCAGTCCGCTGTCAACACCGGAGCTGCTGCTCCTTAAATACGATTAGCTTTAGCTGATCCTATTTTTCCAGAAGAAATAGTTGTTTACATGAGCAAAAAGTTATTCTTAGATCTAGCCTCTTCATTTTGCTCCCAAAGTGTATCTGTGGGATATTATTACCATTATTTGCTCCAGAATCTTTAACAAAAAAAAAGTCCTATTTATTGTTAGGCTAGCAACTAGGAATTGGTGGAATTTCACACAGTGCACCTGGAGTGGACACCCGTAGCACGTCACACAGAGGAAAACAAACATGAAATGGGAACTATGCAAGTCGAGTTGCTTTTCTGCTGTTTTGCTAACCCTCCTCCGGGCCAGTACATTTGTTTTTAATGAAGCCAGCCTCTCCATCGACCTACGATATTAGGCATACCTGGCAACCGGTACAATTGAGGGTTGGAACGAGAGCGAATAAGTGCGAGTGGGACACCATCTGGCGGGGAGGTGGAATTAAACTTGTGGCTATCCCCTTTAAGGAAAAAGTAAGTGTTTACCAAACATGCAGTTGTTTTGGACTTTTTTTTTTATTTTTATTTTTTTAAACAAGCGCCATTAGAACAGCCCAAAAAAAAAAAAAAAAGATTTGGATAAGTTACAATTCTAGACCAAAATTATCCTAACTTTTAATATGTCAAAATATTATTTTCTATAATAAATGTTTAATGGAGGGGCTCAACAAAAACGTTTGTCAAAACCTGGGTGTGAAACGTGCATTAAAAAAAAAAAAGCTGATGAAATCTTAAAGGCTAAAGTCTAGTGGGAGATGTGGGGGGTATACTGTAACCTCTCACGTTTAAAGACGCTTAACACCATTTAATGAGTCTTGAAATCAATAAAGTGTACTTCCGTGCAGGAATTAAATCACTTGGATTTTCAAGTGTAATGGGTCTGACAATTTGCTTTTAAGAGGGTTACATTCCTAACGTATGAGTAAGTGTTGCAGGTCAGCAGATGGAACAAATTCCTTCTCCATTCCTTGTTTCTTTTAAAGAGTTGAACAAAAGCGGCAAGAGCTGTTTCAAAGATTAAACAGGAACTTTGAGATAGTGGTGAGAGATCAACTGATGACTGCTAGTGTTAGAGTTCAACATAAAGGGTTAAAGTTGTATGCTTCTCCTCAGATGAAAGGCATGGAGAGCTGCGATTGATTTTCTCGTGATAATCTGAAAACAAATTTTCCTGCTGTAGGTCACAGAGAGCAGATGATCCCAGTTGAGAGGAGCTGCCGATGAGGTGAGCTGTACTGTCTGACCTGGTATCTGCAGAGAGGAGCTTAGCTTGCATGCCAACCTTCACGCCATCACCTGTCTAACCTTCCAAGAAGATCTTCATACTTAAGCTCGACACGAAGACCTTCATTTCACATCTGGGAATTATCAAATGAAAATATAAAATAAATACCAACTGACAGACTGGATTAAGGATCTTTTTTTTTCACTCAAAAAAGTGCTTTGGAGTGCTTTCACACTCCAAAGATGTGTGTCCACAAACACACACACATTTTCCCCAAATGCTGGCATCGTTTTGTAATTGATTCAAATAAAGAGTATGTGACTACCCAAAGAAAAACCTCAACACCAAACAACGCAGTGCTTTTTCATTCACCTGCTCTGTGAACTTTACAGAAAAGTATTCTGTGACTTCCTTTTAAAAGCCAACCAGGCATTGAAGTAATTCTTAGATAAACTAAATAAATGCAGGCAGAACAGCATCTGGACACTGAATGTAACCGCTGAGTTTTGTGCTTTCTCAACAAACAAACGGTAAGATTATTGAGCTGTAATTAACAGTAGCTTGCGTGGGAGGACCAGAGTGCTTTTCAAGCTCTCTTCTCCCAGAAAAAAAAAAAAAAACACATTATGTGCACAAAGCCCAGAAGCATCATTGTTGGTTAAAAAGAAGCTTCAGGTGATGGACAGCTGTATGCACCTGTATTATGTAGAAAAAATTCTGGACTCGATCAAGTAGAACAGATATGATCATTTTGGTTGGATTTCAAATCAATCAAACTTTATTTCTAAAGTGCTTTTCATGCAAAAGATTTTTAACTCAGTGTTTTCCAATGAGTAAGATATCAATTAGCTCGTGTTCAAGTTCTCTGAGGCCAGTTTTGGTAGAAAATCTGAAAAGTCTGATCGCTGTTTGGACTTGGAAGCAATGAATCACCAAAGTCAAGATTTAAAGTTTGTTTAGAGTGGACCAAACACTACCACTGTGATTGGCCACGGTTACATAATGTATTTTTAGTTCTGAAATATTTCTTCAGAATTAAATAATTTGGAATTAAAGGGACAGTGTGTAACTAATTTGGCTTGCAATTTGGTTATATTTGTAAAAAATCAAGTATTACTTTCATAAATACGTATCTTATCTTAGTCTAATCACAAATGTATCCAAATGAAAGTGTTCCCGTAGCTTAGAATTAGTTATTCATAAATACATAGGTGGCGGCGTACACAACTAAAAGCTGCCATGGTGCATCGACATCTTTGAATAAAGTAGCTGAAACGGGACAAACTTGTTAGCCCTATGCATTTTAGAGTCAACATCAGCGTAGCATTTACCAGATGGGAGAGGGACATGAAAACTGACGTGGAGGTTGCAACTTTCTGCTGGACAGGTAAGTGTTAGAAACAGGGCAGGGTAGTCCAGCAATTACTTTATCCTCCCGTCTGGTCGGATCATTTACCGTTATTTGCTACAGCAGAGACGGCTAATCTGTTAGCCTACAGTGGAAAAGCTCCGTTGCTCCGGTTACAGCACGGGATTTTCCTCTTGCAGAGCCAACAGGTCGACTAACTTGGCTTTACTGCTTCTACCTCTCCCTCATCATCTTCTTCTCACTTCATCAGATCATGTCTTAGTCTACAGATTACAAAAAACAATTTCACGACATAAGCTGTTAGCAGTAGCATGGTACCAGATACATGGAGGACATGCTCAATTGTTGGCATTCAATTAGCGCACCGCTAGATGGGAGTGATTGTTACACACTGGGGCTTTAAAGTATTGTCCTTCGTGTTTACATGGAAATAATTCAGAATTGAGGCGTACATGGAAAACTTGTTTATTTGCCTTAATTCAATTCCCCTCAAGATATGGGGGTTGGGAAGGGTTCTGACTGGACAGGCGGCGGATGTGAAGTAATTACGTTTACCGGAAGAAAACAAACTCCACTTCCTGCTTCTTTTCCTTTTGCTTCCAACATGGAATACCACATAAGAGCCAGTTTCACTTTGACTAATTCTAGTTTTGAAGCAGCAGCTGGGCACAAGCATACTACTACTTTCTTAAATAGTCTCGGCTCGAGTCCAACACTTGCTTCGGGCGGCCTTCAGCCAGAGAGGAATGCGTGTCATGGCAACAGGACAAGGGAATGAGCATGCCCAGAACGACTAATCAATTTAAAGCAGAATGAACGTATACATGATCGAGGAATTATTCAATTCGGATCTAAAATGAGAATAAACCAACCATTTACTTTGAAATTAAGTTTAATTCGAAATTGTCATTTTCATTCGGAGTTAGGTGTTTACATGGTCATTTTTAATCTCTTTAAAGCAGATTTTTATTCCCAATTTAAGGGGAAATAAAACTGTCATGTAAACATGGCCAACGTGCCCTTAAGACCATCACTCCAAATTATATGCAGAGTATGGAGAGGTGGGTAAGTTGCTGTTCAGACATAATATGAATATTAAGTTTCCACTGTCAAACATGGCCGTCAACCTAAGTCAACTATATGGCTGGCTGTGTCTTCGCTCCTCTCTCAACACTTGTATTTTCCACTGATGCATTCCTGCAAAGCAAGGGGAGCTTTTTTAGTTTTGGCTCAAAAACATGTTATTCACAAAATAAAGTCAAAGGTCATATCTAGCACCCATGGTCAAAGTGATATTACCATGCTGCCAGGCTTACACAACTCAGTCGTTCATATCTGAAAATCTGTATGTATCTAATAGTCCCAGGCTGAGACAGAGAAAGGGGCCAGCAGCTAGACCTAAACAACCACAACCCACCCTACCACCAACCATGGACCACACTCTTGTCTGATATGCTGTGTGAACTTTATCCTCAGGCTTCTTCAAAATGCAAATTTAAAACAGTTTCAATAAGATGTTGATCATCTTAACTAGTTTTAGTGAACTTGATGTGTTTCCTACATACTGTATTGTAGAGAAAAGGACATATTTGTTAACCGGTATAGTAACTAGTGGTAGAAGTTTTTTTTTAGTTTTGTATATTTTGCACTACAGTGAGCAAACGGTTTAAGACACTCTACACGAGCTAATAGAGTTTTAAAATATAGCCTTTTTACAGTGTTAATGTCTTATATCTATTAATGTAGTTTTCCTTGTATCGTTTGAGTTGTCTTATTTTTGTGGTGTGTTCTTTTATTTTTCCCCCTCTGTAGTATATCAAGCACCCTCCTTTGGTTTTGTTAATTATAGGGTTGTCACCATACTAAAATTTCAAACTCAAAACTGACAAACAGCAAAGAATAAGAACAGCAATGTTCTTATTCCACATTACAGCCACACTACTTTACCCATCCAACCTCCACCAACCAAAAGCCCACGAGACACATGCATAGATACAAATATACAGTAAAAAAACAATGAATGGTATTCACCAAAAGCCCTCCGTCTCAGCCCTCACTGACAGTAAATATTATGTATATGAAATGAATTGTTATTCAATTAAAAGCTTTACGAAAAAGGTAAGTCTAAAGTTTTCTTTTAAAGTTTCACTTTGACATAAATACTTTGACCCCGAAGGAAATTTTAGAACTGACATGACTTTTTTGTAGTCAAAGACAAAAAGTGTTCTTTTTTTACAGTGATAAGTTGTCATTTTGTTGTTCTCCTGAGCCTTAAATCGTATCCCTTCAAATAATTTAAGGATGTCATGATGAGATAGTTTGAAGAGAGTTTCATTTTCACAAATTCTTTTCACCATTTAGAAAAAGACAAATATATTTTTATTTGTAGAGTTGGAGATTTTCCTGGTTAATGATTCTTATAGTAAAATTTAGATTCTATACAGCTGCTGATATTTTAGGTTGCGTTTAATCAGGGGGCAGAAGTGAGTGTGCACTGCCTGCTTTAAGTAGTACTTCACACTCAGTTGCATTAGTAGGATAATAAACAAGGCCTGACCGTGGACCAGCTGATACAGCAGTAGTGATGCTGCAAGCAGCCACCAATAAACACTAATAGCTCATACAAAGTTAAAAAAAATAAATAAAAGATAATAAGATTAAGTAGATAAAATAGTTGCAGAGAGGTCTGCAACAATCACAACAGAGATGGAGGATGCAAATAAAAAGATGCATGTAGACTTAATAAAATGCAATATTTACAAACGGCCACAACTACATGATAAATAGCACCTAAGCAGCCCGTTCAATCTCACTTCCCTCATTACCTTAGCTCTTTTCCAAAGATCTACAAAAGCAAAAAGTTTTAATTCTACTTTTATTCCAATTATGTTTTGATTTTTCCCCCTCTCACTAATAATGCACACTGCTATGGCCTCTTTTATCTTCACTACAGTATCATCAAACAGAAAGCCACTAGTGCGATAATTAATTAACAGACCACCAGCCTGATGGGTGTAATAGGCGTCTGGGATGAATCAATATTACATATGAATCCTCCAGTGCATCATACAGCTTCTCATCCACAAGAAGTGACAGAGTATTACATCTACTAAAATTTACTCTGCCTAGTCATAGTCTGAGTTTTTAGCAGCTGAATTATAAAGAGGTGTGAGTAGAGAACGACAGCTGAAGTGATTCTTTAAAGACCAGCTTTAAGAGTTTTGTTGTGTTAATTAGCCAGTCAATGAGACAATTTCATCACACTTACCTTCCACATCATTAAGAAACACTGAGATGAACATACTGTATATAGTGTACAGACACTAAGTTATAAACCGCCTCTCTCTCACATTCTCTGTGTTAATTTGTCCTTGGATGTTTTGCTGTCAGCACTGTTAACAACCTGTCATCCTCTCTGACACAGCACCAAACAAATATTTGCTTTGATAAGCACAGGCAGCTCATTAGACGTGTCACTTCAAAGAAGCATGGTTAAATTAAATCAGCCATTTGCGACAGAGCTATTAAGTTGTTTCAGGCACCGTGCGCGCGTTACCTGTTACAGTCGACGTGCAGCAGCAAGTGGGAGGCGCTGATGGTGAGGGCGATCTTGTGCCACTGGCCGTCAGCGAGGCGGTAAGGGAAGGACTCGGAGCGCGGCTTGCCTTTGAAGCGATAGTGGTAGCGGATCTCCTCCCTCACACCGCTGCTCTCCAGTTCAAAGTAACTGCAAGGGGGGGGGGGCAAAAGGTTGGAGAGGTTCAATTTCCTGAACAAACTCAGGGAAAGTCATGCAATGACTTTTCCAAAATAGGTTCATTCATTATCTTAAAATCATTTTTCATGGAAAATGCATCTCTTGAACAGATGTCCACATTTTTTAATGCTCCACAGTGAATAGTTGCCTTTGTTTTCCTGGGGGGAAAAAAACCCAGTTTCAGGTCATTCCATAATACCAGCAAGTTTAAAGGTCATGATGCAGAAATATTGACTTGAGGGGACCACAAAATCAAAATAAAGAGGGAGGAACACTTTGGAACTAGCTTATACTCCAAGAGCTCTTATTCACCAAACCAACAACAACAAGAGTTGGTTTCTCTTGAGTCATGGTTATCAGTTGGTTGGGATTTTGTTCACTCCAGATGGCCATGATGCTGTTAGTCTTGCTTCTTTTTGAAAATGAGGATGAATTAGAAGAAATGTCTAAGAAATGTAAAAGAAAACATAGATGGCAAGGTGAGTTAGCCATATGCTTTCTGTCACTGCACTAAACAGCCAATCAAAATCAGCACTAGCAGTAAACAACAGGTCACACGTCTGTTACTGTAATCTTATAGATTAGAGGCTGAAAAGTTGGGAATTCCTGCTCCAAGTTACCAAATAAATGGGAATTTCCCACTTAGACATTTCTTATGCAGAAGTATAAAACTCTCCATTATTTCCAGACCTGATGTTGTGTCACCTCTTTAAATCGCAGACCACCAGCTGGGCCATAAATTGTTCACAAATTTGCTTTGTTACTTCACTGAGAGGCTGATCAAAGAGTTTTGTCTTGAATGGACAAAAAATAAACAATCTCAAAATTAATTTATCCAACAGATCAACTTTTACTGCAGGTTTACACAGACAAAAGGGCTTTAAAACTGTAAAAATTAAATAACTTTCAGCATTGTACACCTCTTACTGCAGTTAAGATGTCTTATTGGGAAATTTGATTAAAAAGGTTTTTACACACAGTTTAATTTTATAATCACAATCGAATTAAATTAACCAATTATTTAAACTTTTACATTACAAGATTGTTTAATTAGAGAAAATGAAAAGATTAAAAGAAAACTATCTGGGCATTTTGCAGGACAGTTTCACACTGTAACAAAAACAGGCGGGGGGGTATCTTGTATTATCAAGCACAAACAAATTAATCCACAGTGGGCTCATATAATCTATGCGCTTGGAAATAGAAATAAGACTGGTCTCAAAATGCCTGACGTCAATACTTTCCTTTTCCACGTCTTTCAAACCGACTCAACTGAGTCTGCTCCTTCCAACATGGTGTGTAAATCATTTAAATTTGGAATGATGCCATTAAAAGACTATTAATGTATGCATTATATGCATCCTTATTTTCCTTATTCATTTTTTAATCCTCTTAAAAAAAAAAACCTACAATCCTAAATCCTGTTTTGGGGTTTCACCGATGTCGAAAAAAGACAAATACACAGATTTTTTTTTTTTTAGCCTCAGTTTAACCTAACATCACATTTTTGGTGAATGTAGCCGTCTCCACTCTCCATCGTCAGCCACGCTAATAGCTTCCCTCCAACACACAATTTAAATGTAGCACAGACCGCCTTCCACTCCGATATAACTATAACAACAAATACACAAAATAATCAAACCCATTCAACACCAAAGCTTATCATCCCTCATGCATATGTATGTAAAAGGGAGAATGCTACCACTTTAGAGAATATCAATTTGGGTTCCAGATTCATCCATTTTCCTTTCTGGAGGATGAATACAACTGAGAAGAACTGAAATTCGACATACAATGCACACAGTGATAAAACCTAGATGAAAAGGTCCATAAACTGAAGGATGTTTACAATAAACCTTTTTAAAATTCATCTACAAGTTTAATAACCTGTGCATTAATACTGTCTGAATACTTTGTGTTTGCAGCAATGTCAACTAATAAACAAGCTTACCCAAACACTGATGATCAGGCAGACATACGTTGGCTTAATATTTTTGGTTTAATCATGTGTTCCTTGTTTTTTTTTCATTTGTTTAAAACCTAAAAATCAATATTTTTCTTGTAAGTTAAATGGAGCAGCATATGATGATACGATTGCCAAACAAGATACAAGAACAATGTGATCGGTCACTGGATGCTCCGATTTCCAAGTCTGTCAAATAAAAATCCATGTCAGTCAACTTTTACTAGCGGACTCTCACCCACACTAAACCCTGCCCTTCCTCACATGTACCCTGACAACCAGTAACGTCCAGAGTGTAAGACATGATTCTCCCCTCACATACAAGTCTCAGCAAGTCTCCAAAAATCCTTCACCTTTGCATCACCTTCCTGACATCATGGTTCAGACACTGGTGCAGAAATCTAAAGAAAAGTTTTCTTTATTTAGGCTCCCACACAATTCACAGTCAACATCCAAAACTTTGAAAGCTTACAGCAGGACAACTGAAGCAACAAGTCACCTTTTTGGACTTGCATTTTGGCCTCACCTGCAAACCATGCTTGGTGTGTGGTTGTATCTATACTGTGTTTTGCCACATTAACAGTGTAAACTCTGGGTTGAAAACACTTCAGTACCTGATAAGCTACTTTAGAAGGAAACAATGTGAGATTTTATATGTAAAAGGCAAAATTTATAAAACTGCCACTGGTAATTGGGGAAAAACAACAACAACAACAAAAAACACATTTGCAGGCAGTTTCTGAAAGCAAGTTTTCCAGTTAGGTGTGATATGCAACACTTAACCTCTCTTCAGGCGAGAGGCTCCCCCCAGAGTGTTGCAAAATGAGAAAATAAAATAAAAAATATAAATATAAAATCACTTAAAATAAAAAAAGTGTCCCTTTCTACATTCTACATTTTCCTCACAGACATTTACTTTCCTTGCTCTAATGTTTAGCATAGCTGAAGTTGCTTTAACCGATCCAATCACACACACAAGCAGAGCACAGTTAATGTAGATCTGACTGTAAAACGGCCAAACAAATAAAATCATTAACCGTGTGCCAGTTAAACAATGAAAAAAAAATCAAATGACTCATTTAGTGGACAGGGAACACTCTTCTCTGGATGTATTCATGTTCTTCAGTTATTGCCATAAACACTGGCACGTGTTCAACAGTTAAAGGCACTTCAGACCACCTTCACACCAACAACATGGCACGAGTAATGTGTGCTTTGTTGAGCTGCTGCACCACAGCACAAACAATGTTTCTGCTGTGGTGTAGCATGCCTCTGGTAATGGCTATAAATACAAAGAGTTGTGTATAATCCATAGTTGATATGACTTGAAACACAAATGAAAGTCATCCAGCTGCAACTTCAGTGCAGTCCCATTCAGTTCCCAAAATAAACAGAAAATCATTGAAACTAATCAGTATTCACCATCGTAACAGGTGGGCTGTATTTTAATCTCTGACATATTGCCTGCACTCTAAAATTAAGATGAAAGGTGTATTACTGCTGATGTGAAGTCAATATGACCTACAAATGTTTTACTGTGTATTTAGCAGAGAATTGCTTCCCTGATGCTTACCTCGTGGCAAAAATAGGCACCATGCTGAAATTCAGTGAGGCACACTCCTGCAGCTCGTATGGACACTAATCTGTTCCACACGTCCTGCTCCTGGTTTGAAGCCTTATATTGGTGATTAAATGCCAATATCTGAATAACTGAAGAATTCCTCAAGTATAAGGTTGATATAAGGAGAAAATCTTACACATCTTTAAGGAAATCCTTATAACAAGACTTAAGGGTTTGTGCAAGGAATCCTTAACTTAGAATTGAAAATTACCTTCCTTCTCCAAGACTTTGAGATATTAATATGCAGAAATAGGGGACATTGAGTTGTTGAATGATTGGCTTTCAGTCATAACTTTATATTTCCAATGTACCAAGAATTAAGTTAAATTATTTGCTGTAATCAAGAGCACACAGAATGACATGAGGTGATAATCATGTCTGTCATCTTTAAGGTTCATCTTAGCTCAAACCCCTTCTACATAGCTGATGATGGTACATCAGCCCCCCTCCCCAGACAGCAGTCAGTGTGAATACTAAAGCAATCACCACCGAGTAAATTAACAAGAATTGCAGGGAAATGTATTTATGAGATACTGTCTTGCATTTGCATGCACAGATCAGTAGCTGCTTGCTCAGGTGTGTGAGAGAACAGAGTAGAGTCAGTGTGTGTATAACTGGCCAGCTTGACCATCTTTGTATAGCATGTCATCATTCTGAAATTAAATGAATACATCACCCTGTGCTTGCACTGGGCACAGACCTGACAGCCCATCTCCATCATGCTGCAGGAGGCAAAGCCGCTGATACTTGTCAGCTGGAGAAGAATCATTTGCATTGAACGAGGAGTAAAATGAGAACGAGAGCCCTCCAGCTTTGACTCTCCCACTGATAGATACCTCCTCAGGGCTTCGAGAGGCCCAAAATCACTGAATGAGCAGAAACAGTTATCCCGATTCGACTCATGAAATAATCATCAAAAGCATTAACTACACTTCACAGAGTGTTGATTTTATGAAGTATTTATTGGTAGCTTTTGTATGCCCATATTACAAAATATTTAATGAAGATGGGGGCAGTCTATCGACAGCCAGTCCGTTTGTTATGAACAGTGCCTTATGACAAAAAAATGACGTTTTGCTGTGAAAAAAAAAAAAGAATTTAAAGGCTTTTTTTCTCAGTGATATTTTCAGAAGCAGCATTGTATAAAGCTGCCGTTTTACTAATGACAACTGCATGGATCCAACAGACTCCAACTGTGAGCATCCACAGCCTTCAGAATAAGAAAAGCATGTTTGCATATCAAACAAAAGAGGGAAAAAAAACTGTGGTAAAGAGGGAATAGTGTAGATGAAAAACTGTTTAGATTCAATGTGATAGCAACACTAAACTAATGTGTAGTTCTCTACGGAACAAAATATGAATACGTGCATGAATGAGGTCTAAGGAATAAGTGTATTCATTTAAATAGCTACTAAGGTGTTACAAGGTAAGGCTCTAAGCTGAGATGAACATTTTTTTGTTGATAGATGGGTAGAATGTTAGCCAAGTAACGCTGAAGGACATTACTTATAAGGCTGTCAAAGTTAACACAAAGTCCTTTTAACGCTGGTAATTTTTAAAACCCGATTAACGCAGCACTGTCTGCATAATTTCAGGGAGGGATACAGAAAGTTTGTGTTTTTGAAGCTGAAATGGACAGAGAATGGATCTTTTACATGGAAAGTTTAGCTTAAAAGTTATGCAAGATGGTTTTCTTAGGTGATGGTTTTTATCACCCAAGTTCTCCAAATAATGCAGGAGAAGGCGACTCAAACCAGACACCGGTCGAGGAATAGAAAATGAAATTTAAACTTATGGTGTGACACGGACTTCTGATGCATTGAATGCAGCTTGGAAATCACAACTCTAACAGTCTACCTCACACAATGACAACTACAATTTCAAGAAATAGACAAACTAGGATTAATTGTGTGTTTAGAGTCTCTGTGGGCTTCTTAACAGCTTACATAAGTATGATATATAATTGCTATATAATTGTTATAATATAAATATCCTGTTTAGAAATAATTCAAGATAAAATAGA
>JBBBVU010000001.1:4831213-4847595 GCA_037177055.1 Atherinosoma microstoma | reverse complement strand
GGACGAGGCGGTGCAATAGGCCAAGCGGCGCCAGAGGTGCGAGGGCCTCCATCGCCGCTCGCGGCTTTAATTTTTATTG
The DNA here is from genome assembly GCA_037177055.1 of Atherinosoma microstoma. Taxonomy (NCBI): domain Eukaryota; kingdom Metazoa; phylum Chordata; class Actinopteri; order Atheriniformes; family Atherinidae; genus Atherinosoma; species Atherinosoma microstoma. The sequence goes on along the minus strand of JBBBVU010000001.1, from coordinate 4,847,516 downwards.
TTTCTTCAGTATAAGGGAGAATCACAAATCCATTTAAGGAAATGTAAGCACAGGTTGCGGTCTTCTGTCTCTGTGTGAGTTTTTGTGCTAGAAACATGAAAGAAGAGTAACTGAAATCTACTTTCTGACCCAAACCATCTGGTGTGAGTAAATCACTGGCAAACTGGGAGACTGGTGACAAAAAGTCCTGCCAAGGACACTGCCGGAAACGTCTCTTCCTCCGTCATTGAGATTAGTTGGTTAACTCTGTGCCCTGCTTCTTTTTTTTGTGCCATTACTTTTATTATATTACTTTCAGAGTAAAGACATTACAAAGGAGAGATGTGAAACTGGCACCAGTGCAGACAATTTGCTCTGTAATTTGAATAATTGCTGAGCAAATTAGTCCAGTCGCACCAGAACAGCTTCTATTTCTGAACTATGCAAAAGTCTTTATATATTGTCAGGAAAACAGGAAATAGGCGCACCTGAAATCATAAATGGAAACACAGTATATAAAGCAAAAACAGTTTGTACAATTCTAACAAGCTAGAAAAATGAATAATTGGTCTGAGCAGCTTTATTATTAGGCAAAGCCTGAACCCTCTTACACAAGCTTTCATGTATTGTTTAAAGTAGTCTTCATGAGTAGTTCTCCAGACCTCTTAAAGGGCTTTTTTAAAGTTCTTCTAAGGACATTGCTGCCTTTTGCTTCATTCTCTGTTAAAATGATCCTACACTGCTTCAATTATTTGAGGTCTGCGCCCTGGGGTGGATTCATCCCTCCATCAGACCTGTTGCCACTGATTTTAGGTCCTGTTCCTGTATCTTTTGGCATACGTCAGCCTTTTCTACTTCTTTCCGTTTCTTAAGAATGGCTCCAAGACAGCCACCCTTCCATGGAGACCATTTCTGATGAGGCTTCAACCAACAGTAGATGCATCAGCTGAAGTTCCAGATGCATCCTTCAGGTCCTGGTTCAGGTCTTCCTATTTAATATGTACACCAAGTTCAGATACTGTTCATCTGCTTTAGATCATTTCTTTTTTAGGCCAGACAATTTTTCTTTTGTCCTCCACTTATTCATCCATGGAATGGCTGTGACCACTTATTCCAATACAGGGTAGCCGGGGGGCTGGAGTCTATCCCACCTGCTATCAGGTGAGAGGCAGGATACAAGCAACCCAGCTAGTTAACCACTTTTTTTTTTAAGTTATCTCAGATGTTTTGAGAATACACTGCACATCATGCTGAGATATGCCAAGTGTTCAGGTAATAGCTCTTTGGGCATAATAGATATACATATGGTGTTAGGTTCATTGTTGTTTGTAAATCATCCCCCGGTTGGATGTGAGCGTGAGCTGTTGTTTGTCTCTCTGTGTTGGCCCTGTGATGGACTGATGACAATCCAGCCTCTTGCCTGGGATAGGCTCCAGACACTTTCAGGAAAGCCTGGAGAACTATTGCTCAAAACCACTTTAACAGATTACAAGACTATTTCGCTCTTTGGAAGCAAAATGTGAAGAAATTAGGGCTAATTTCTTCAGGGCTGTATCAACACATTTGCACATTGGTGTCAATGCAACAGATCTTGAAATATCTACTTTGTTCCATGCCACATTGTATTACATTATTTTGAACTACTGATGCTTAAAAAATTGTTTAATTGTAACCTTTTCCTTTTTTTTCCCCAGTCACTCTGATACAGCTCCCATCTATGACATTTCTACTCCTATCTCAACATGATGCTCGAGACAAAAGGACATTGAAAGCAGACCCCTTTGACTAGGGCAAAAAGAATGTGGAGTGGCTCAGTTGGTGGGGTTAAGCCTCCAACCAAAGTGAAAGATTGCAAGCTCAAATTCAGAACCTGATAAATTTAGTAAATTTGGCAGAACTTAATGAGTGGAGCCATATGGGTTACAGACCCATGACAGCAGTAAAGGGGTAAAACCAAAGTATTAAATGGGTCACAACACAAACAAGTCCAGCTTTTCCCCCATCGGACTTGCCTGCTACTTCCTATGCTGTCTGGCGGCTGCGCCCATCTCTAGGAGCCAGGAAACTGTATAGGGAAAGACGGCTGGAGTAGGAGTGTGTGTATGTGTGGGCTTGTGTGTGTCAAGTAAAGAGTAAGACTGTGTATCCCGTAAGGCCTTCAGCTCTGAATCTTGGACAGCTTTACCTCGGCAGAGTTGGCCAATCCGCCCTGGCTTCATTCATGTGGAGCCAGTGGTGCGCTGAGCCAAGCACTCGAGAAAATAAAACCACATGCACACACACACAAAGAACATCCCCCCTGTGCTTTATATGAGTTTCAATACCCGGTGTTGATATGAGTCTCAACACCCAGGGCAACTCATTTTAAATTCAAGCTGTTTGTGCCAGTATCCTTGTACTTGAACAGGCTTGCCGGAGAAGTGAAAAAAGCTGAGCATCCTCTCTTCTTAACACTGTAGGCTAATGTTCTTGGGTTAGAACAACAACAGGCAATCATAAAGGAATAAACAAAACGACGGAAGAAAGGAGGAAAGAAAGAGCAAAAATCTTTGAAAAAGTGTTAAGTATCTGTTGTAAGTCTTTAAAGTTGTTCTAATATCTGTTTTCGTGTAATAAATAGAAAAAATTCAAACAATTTTACCTCTCTATCTCCTCTCACTGTGTTGGACATTCTTTCCTTCAGCACCCAACAACTACACCTCTTTTTCCAAAGCTGATAGCACCTCTGGAGGAGGGACAAGTAGTGACAAATGGTCCACCAGAATGCAGCGAAGTAAGAGATAATAGCTCATTCAAAGCAATGTTCTGGCATCTAAAATCACGAGAACAGGACAAACACTTTGTCATTCCATCACTGCTGTCATCCTAACTGTGTCCCCTTACTTCCCCTGCTAAGGAAAAAACAAAACAACAACAATCCAGCCACCTGCTGTGCACCCGTCAGAGTTCTCACTGATATCCATTCAGCACCAGTTGTTGGGATCACACATAAGGCAACATTAGAAACAATCTCAGCGTCTCAAGAATTCCAACACAAGACAGCAGTGCTCAAGTGTGTCCGAGACGGTGAGCATCTGCTGTCTCGGACAAATTAAACGTGGAGTAATTACGAGTGGAGGCTCCCCGGAGTTGTCAGTCTCAGCATCCCCTCTAATACTGTGACACCAAAAGGTGTGGCGCAGCGTGGATGTGCTCTCACTAATGAACGACACAAAGGGAGGAGGTAAAAAAAAAAAAAAGGAAAGTCTGTGTGTGTGTGTGTGTGTGTGTGTGTGTCAAGGAGGACAAGCTTATTTTTTTCAACTTGAGAGGCGCAAACATTAGAGAAAACATTGTCATTACCTCGAAAAAGGAAGGCTTTGCTCCCGTTGTGAAGCCCCGCTACTTGGGTAATTCCATAGGTGGCATTTGCCAGGTCAAGTTCATTGATGATATCTATCTGGTAGTCTTGATCTGATCCGAAAACAAAAGCTGGAAAAAAAGACATGATGGTTAGAGGATGGGAAGTGGATCGCAACCTGCTAAGAGGACAAATCCTCGAAGGGATTTTAACTCATTCATTTTACAAACATATATGATTTCTGATTATTTGCGTTGGACAGCTTCTTGTGGGTAAAAATGTCAAGCGGTTAAATATATATTTTTAAATATTAACACAGCATATTGTTAATGCTGTCCACTATAGATAAAAGAGAAAGGGGGGGGGGGGGGGGAGCCCGCAGCCCTCACCTGTGCTCTCCACGGACTGAAGGTGCACTGCTCGTTAAAGGTGCAGGTAGAGGGTTTGGTGCTTTAATCGTACCTGTCCTGGGGTAGATTTAAAATACTAACTCCATCAACACATGAAAAATACGCTGCAGTGCAAAAACTCTAAACATGCGTGCGCGCATGGTGCACACCGAGGAGCACAAAACGTCAAGACGCTCAAGTTTTGATAGAAAAAGCATAATTTGCGATCACTTTGCCCAAAGCTTATACTCACATGTTTTGGTGAAAAAGAAAAAGGACAACAAAGCCACGTAAATATCCATTTCTGTTGGAGATGCGCTGCACAAGAGTTCGTGAGTCGTGCGCTCCACTGTGTATCCACACCAACCCACTCTGGTCTGTCTGGCGCTGTGCGCTGTTCTCGCCTCGTCTGGATGTAGAGGAACGGAGGAATGGTCCACAACACCAGCGCAGGGGTTCCTCACTGCTCAACCTGATCTATTTATAGTGCGTTAACGCGATCGGTCGGTCAGCCCGTGTCATTGAAAAGCGCACACATCCACGTTTACTTAGGGAAGGAGGAAATATCTGGATGCAGAAGGAAATGTTGAGAATAATGTCTTTAAATCTTTAAAGTTCCCCCCGTTCAGAGTACAGAAAGTTCCAGTTTTGGAGGTGAGGATGGGGTTTTCAAGAGAAACTCTGGAAGAGATTCGCTGTAACTGATAGCTATGTGTAACTGATATTGTCTCACATCAGAAATAAAACAGAATTTGTGCTTTTTTGGACTAAATTAACAAGCGCGACTGACAAAGTCGAGCACATTTTAATAATGGAATGGAGATACCGCACTTTTGGAATATGCTCAGAGAGAGAAATTAATATAACAGCCCATTTCTTCACTCGGTATTCCCCATCAGTCCCTTCAGCTCTTAAATAGACCAATCTTCCCCTCTCCTCCTCATCCTTGCCTCAGAAAAGCCCCTGGATTTATAAGCCCTGCAGTTCCAGCCTTCTCTCTCTCCTCTGAGGCTTGTCCTTATTGAGAATCATTAATCATACCCTTCTCCTCCCGGCGTCTAATTTGTGTACATTGTCAGGTTGTCTGGGTTACCTGCTTTAGCGCAAACAGCGAAGTTTACAGCGGCGGTGTCTCAGTGATTGTGGCAGTTACACAGCCTCCTCCACCTGTGCAAGTGTGTTCAACATCAGGGACAGTGCAATGTCTGCATTGGGATGCAGGTCACTGCTCCAGCCTCTGAAATTAGACCGTAAACAACAGCAGAACTCAAGATTCTTAATTCAGTTTAACATGTGCTGCCATTTTACCCAGAATACCACTTGACCATATCATGATCCATGTTTGGGTTTTTAAACTGGGAATAATTTAACTGAAAAGTAGCAGTTGTGTGAATGTTGTGTCAAAGGGGGCGTGACCCTAAGTTTAGTCTTCTAAGGTGATCAAAAACACTGGGTTTTTGTGAGCAGATAAAAATCAAGAGCGAACACGTTTTACTTCAGATATGATTCAACTGTCATAAGTTTGCATACAAAACAAATAAGCTTAAAAAAACAAACCACTTCCTTGCACTGAACTGAGATGAGGAAAGCAGAAATTAGTTATAGTTGCGTACTAAAATATGTAATAAATATTCAATTCAATAACAAAATAAAAAAGCTTATAAGTGGAACAAACAAAACATTTGAAAGTCACTGATTTATACAACTGTGCCAAGTTACAGTTTATGCCCATCTCCAGCTGTTTATTAGCCATTGTTTTAAAGGTAAAGTGCAGCATTAATGACATTTAGTGGTAAAGATGACAATGACAATGACTTCAGATGCCAAGCACAGCTGTGAATAGACCAGAATCATGTGTCTGCAGAACTGCAGTGCTGGATCCTGGGTTTGTCCCGACAGCGCACTCCATTTCCTTGCAAACCGATATGAGTGACTATTGAACATGAATCATATGATCCGTTTAATTCCATTAAGCTATTTTGTTCACTTGAAACTGACAACTAAATGAACATTTTACTGTGATAAGTTTAAAATGATTTGACACTATTTACCAACATAATCTGAAGTGTTTCTGTTTTCAGCTTTGTAAAAGAAAGTTTGTTTATTTCTTTCTTTTCTCTGCAGATTTCCATGATGTGTGATAAGTCAATAAAACATTTCCAATGGTTTAGTGTTTGACAATCTTTGTTTTAAATTCACACAACAAAACTGGGGACTGGATAACAAAGACATTTCCTGTCATGTTTTAGCAAGTTTGAAGCACAAGTTACTTTTAAACTGTTAGAATTGATACTGTTGATAGAAGAGACTGTTAGCTTCATCAAAATATGAAGTTTTGATCCTCAAGGGCAAATTCTTTAGTCAGAAGCTCCATGAGTTTGAAATATGTGTATATGGGTGCAATACAACTTTAACTTTTAACATTTTAACTCCTAAAATTCTAAAAGTGCAACTGTTGACAAAAAGTGGTATTTAGGTGCATTGTTGTCCAGTAGGTGGCGCTGTTGCAAAAACCACAAGGGGTCCAGAAATGCAGTTGCAGTTTCACAGTCGTCCACTAGGGGTCTGGAAGTGCGGGCCCATAACTGCAGGTCTGAATCTGCGGCTCACTGGGTCTGCAGAGTCACATGCTTTCATATGTGAGTGGAGCCAGTGGCCTCAGGTGCAGCAATGAGTGCACTACAGGTAACTACTGTCTTCTTCTATGGTCCTGTTAAGGTTTTACTTACTGCTCCACCTACCAAGCAAAGCTGTTACTGCAGTTTTAAAGCTCAGACGGTTTTCACGTCACACACGTTGAAACAACAGAGTTGTTTATCCATTCAGAGCAGGGGTGTCCAGCTCAGATCCTCGAGGACCACAATCCTACAGGTTTAGATGGCACTCTGATCGAACATACTTGATTCAAATTAAATGGATCTCCACAACAGCTTGTTGCCAGGTTCTGCCATGTTGACCCATCAATCTGATTCAGGTGTGCTCCAGCAGGAAACATCCAAATCCTGCAGGACAACGGCCCTTGAGAAATCAACTTTGGACACCCCTGATTTAGAAACACTGTAGTAAAAACGGTGGTACAAATATGGCAGCTGCCATGTATATGGACACAAGAGAATACAAATACAACTGTCATTTTAATAAAGTGATTAGATAGAAACAGTTTTAGTGAAAACATTTTTCTGTCAATGGTGCAAAAAAAAAAAAAATTCATGGAGTGCTGTTTAGGTGTTGAATAGAAGTGCTCCTCTGGTCCTCATCAGTTTAGGGATCCATGTGAAGATTCTGGGTAATATGTAGCTTTCAGTGTGTAGATCCAAAACGAATATTACCCAGGTTTGAATGGATAAATAGATCTTTCTCCCTTCTTGTAATTGCTCTATGTGAATGTTGTTTTTTGCCGTCTCTTTGATAGGTCCTCAGAAAGTAAAAGCTATAGGCTATGATTATATGTAACATGTATGCTGTCTGTTTCATGTATGCTGTTTAATTCATTGTGTGGTATCGAAGTCCCTTTAGATATGCTGTTTCAAACTGTTTCTGTGTCTTTGGCAGGTCATGGTGATCATGTGACCACCTACCTGCTCACACTGAGCAGCTTGCCCTGATTGCCTATTTAACAATGAACTGCACTAACTGACAAACATGTTGCCCTTTGCTCTGATGAAGGCCTTTAGGCTGAAACATGTTGACGAGATTTTAATAGACTAGCGATATATCATTGAAGACTTTTTAATCTATACCCTCTTGAGTGCCTCAGATCTTTTTTTCCGAAAAAATTTTCTGTCGTTGACTTTGGATTTTGTTACACACAATACCTGTAAATGGCAGCCAGAAAACTAATCCTGGAAAATATGAAGTCAGAGAGAAGTTCACTTTTTAGGTTTACTTTTCCAACTAGACTATAAGATAATAACAATAGGGGTATTGGATAGGGTCTTACCAATTAAATCCAACACATTTCTCCTCCAGTTAAAAATGATATGAAGCTTATTCCAATTAGTATAAAAGGAAAAATCAGTTTTACCCTGCTCTGAGTGCACCATAGAAAACTTAGATAATTCCAGTAGTAGCTATAATATCATAATGGCTGATGTGGTATGACAAGAGGCTGTAAATATTACCCGTTTTTCAATAAACAGCATGATTTTCATGTCCATTTTTTCTCTTTAGTCTAGACAGGAGCAACCTGAAGACTTATACAAGGTGCAATGGGAGGTGCATGAGCCAGCATTTATTAGAGGAGTTATGCAGTATATGCTGAATCCAGTTGAAGGGATGAAGATACATGCTTGTGGCTTATAAATGATACAGCATATCACTGTCTAAGATGGACAAAAAAGTAAAGTTTTCTTTGTGGCTGCAAAGGAAGGTAATTTTCTCAAATGGAAAATAAAACCCAGTTTAAAAGTTTAAACGTCAACATGGAAAGTTAAGGCTAGATTTTCATCAAGCAAAATGCATAGGCTATTAAAAGGGTATAATGCTCTATAGATAGTGGCTAAAACTAAGGATCATATACCTTATGGTGGGAACAAATGATGGTCATATATTTGGTTCATTTTAAATTTTTGGACCAATTTTAATTTGCAGTAAGTATAGTTATAAAATAACAACCCTTCAGTACAGCGAGAAACTCTGACATGAGCATAAAGTAACAAATCTATTTAAATGGCAGTTAACACTATGTATGTAAGGAGCGTTAGAAGAACTGCTCTTGGAAGTCAGGGAGTCTTCAAGAGATTTTTTGAAGCCGTAGAGGGAAGCCTCTCTGATAGCACATGGCAGCTTGTTCCACCATCTGGAATGGGACTGTCTTGTGCACAGCAGACAGTTTTCTTAACGTGAAAGCACATAAGCATGCATGGTGAAAATTTTAATAACTGGGTGCAGACAAGAGAGAAAACTCAGTTAGAAAGCAGTAGTGATTTGAATTAAATTCAGGCAGCCATGGGAAGCCAGTGAAGTTCAACGAGTAACAGAGTGACACGTGCCCTTTTTGCTTGATCAAACACCAGATGAGCCGTCTCATCCTGGACCATCTATAGGGGTTTCACAGTGCACGCTGGGAGATCTGTCATTTGACTTTTCTTTTGCATAAAACGGAATAATCACATGTCAGTTCTACTTGTCAATGGGAACCAAACTGAACAGCTCTTGAAGAGGAAAAAGGAGTAAAGAGCAAAATAAAAAGCTGGGCACAGTCTCAGTATGTTTAAGCTTCAACTTGACTGAAGTTGAAGCTTAAACTTTGAAGCTTTTTGTCTGTTAGAGACAAAATCAGGTTAAATAACATCATTAAAATGTGTTCCAAGGTCCCACTGACAGAGTTGGGAACCTCATATAGAAACCAGATAAGAAAGCCTGAAGAGTTATTGATAAGGCTGGTTCTGGTTCTATCCTGGGGATAACTCTGGAGCCGCTGGAGCTGATTGTCCAGAGAAGAATGCTGCACAAGCTGCTCAAAATAACGGACAATTTTTCACATCCTCTACACGCCACAGTGAAGAAACAACAGAGTGTGTTTAGTGGGAGGCTTCGTCAAGTTGATTGTAAAACGGAAAGATACCGGAGATCATTCCTGCCAGCAGCCATCACCCTCCGGAACAAGGCTCTATCTTCGTCTTCAAATTAATTTCTTTTGTATCATTATTATTTAAAAAATAAATAAATAAATAAATACCCTGCTTCAACAATAATTTCCCTCTAAGAGGGACAAATAAAGTATATTTCATTTAATTTAATTTCATAAACCTGGTCTTCCTCTGTCACTGGAGTTTCAACTTATGCCCTCAGGAAGGGGCCATCTTGTCCCACGTTGGAAAAGCTATAGTCAAATTCCTCTATCCCTTCTGCAGTCAGACTCTTAAATGTTTCTGACGACAATAAATAATTTTCTTTTTTTCTTTTAAATGTTATATTTACTTTTTTTTTTTTTTTTAATTTGTATCTTTCATTGAGATTTTCAGCTGCTGGTGTACATGCCCATGCTACTGCACAGTACTGCTGCACTGACACTTTGTTTGTTTGTCTATTGTTTGTTATTGTTGTGTGTTTTTACATTCTTAATGATTAGTTTCAAGGTGTTTATTATTGTTAGAACTGATACCGTCAAACTGAATTACCTTGTAGGGATTAAAAAAAAAAGTTGTCTTTTACTTTGAAAACTTTGATCCCTTTATTACAAATACTGAGACAGCAATGCAGTGTCCTGAAATCTTATTCCATATGTTCTTTCTGCATCAAAGACTGAATTAATCTGAAACGAGCAAAAAGTGAAAATAAAAGAGCTGGAGGAAGCCTGAGTGGTAATCACAGGGTGTTCACTAGGAATTTAGTCGCATTCTTTCACTTAAAAGGCTGCAATATAGCCCATGCTGCCCCACAGTCACTCAGAGGTCACCAGTACAACCAGCAAATGCAGTCTAATCAGGAAAAAAAAGCAACTGTTAAAGTAAACAAAAATTACTTGAACGAAGCTGCCTGATGCTGACACAGGCCAAGGTTTATTCATATTTTTTAAAGAATTCAGGTTTTAAACCCACAGGAGGTGAGATGGAGCTTAGCAGCTGTTAAGATTCAATGCTTACTTCCAGCAGGATCTTTAATTTAAATTATGGATGTTTTTCACCATGTTCATTCTAACCACGGATATGTTTGACCTCACTAAATCCTCAGTGGTAAATATGCACTTCTTTCAAATATAGATTTGTAATTTACTCAGGGTGTACAAGGTGTTCTGGGCAGAAAAAAGGCAGATGATCGTGTGACATGTGCTGTCGCAAAAGTTCTCTTTAGATGAAGATTCTTTTAAAAAACAAAACAATGTAACACTTTTATGTTTTTACTTTTTTTAAAGTCACTTGTTTTTTTTTACGTCTCATAGTTGGCACATAGAAAAACAAATGAATAATTGAGTTTACTCAAAGCTGGATGTTTAAATGTGTATAAGTATGTTAGTCTGACCAACATATAATACAACTGAAGTCTTCAAAACCAGACAAGCACAATGATGCAGGTGGAGATTAAATGATCAAGTTATTGCTTTCATTAACTTTTGTTTTTTGCTATCCCAACCTTCAATCATTTGAAGCAGATGGTTGCCCACAATAGATATTTACACTGGGTAACAGGCCATGCCTGAAGAAAAGATCATTTCAAACCCACTCTTATCACAGGGTCATGCTGTTAATAGAAATGCAGAGCATGGATTGTCTTGCTGAAATAAGCAAGGACTTTCCTTAAAAATGGCCTTTAAATTTGAATGGTTGATATATAGATGTATTTTGACCATCAGCACCCAGAACTAAGGGCTGGAATACACTGTTCAACCGTGTCTCGCAGGTCCACCTCAAACTGCATAAATCGCTGGGTTTAAAAGTTCATAGTGCACGATTCACGTTCTCACACTAAACTGCTCTGATATGACTTTAACGCTCACACTGTACGTCCATACACGACATGTTGGACCCTTGTGACCAGAACTGTAACGTCATAAGAACCCCGGAATTGGGGACGTCCATCATTTGTTAAAATGCGAACAAAGAAAAAATTGGCTGCCTTGGCTAGTTGTGCCTTTCTGTGTGTGGAGACCTTAACTCGCTGCACTGCCATTGCCGCTCCTCTTCACTTCCCTGCGTTGGCATGCGCAGTCTGAGAGTTTGACGCCAGTCGGCACGCAGCCCTGCCCTTACTGTGCGAGGCCATAATGAGGAGCGACCAGGATTTCAAACAAGTTTGATATTCTTGCGATCCACGATTTCTGATTGGGAGCTGGTCGTGAGGTGAGAATCGCTTCTCGTAACCTCGTGTAGACTACACGAGACACGACTGCGCCAAAAATCGGCCGTATGATGAAAAATCAGCTCAAAATGGGTAAAAAAAAATTGCAGAGTGTATGCCCGCCATTACGTACGTCAAGACTCTTTTTAAGGAGCTAAAAATGATCTCAATCTCAAGTCTTTTGCATTTCCCATTCATGTCTAAGGTACAATCTAGGTTAGGTCAATTAAATCCAATGAAGTGTGCCACTCCTCCCTAATATAATCCACTGTAGTAGCCTAAGTTGTATGATTTCAAAATCTGCTCAAATGGCACATCTCTACAGGTCATGGATGCTTTGTTTGTGCCTTAGGACACAAGTTCTGCAAAACAATGAGAGATTAATGAATGAATAACTGAAAAATACTTTATTATTCCCAGAGAGAAATTGAAATTAAAAAAAAAGCTTAATGTTGCCAATGGGGTTTGCACTATATTCATTAACTTAACAAACACAATGTGCCTTTTTTAAACTTTAACAGTAATAATACTCTCATAACTTTATAACTCTCATTTTCAATGTACTAATCAAGCAAAAAACAACAACTTTTTGAATAAAAAACATCATATTCATCTAAGATAATACTGATAATAAACTATAATATTTGTTTTTATCATGACTAATTAACAAGTAGACTATGCAAACAAAATAAATAGTTGTAACAACTTCTGGGTGAACATTTGAATCTTTGTAAGAGATTTTACTTGTGCATTTCAATGTATATTTCTACTGCAAGTTGGATTAATCAATTCAAATACAAGTGGCACACTGAAGCCTCATGAAGTGGATATGTTATGACACTTTATTGTGTCTTGAACTTAAACAAAATCATCTGAAATTGAAGTAGTCATGTTCATCTTTTGACAAAAGAGGTTAAATCGCTCCAGCAGCCGGCTCTTCGGTCTTGCAACTTGACCAGATCAAAGCTTTGTTGTCTGATGTTGTCTTTTATGAAGAGAAACTGTTCTTGCACTGGGTAGCACAGTCAGACATGAAAGAAATATAGTTTGTGTATAATGAAGAACTAGGCGTCTGATGCGCAGCATTTGTAGTCCCTAAACATTGCAGCCTGGGGAACAGAGCCATGCAGCAGAGTCCTGCTGTGTCTGTTGAAAGCCCATCATTATCCATTAATCGCAGTGTTAAAGCACTCCCCATGTAGTAGCCAACTTTGTAGCTATCTGGCAGTGTGGTGGATGTGGTATCATGGGTGCCAAGGATCTGTGTGCCAGGCTTGAATATGTCACTTCTTCTGAATTTTCTTTTAAACACAGCTCCATTTACAAGGTTAAAAGTGGCAGTTCATCCTGACCCTGTGAGGAAAGTGCCCTATTTTTCTTGTAGAAATAATGGGAGAAAAACACCAAAAAGAAAGTATGTTAATGATAGCACTTACACTTCATCCAATCCATCCATTTTCTAGGAGCAGGCACACCTGGGACAAGGCACCAGTTTGTCACAGCACTTTTACTTCATCGTCAGTGTGAGGAACCGAGCCGAAAAACCAGAGAGGCACAGGGAATTTAGAAAAATAATTTGTTTAATTACAACAAAAACAAAACTCCAAAATAATGTTGGGCCCATAAAAGAGGTCAACAAAAAAGAACTTCAACATAAGTACTTAAACCAAGAAACTAAGCTACTAACTGAGGGAGACATATATACACTGGCTGATCAGACCATTTTGACACAAAGGGGGGAAAATAAAATATCTACCAAATCAAAGTACAACAAAACTAAACTAATCCTTACAATACTAAACAATAAACTATGGAGGGAAAAAGAACACTTAAACATATCCAATGCTGAACTCAAAATGAAACAAAAACCAATATAAACAAGAAAATCCTAAACCCTCCCCACACTCTTGATAAAACTATGGAAGAGTCCAATTAGGGAAATCATCTGCAGCTGGGACTCCTTCCTCAGGCCCGGCACCTCCCAGGAACTGGCAACTCAAAAGAAACTATTTTAACTCAAGCCAAACAAACAAAATGACAAAATAGGTTAAGCAAAAGTGTGCGTCCAATTAGCTAACCACCTTGCCAAAAAATGTGAATTATGAAAAATGATATATAAACAAACGAAAGAATTTATAAATTTTAACTGAAATAAACAAAAAAGTTACCAGACCCTTGTGTGTTTGTGTGGCCGCTCAGGCTGCCATCACAGTCAGCTAAACAAAGACATGACATAAGTTTTAATAAAAAAGGACAGCAGGTGACTTTGAATTAGTCAAGAGACATAGACCAAAGTACAAGGAGATGCCCTTGCAGCATTTTTTCTATTGAACATTAGTTATTGAATGCTCGGGCAAACTGGTGTGGTAGAGTGGGAAGTTATCGAAGATCAGTGCCATTTCTTCTTGTTCCCTTGTTGCCTCTGAAAGAGCAGAGCTATCATTTCACCCTGCCCCTCCATCATAGAATAAATGAGAACAATCTTGCACCTGGAGGTGAGCAGCGGGACAGGGCCTTGTGCTAAGGGCAAGGGGTGAAATATGGTTGTGTCTGGATGTGTTCAATTTCTGGTTGTAAAAAATTGCAAACATAGTTTTGATTTCACTTGTCCAGCTTCAGAGTTATCTAAAGCTGTGGTTTCCAAACTTTATGAGCCACAACCCCCAAGATAGCATACATTGGTGTTTGCGACCCTCCCTCCTGTGATGACAATTATTAATTGTATGATATCAGATGGGTTATCCTGCAAGATCCTCTAAATATAAGGCTGGAAAACTGTCAGTCTTCATAAATTAGGAAGATTCATGTGGATTTATGCATTGTGTTAAAAAATTAGGGAGCTACATTTAGATTTATCTCGGTATTGATGATTTAATTTTGACAGCCATGATTAAAATCTAAATTTTTTTCTGATAAATGTTGGTGATATATTTTTCAAAAATGATCTGGCGACCCCCTGAAATGATTTTGTGATCCCCATGGGGGTCCCGGCCCCCAGTTTAGGAACCACTGATCTAAAGTATTATCAGGCTTTGTGCAGTTTTACCAGGAATGAAGACTGGCTGCTCACAACTTTTCATGTATATTTATCTTAAGTAGTAAACTTCATGTTAAATAGAGGGGCAGAAGCAAGAAGAAGGTCATGACTTTGTGCTGTCTGACAGTTAGAGGTAGCTCTATAGGGATAACTTCATGGTGATCATGTCTGTCAGTGTTTTATTTGTCAGACGAAGTTGGAATCCTATTGACTGTCACTTCTCCAAGAACATGATTAATGTGTTACCCAGAGCTACAATAAATGAAAAAAATTAAATTAAATTAAAACACTATTGTCAAGGTTTGAAGCCACAGCAATATGTGGGGGAGCTGGAGCCTATCCCAGCTGCTACCTCCTGGACAGGTCGCTAGTCCATCACAGGGCCAACACAGAGACAAACAACTCATGCTCACACTCACTCCCTGGGGGAATCTAGAATCCCCAATTAACTGAACATGCATATTAATTAATTTATTTTTTACAATTAAGCAAATGTTGAACGTTTCCAAAAACTTAGGACAGAGGCAAAAAGGCTTGAAAAGTAAGTGGTATTACAAAAAAACAGCTGGAGTAACATGTTGCAACTATTTATGCTATTTAACAACATGTCAGTAAGATAATTGAATCTCAAAAGAGCACCTTGAGAGGTAGAGTCTCTCAGATGCAAAGATGGGAAGAGGTGAAGTGATCTGCAAAAACTTTGATATAGTCTGGTATGAATAAAAACATGAGTTTACATGATTTGCAAATCATTGAATTCTGGTTTTATTGACATTTTACAGAGAATCCCAACTTTTTTGGAGGAGTGGGGTTGGGGTTGCAATATAACAACAACTGAGCTGCACCTGTAACAAAAAAAATATTAAATTATTACATTTTTGTCTGATTTCAGCACCATGCTTTTCAAAATGCATCACTTCATTCAACAACAGGACAGGAAATGTTGAGGGTTTTTTTCTAACTGTTTTTAAGCCACTTCAACCTGCTGTGAGAGCAGAATAAGTTATGGATTAAATGGGCACCTCTACTGTAGATTGTGCATTGTCCACAAAATGTGTCACTTGGAGGCAATTATCAGGTCACACAGAATCTCTCAAGTGTGGACTTGACAGGCAATTGTCCCTGCAAGTCAGTTGCTTTGATTCCTTTGACAAATATAGCAACATTTATGCCTAGCATGACCCACTTTTGCTTTCAACTTTCTTCATGCAGAGGTAAACACACTTGCCACTCAAAGAAGCAGCATTTCTGTTGTGGTGTGATTGGAATGACAAGTTACTGCTGAATCACTCAGATCAGATTTCTCTAACTGCAGACAAAATCTCTCTGAGTAAAAGATGCACTGAAATACCTGGAAAAAAAAAACACCTAGAAAATGAAAAAATGCAAACATCTAGGGATAATACCATATATTACCTTTATAGAAAACCCACATAAAAGAAAATGTAAAAGTGCTGCTTCAACGTTTTAGCTAACTAATACAGTGTAATTTTCTTTTTGTCAACAAATGACATGAAAAAAAGAAAAAAAACAAATGAAGAAAAAACAAACAAACAACTATTGATCCATTCATTTTCTGTACCACCTAATCCATTTCAGGGTCGCGGAGAAGCTGGAGTCTATCCCAGTAATTATCAGGCGAGAGGCAGGGTACACCCTGGACAGGTCACTAGTCTATCGCAGGGCCAGACTAACAACCATTCACACAAACACACACACACACACACACACACACACACACACACACACACACACACACACACACACACACACACACAC
>JBBBVU010000001.1:4796619-4809323 GCA_037177055.1 Atherinosoma microstoma | reverse complement strand
GACGTAAGATATTCTCCAAGCCTTTGCTGTTAATGGGTTCGAACTGCGTCATGGTATTAAAACTGGTTTTTAGTGGAAGCCAAAAAACCGCAAATAAAAATAATTTATTTCTTATTATTATCTCAATTACCAACCATTTAAATCAACCTTTAGTACAATGGTGTTTTTACCTCTTCTACATATAAAATACAAGACATTGTTTAATATTTTGATTTTCATTTTGACATGGTTTTTTATTCTTTATACAGTTAATGCCAGCTCAAAAGCTGACTTAATGTCTGTCACATTAGTCACGGCCATCCTGGTGGGACCTGGCACTTAATACTTTCTGCAGACAGTTTTGCCTGATTTATATTTAGGGATAAAGACTTCTATATTAAATTTTTGTCAGTTTCCTCATTTGGTTCATAATCAAATCACAAGACACAGAACTGACATCAAGAAAATAATAACAGATTACATTTAGAGATAGATGACAAAATACTTCAAACTTAAACAATATTTTCAAGGTAAACCATTATTCATTCTTTCTACATTCACACTCTGGTGGAGGTAAGCTAAAGGTGTAGCCATGATGCAGACTGACAGCACCTATGGCTTCTCCAATCACCACCAAACATTCATACACCAGTGTCACTGACACTATAGGCAACGTGAGTGAAGTGTCTTGCCCAAGGACACAACAACAGATTGATTGGCTTGAAGGGGGATTTGATACCAACCCCCCCCCCCCCCCAAGTTATCAAGCTAGCTGCCTGAGCCGCTTCTGCCCCAAGATGGTCTTTATCATCAGACACATCCTCCTCCATTTCCCTGACATGATCAAAGGTGAGCTCCAGAGCCTCCAGAGTTGTCATCTGTTGACTTCTGTTGCTCAATTTGTCAAACTCTGACAGAGAGAATATGATATGTAGCTGCAGAGTGTGATATTGGTGGGACTCTCTTTGCAGAGAATCTTTAAATATTTAGCCCCTCCCCTGGTGAGTGTTTGTGTGTGATGGGGCTGAAACATGTCTCACAGTTGCAAAGAAACAATCAATATGTGGCACTTCTGACCCCTTCCTAACCTCCACTAACATGTTATATGTGTCTTATATGTGTGTGTCTTACTTACACTTGATTACATAACATAAAATACTTTTGACTTAAAAAAGCAAAAAAACAACAACTTTAAAAATGGGTCAGTTTGACCAACATAACAGAACAGGAGATAAAGCCCCACTAGCAAGACCTAGAAAATGTCATCCACCTGCTTGCTGTGTCCCGGTTAGACTACGGCGACTCCCTGTATTATGGCCTCGATCAGTCGTCTTTGCACCGATTGCAGCTCGCTCAAAATGCAGCTGCTCGGTTGCTTACAGGGAGGAGACGACGGGATCACATAACCCCCGTGCTTGCTAGTCCTGCTTCCTGTTAGTTTTAGAACTCAATGCAAAATTCTATTACTTGTTTTAAAGCCTTAAAAGGTTTGGCTCCTTTGTATTTATCAGAGCTGCTACACCAGCATGCTCCAGTCAGGTTTCTGAAGTCTTCTACTCAACTCCTTCTGAAGGTCCCCTCTTCCAGACTCAAATCCAGGGGCAGCAGAGCTTTCTCGGTTGCTGCTCTCAACAGTTTGCCACTCCATGTTAGAGCTGCCCAGTCTATTTCTAGTTTTAAGTCCTTGCTTAAGACCCACTGCTTTGTACCGGCTAATAAACGTAGTCGAGATTGATACTTTTATTGCTTGCTTTTGCTTTTAATTCTGGTTTCATGTCATTTGTTTTGACTGATTTCATTGTTTTAATGGTTAGTTGTTTAATTGTTCAGCACTTTGGGCAACGGCTTGTAGGAAATGTGCTACATGAATAAACTTGAACTTAGTCAGGGAGGTAGCTGATAATTGATCTTTTACTGTCTGGACCAGAGAAACTCTACAGTGATGGGAAGGGACAGAGACATAACGGCATAACCTTGCATTAACCAGGTTTTTATATCTACTTCTAAACACAGAGTACAACATTAAGACAACATTTATTCTCAAATATTGGCGCATCTTGACACTTAATGGCTAATTATTAGTAATCTAGTCACTTCTGTTGGCATCCATTTCTCAGCTGCAGCCAGGTTGTGTTCTGCTTCATTCCTTTGGACATTACTTACAATCACTTCCAACTAATGTATCAGGACCAGATTTAGGTAGGACAGGGTTTCCCTCTTCAAGAAAACTCTACAGCTAGTAATAGTGCTCACTGTGTGAATACAGTATTTAAAAAAAAAAAAAGAATTGGAAGAAATGTAAAATTAATTAATGATTAATTATAAGAAATTAATTTAAAAAATGTATTCCTACTAGACAGTCTTATCATTTAAAGTTAGATTCTGAAAAGACATTTTTATCAAATGTAATGTCCAGGTTTCCTGCAGCTGAAGGAGAAGATGTTAAATGGAGAAAAATTAATCAAGCTGTGATGGATTTTGATCATTGTATCTTTTCTCTCAGCTTACTATCTGAAGCAAATTGCAGGAAATTGTTGAGCAGCATGTTATTGGTGGGTTTGGAAGACAAATAAAGCTGTGAGTTATGTGCAAAATGGAAATCATATTGAAAAACAGTTAAAATCATTTTTTAAACAGTTAAATGGTCTTCCCACAGTCTTTCACAGACTGATGAACAATTCTCCAACTGTGCTGTGGAAAATCTCTGCCACAGTTGCAATTTTCAACGCAATATATTACTCACCTGTTGCTAATTAATGTAATTAGTTTTAAAATGTTTCACTGGGTGTTTGTTTTAGCATTGCAAAACAATGCCAATCTATTGTTTCAAGCATTCCTGTGAAGACAGAAATCTGTGTGCTTTCTTTAAAAGCAGTTCATTTTGGTGTATAGAGACTTGAGGGAATTCCGTATAGATTTGCAGACTATGGATTAGCATTTCCATTAGCCACTTTAATAAAAGCTGTTTTATGTTGCACTTTAACAACTTACATAAACCCAACATGTGAGGCATTAGGGAAGCATACACCATAATACTGTTATGTGTAGGCTACTTGTGACAGCTTTAGAGTTCTTTGAGAATATTCAACGGTGCTGATGTTAAGGTTGTCAGGATTTGCACCCCTGTTTATTAAATGTATATGTGAGCTTGTGTGTATCCACATATATGTTCCACTTCCATAACTATTTTATAGAAGTTAAGGGCTAGTATAATTTATTTCATTGTAAGACATATAACACTATATATTATTTTCTTTCTCCAGTCCAGTCTTTCATTCTCACTTCTTACCCAAAAAACTCAAATAAACTGAACTTTGAATTCGTTCAAAATTTAAACCAATTAGACCATTAGCACCAGATCTCACCGTGCTACACTCTTTGCTCTGGTCATTTCTGTCCTTGTGGTTGGCAAACATTTTGGTAAGTTGACTCCACCTTGTGTGGGTTAAAACAAAACAATTGCATATTGAGTTGCATTTAAATGATTACCATCCCTAATATTTATGCTATTGCCAAGCAACATAGGCTTGATGATTTTTCATTTGATTTAATTTAATACCTTTTTGAGTTGGCCTTAGCTTGGCTTCTTTCACTCTTCATTTGTTCTTATTAAGGTTTAACACCATCCCACAGCTTATTTACTACAGGAGTCAAATCACTTTCACACAGTCTTTGGACATCTGTGGTTTGGGGTTGCATAACACAGCTATCTAAAAACCTTTAATCTCTTTCCAGAAGTGAATAAGAGGTTGAAGATTCACGCCACCTTGAATAAATAACCTTTCAAAAAGGTAATAATGATTGCTGATGGAACAAAGACAATGCTTCAATATAAGCTATTCTTAACTTCCCAATGAGCAAGCAGGTTTATCTCTATTAGGTGACAAAATGGAGTTGGATAGCGTGCTCCAGAAATGGTTGCCAATCACTCACTGTACCCTGTGTCTGTAAAAGAGAAAATTTTTAGTTATCAGAAGGTTTAGTCTTTGGGCAAAGCTGGGCCGAGGCAATAATTTGCAGTTCAGAGCAGACTGACAGTATCAGCTGCACTGTAACAGAATGTCCTGATATGTAGCCTGTACAACGAGTAGAGATGTATTTGCTGCTGTAGGCTTCTATGACAGGCAGGAGATGCAGACAGCACAGCTTAAATTTCTTTCGGTTAGCCCGTGTCATTGCTGACAGTGAGGTTAAAAAGGCATAGATTTAGCCAAACTCAAGTTGAGTCATGACTTTTATTCTTTGCTACGTACCCACCGGTCTCCCAGCTGGAAACAATCCAACCCTGAAATTGTGTGGAAGGCACTTTGCAAATTGCATTGATCTTTTCCTGAACCTGCCTCCCACCTGCCGCCCATCCTAATGCCTGGCGTGTTCTCCAGCGGCATGCACTAAAAAAAGGAAATGACATCCTGGGACAGGTCTGCTTAAAGGCAAAGACCCTTTGTGTGCACACCTTTTGCATTAATGTGCATATTTCCAATCTTTTACTGTGTTCCTGCCTCTGATAATGAACAATGTTGGTTCTATTTGAATAGTCATAGTTCAAATAGTTTTGTTTTTGGTAATATTAAATAAGTAATATTAGGTAAGTTCCCAGCAGATATGAAGTAAGAGTCCTGTGACCCTTCTCCAATGTTTTCAATGTATTGTTTTACAGATAAAAGCCAACCTGAGGAATTTTCTTAACTTAAAATAACTGCTTTGGCTCAAAAAAATAATGCTAAAGTATTGATGTCTAGGTTGGAAACTTCCATTTAATTTGAACAGAAGAGTATTCTCTTTCTCTCCCTTGGCTCATATTTCTGTATCTTCAGAACATGTTCTCAATTTGTAATCACCTCAAAGTCAAAGCTGATGTAATATATTCTTTGAAAAAACTATTCCTTTTTTATCCATATTAGAACAGAAAGGATTTCAGATTTTCACTGCATGATTGTAGCCAGAGGGATTTATGATTACAATACTTCAGGAATTTTGATGCAACTTAACAAGGCCACAATGGCTCAGGGCTATGACTTGGTTGTGCTGAGGACTTTCAGTGGGATCAAACAGACCTGTTCATACAGCTGAGCAACACAGCACCTCCACAATGATCGTCTTTATCCTGTGATTAATACCAGTTTCTTCCAGGATGACAATGCAACAATGGGATGAATTATATGCTGTGTCCACACAGTCCTGGCGGGTAATCTAACCTAAACTTCCTCCATGCTGTTGTGAGAACTATGAAAAAGAGAAAAGACAGTGAACAAGCTGGTTTACTAAATCTTCTAAAACCTCAGGATTTTCTGAAAGAATTTAAATTTTCCAATCCTTTATGACAATCCTTTATCTATTAGTTTCTGAATTAACTAGAAACATGAGTTTTTTTAAAAAGTGACCTCATTTGGTGACCTATCAAGGGTGTACCCTATGCCTCTAGCCTGATAGCAGCTGGGATAGGTTCCAGCCCCTGTAACTTACAGGCAGGTTGAGGAATTAAATGTTGGCTCAGGCGAGGTAGACAGATAAAGCAGCAAAAATGAACTCACTCTGGAGTTAAAAGTGCTGCAGGAAGAAATACAAATCTTCAAACAGCAGTGTTAGAGAACAGCCAAGATGGTGAACAGATGAAGAAAAAGGAATGACCAACAGATAAACTAAATCAAATTAAAATGGCAGGAACAGAAAAATGGGAGGAAATCGAGGAATATAAGGCTAAAATTTGTTCAAAATAAATCAGAAAGTACAAAACTAACCAGAACTAAAACTAAATTTACTCAATGACACCATGATAGCAGTACCCACACTGTGATCGTGGCTAGCATGGTAGCATCTGGCAGTAACTTACTAGTTTGCTTCTGCATAGAGAAATATTGCCAACTATTTGGAAAGTAATGGCCGAGACCATCTGCAGCACCACAAACCAAGCCAAGTCCGACAGACTATTAAGGCATAATATGCTGGTGAAAAATAACTGGTGAAACTCCCAAAAACATCATGGGAAATCCCGCTCAGGCCAAACACTGTACTGGATTCAGACACATTAAAGCAGGTGGTCTTGATGGAGTGTCTGCAGTACAATGAAACTATGCACGGTTAGTGGTGTAGTGTACACAAGCGGCAATCTCAGGCTGAGAAATGAGAAGCTTATGCGAAAATGCCAAAAATTGCAGTTCACCCCACATCCGCTAGGGGCTGGCTCCAAAAAGGAGTCAATCCCCGTAGACTCCTATGTTATGTCCCAACTTCACAGCAGAAATAAACATGCTCTCAGCACCTGCCCATTTTTGTATTTTCCGAGTGTGACGACACTCATGACGCTGCCAAGATGGCAAAGGGGGGTAACCTCCCACTGAGCCTCTTTTCAGTTCTTCAGAAACTTACGGGTTACGTGGCAGAAGGTTCGTCTATATTTTTTACAGTCACTGAGTGTACATAAGGGGAAAGATCCCTTTATAAAGCTAATTTATATAAATTCATACTAAAATTTATCAATCTATCTTATCTATCTAATAGCCTCTTTGGCATCACCGGTGCCCAAAAAAGAGAGAGAGAGCCATCGGTCGGGTGTGTTGAAGCAGAGAAACATTGAAATCCTGTATGATATTGGCCTTTGAGGAAAGGAGCATAAGAGCCCTGTGATTAGTGGCTGGGATCCAAAAGAGGGAACTTGGAAAAGTGGAAATAAAGTGCCCAAACAGTTTATACCACGAGCTGGCTGAGCAAGAAATCCGACCAGTACCCTCTACATTACCCACTAGCATATGAAGGTATTCTGGCTTCTATGAAGTTGAACTAAAATATTTTGGAGAACATAACGACATGAGAAACCAAATTATGCATTTCCAGCCAGGGAAGGATGAAAAACACCTTGCCTTAGTAGCACATCGCTTCCATTTGCTTTGTTATTAAAATGTGTATTTGAGGTAATTAATTACAGATTGTCACAAATACTTTGCTGTAAAAAATATAAAGTAGTCACAAAGTGATAAAAAAAGGTGTTTGTAGGTGCATTAATAGTTAAACAATCAAATTTCAGCCTGTGCCTTGACATCCCCATCCCTTGATCATGACTTGCTACACAATGTGAAAACAGGTAAGTGTGAATAATCAACTATAATGATTAATTAATAATGATTCATATAATATGATATAATTGATCAATGTAATGTTTTCCTTAACTACTAATGTAGCCTGCTAATACAGATTGAGTGTGATGCTACGATAGGCAGATGATGCTTGAGATCTCCAGTTTGACCACTAGATGTCAGTAGTTTTTACACACTTTTAGTTTAATCACTTTTATTGTCAGTACCTTTAAATCCCAACCCTCTACTTCATATTATAATATGCGCTACATTCTTGCTTATATATGTGTGAAAACCTAAATGTCCTTTATTGGTCAAGTTGCCTGTTGATTTTTCGACAGAGCAGAGGCGAGAAAGCAGAAGACTTGTTGCTTACTTTTCAAACCATTTGGTTTACTCTTCCACATAACCATGCAGGGTTTTAGGGATATCTCTTGCAAGTAGCTCTGTTAATATTTTGAATCACTTTTACAGAGTCCCCATGAAGAGGAGTCAGCTTTGCAGAGTTAATTGGAAGGAGAATGACACCATCACTCGGTGTACCTGGCTCCTAATGAGTCTCCTTAGGATACATGAGGCCCCTAACATGAAGCCCCCCTGGCAGTCATTGACTGTTATTGACCGTCCTGGTTTCTCTGACTTGAACCAGCAATAGCTGTCCCACACTGCAGCGCACAGCGTTGTCACTCCTCTCCCATTCCCCCCTTTGCTTCAGAAATACAAGCCTGAATGCACAATCTCTCAGTGTGCACAGATGTCTCACAATATAATCAACACTGCTATGCTATCCGTGTACTCTCTCCACAACCAATCATTTACAATAACACCAGCCCATCTCCTTGACACTTAGAAAGAAAAAAAAAGACCTTGCAGGTGCCAAAGCTCCTGGTTAGGCAGCAGGGTGCTGCTGTGTGAAGAGGCGGAGGGGGTTAGGAGAAAAGGCAGGGGGTGGTGAAGTGTTAGGGGGTAGAAGAGGCCTAAATAAAATCATTTACCATCATCACCACGTGTCACTCAGTGATAAATAAGCTAGGCATGGTGTGGACAGTTGCCAGTGGATCTGATGGTGTGAGTACAGATGGCATCCTCACACCAACGCTGCCCACTGGCATACAGAAACAAAGAAAGCACACAGATGGACCAAACAGCTGAGATGGATGCTGATATTCGTTCTATGCATTTTCAGCTCCATGTAGCCTGAAAATGCATCTTTTCTTCCACTAAAATAAAAGAATGATTACTTAGGTTTTTCAGAAGATGGAAACTTCACACTCCTTGCTCCTTCATGATGCATGATCAGTATTCAAGCTCCATATTAATTAGCCCTAATTCATTTCCATCCTAATGAGATGAGTTTATCGAGTCCTAAAGCAATCTATACACTAATAAGCTGTTTACAAGCAAATCAATTATGGAAGAAAAGGACATGCATAATCAATGTGCAAAGACACTATCAAATCAAAGCAGACGACTGTGAACATTTGATTAATCATGAAACTCGACAATGATTTTTCAAGGGCATAGTTATTGAATATTTGACTCCATCAAGCTCAATGAGTGTAAGGTGAAACGTTTTATAAGATAAACATTTTAACTATTCATAGAAATGCAGAATATTTCTTCTGCAGTGTAAAATTGTGCCTTCAAGGAGAAAAGGGCCTCAAACTGAGGAGGAATTAATTAACTCCAGTTTTCCACAGCAGCTCCAGATGAAGACGATTCTACTCTGCTGCTTACATGGAAGCATCCTCGCTGACAAGGCAATTAATAGAATAAAGTTTTTGTAACTTCTCAAATTAACTTCTTCCATTGGTGGCAGTTATAGGCTAAACAAGCTACAAAGGTTGGCAAGTTTGTGCAGCTCCTTTACTGCTGAAGACCTCCCACTGTCAAGCTCATTATGTTGGACGAGATGCAGATCCAGCCTCCCTGATCAATTGCAGCTCTGCAGACATCCACTTGTGTTGTAAGAAAAACCTATTGCTGACTGCTATTGACTGAATGTCAGTGCGCTTATCTCGAACATAATGGATTTGCATCAGATCTGCAGTAGAATATTTCTTCCCACAGCAAAATAATCTATCCAAAGTTCAAGAGGAAGGTTTTGTGGAGAGCACTCATTGATTTCTGAGGATGTGTGTTTGCATTTTTTAATACAGAGAGTAGGAAAAGGGTGACAATGAGCTACTGCTTAATGCATGAACAGAAAATGAAATAAGGTTATCTAAATTCAGGAAAAGTCATAGTTCTATAAATCTATGTGGAGGAATGAGCAGAAAATGCCGAATAAGTTGCAGGTGTTTTTATCATCATTATCATTTTTATTATTATTATTATTGCACTCTGAGTTCTTAGGTGAAATAATTTAGATTTGTATGTCATTTCACTTTAAAGAAGCTCAAACTGTAGAGGAAGAAATTGCAATTGTATTGGATAACTGTTTTGAGTTTTTATGTTATTGATTTTTTTTAAAAAGGATAATGTTTTGTTAAAAAATTGCAGAGATCTTTGTGTTAAAAACACCAAAAGCACCAAACAGGAAAAATGGCAACAGATAATCAAAAATGGAAAAGATTCATGATCCATGGCAATCTGCCATTTGGATTTAAATCCAACAATGACACATTTGATTAAATGTGCAAATGTGCAGAAGAAGTGGATGTTCTTCTTTTCTTTTTCTTTTTGTGATGATGGTTTATAAGGTTAAGGGGACCATTGCAAAAGAGATGACCTGAAGCACGTATTAAATAGCACAACACAATAGCTGGGAATAAAATAACTTGTTTGCAGCATTAAATCTTACTACAGATGTAAATTTCTGAGAACTTCAGGAGAGACTTGAGAGCAGCTTTTACTAAAAATGACCCCAGAAAACTTAAAGAAGTTTGAATAAACATGAATTGGAAAGTGGCAAAACAAACCAGCAAACACTTACAAGAGGCATTTAGAGGCTAAACGTTTCTGCAAATAAATGATCTTCAGCACATTTATTGAATATTTTGATTATTCAGAAATTGTTAATGTGTTAGATTCTACAAACAAGTAATTGATATCTTCCGGTCCTCTTAAGTCCTGACATTAAAACTCTAATATTAAAAATTGTAAATCCAAAATTAGTGTTTTAACATGAATAAAGTTCACTTTAATAAATATGTAGAAAGTGTGGCTCATGTAGTGCTCTCTCAATTTTCCTGCTGTATCCTGTGTGCTGCACCACTATGACTGAAAATGTGCAGATTAGTAGTGAGCATCTTCTCTGGATAGGAAGACGCACAAGAGATGTTAAAATAAAAAAAAGCAATTTAAAGTACTGAAATTCCTTAAATTGTGCAGTTATCCTTAAACTGCCGTACTAGAACTATACAGCAAAGTTATGAAACGTTTCTCACATGCAGAATATAACTTGAAAATGATGTGAATTAAATTTCAGACTTTCATTTCAGACTTCAGAGGCCTTGTGTTTTTAAAAAAAAATGGAGCCTTCTGTCTTTGTCTATGTTTGACTTCAAAACATTTAACCAGAGGTCATAGTTTCACTAGTTTCTTGACGTACATGTTGCTTCAGGAAATATGCATTTTACACAAGCTACAACAGTTTGTTTTGTGCTCAGTGTTTTTCATGTTTTTCAGGCAGAGCAAAAGCCAGCAACCAGCTTTGATTCTTTAAATGGAGCCTTGATCAAAAAAGCTGAAGAAGTGTGTATTTCTGCTCAAAGAAAACCTAAAGTGAATCTAAAGAGGTAACAGAGAGAATCTTAAACATTTCAACAGAGAAAGAAAGCACCCATAGAAAGATGTTAAGATTAATGATAAGATTCCAGTTATTAGAAACAATAAACTTCCTGTTTTTGGTGGTTTGAAGAACAACGGTTACTGGGAAAAGGGCTGCTCTCATCGGCCCTGGCAGAAACAGAAAATACTGCTTGATAATTCGAGTTTCAGAAGAGACACCAGGAAAGTTTTCAAGGAGAGGCAACTTTGCGCTAATTAAAGATTTCCACTCCAAAGCAACAAAAAACTGAGACAACCTGCAGACTCACCACTCTGCTTCAAGTATCTCTGGATGTGATGTGGAGTTCAGAGGACAGAAACCCTGGTGTGCTCACCAGTGTGTTTTAAGTGGCGGCAAATGTTCTGCTTTCTCTCAGTTATTCCAAAAGCCAGCATGGATATTTCTGTGGCTGAGCAGGAAGGTTGAGCATTGCAATTACCTCCTGCCTTGAAAACAAATTGTCCTCCAAGACTGTGTCCTGCCAGGATTTGTGGAGCATAGCAGAATTAACAACTTCCGTGCTCATTAGATAAAACAGTCCAGTTTTTATAGCCACAGAAATCAGCTCCATTTCACAAAAAAAGGGGAAATTCTTTATTTCAATTTAATCTAAACTTCATACTGACCTTTTTCAGGAAATATACCAGTAAGGCATACTGTTCCACTGATACTCCTCACTAATAGTCCATTCAAATCTGTCATAACAGGATATATGGGGAGATCACTGAAAGATGTTAATGACAATGAAAGGGATTAATAAAAAAAAAGGGAAACATTCAGAGTGCTTTTGACTGCAGCAAGATTGTTTATGTATTACATTAATGGAAGCATGAAATTATCAGAAGGCATGAAAATAAAAGGTTTTCACAAACGATTACAGTTTTAATGGCAACAAATGTTTATAGCATACAGCTAATTGCAATGTAAGAGCTTTGGGCCATTTGAGCCACCCTGGGCTGTCATTTAAATAAGAAATACACATCTGCAAAGGGTTGTATGAAAAAGTAAGAAAATGAATTTAAAAAAATGTTCAAAGCTTGATATCAATTAAAATGTATCTAACAACATTACAAAGACATAAGAGACTGAAACTAGAAAAAAGAAAAATATACCACTGGAGAAAACAATCTGACAGAGAACATTGCAATTCAATAAGTGTAAGTTATGTAGTTAGACCAAGTTACAGTATGACGACACCAGATTTATTGAGCGATTGAAACAAGGATCGATGCCCCCGGGGGGAAAGATCAAGAGGCCTCAAACCTCTATAACACTGGAGTTGCGATGATGTGGATGCAGTGTTGGAAGCAAGGGCAAGAGGGAATGTGGAGAGGAGGCTGCAGACTATGACAACAAACGTTGTGACCTAGGGTTGTCACGATGCTAAAATTTCAAACTCGATACCCAAACTAAGGATGATGTTCAATACTTTATAGTATTTGCTATACTATAGTGGAAAAACTTTTTTTTTAAAAGAAATCAATTATAATGCCACAAAAAACTCCAAAATCCAAACAATACAACATAAAAAATATAATAAAAGACATGAACAGTGTAAATTAAATGCATTATCTTAATAATCTATCTATTCGAGGAGCAGCAGTTCTACTCTGAGCCCCTCAGATGACCGAGCTTCTCACCTTATCTCTAAGGAAGAGCCCGGCCACCCCGCTGATGAAACTCATTTTGGACGCTTGTATTTGCGATCCCGTTTTTTCGGTCACAACCAAAATTTTTAAAAGATGAACTTTTTAATGTTTTTGTCCACAATCTACATTAGAAGGCATTAATATGTGACTGTGAGCCAGGGTGGATCAGCCAGTAGCTTCAGGCTGGTGATGGAGCAGAAGAAAACATCTGCTCAGACTGTGGCTCCAAGC
>JBBBVU010000001.1:4762831-4785891 GCA_037177055.1 Atherinosoma microstoma | reverse complement strand
TGTTACAAACGTTGAATGACCGGAGCCTCCTCAAGAAATAGAGTCGACTCTGGCCCTTCTTGTAAACAGCCTCAGTGAAATCCAGTGTGCTAGACCCTTGTCATCAACTCCAAAAGTAGCAATTCGCCTCAGTTATGATTGTCTGTAACCCCACAAACAAAGCACCATCAATCAACAAAATGAGGCCTACACAAAAAAAAAAAAAAGGTGCAGAATTTTATAACATTTAAAGAATTAAGAGGGTGCAAACAACAGAGATGCACATTTGGTCCAAACCGCACGGTCACTTTACCAGTCTGCCAATTTTTTTAAATTAATAATTACTAAAAGACAAAAATGCAACAGTCTTTTAATGGGAAGTCTCAGACCGCATGCCTCATTGAAAGCACGTCTTTTTCTACCAAATGAATGCCCAGTATTGTCTACCAATGTAACAACTTTACACAAAAAGAGAAACAAAAGGATATGGGATGGGAAGGTGGAGAGATCAATGTTCTTTTGGTCATTGTTGTTTGTTCAAAGAGCTACTTATCAGGTGGAATTAAAACTATTTAAAAGTGGATTTATCCACCATGATGGCACCAATTAGGGCTACATTTAATCCATTTTTCTGTGCTACAAAACACTTGAGTCTCTCATCTTACATCGATTCAAAGATGACTAACAAATGCCCCATTTATATGAGCAAAAATCTATATCTCTGTTGGATAGTTGTTAAGAACTGTATCAAATTACACTGTACTGAACAGCACTGAATTTGTTCTTTAGAGAAATATTTTGTCCCTGAATCATATCTCACCCGATACATCTACATCCGTATTGGATGGTTTTACAAAGAAGGGACACTTCTTTGTAAAACTAAAGAAGAGCCAGTGTTGGCTTATTAACACTGGCAAGGTTGCAAGAAACTGGTTGTTAGAGAGCAGGCACGAATGCTCTACAATTGTCACTTTTTCAAAGATCGGGTTTGAACAAATCTGATTCATTTCAATTTGACAGAGTCAAATTGATTTGATAAAATTCAGCCAAGCCTCTGACAGGAGATTTGCTTTAGCTAACTTTCCCAAACAGGTTGGCAGACAACAGTTCTGATATGTCACTTGGTAGAAAATTAGCATGCGAGTCTGCAGAATGTTTTGTTGTGAAGTAAAATAAATCTTTGGTACAAAGTGAACAAATAGATTTACCTTTGTTACTATTCCAGCATAAAACCAAACACTGATTTTTAGAGTATTTCTTGTCCTGATAATCTTCTATGGATGGCTTTGAGCATTTTTGTAGCAGTGTAGCAAAAATAACATATGCATAATTTACTGAAAGGTTACAAGAGCATGAATTCGGTCAAACTGTCACTAGAGTGTCCTCTAGTCTACTGGATAATCCCGCTATTGGCAGCACTTTGTCATAAGTAGCTACCCCCCCCATTTCTTTTTGAGTTAACTGACATAATGAAAAAAAGTGTGACAACCCAGTCATTTTGTCCCTGACGTGGCAAATATATTCTAAACATTCTAAATATCACCTACACATTTAAACAACAGGTTGGAGGTTTCTCATTCACACCTGCTTATTGTGTAAATATAAGAATGAGAATGTCTTCATGGTCGTTGCACATGACAGTACAATGAAATTGCGAGTACTAAGATGCATTAAAATAATTTTTAAAAAGATAAAAGAAAAGAAAAACAGTATTCAGTCATACCATGCATACCAATTAAAAATGACTGCTACAATACAAATATCAGATGCTGTCTTGATATTCAAGTCCCTTTCAAGCCAACAAAACAGCCCCTGAACCATCAGGACACAGGACCAATGAAAGTGTCCTTCGGTGTCTGACACCTGGATGTTGGCAGATCCTTTGGGTCCTGTGGGTTGCAGGGTTTGGAGGCCAAGTCACTGCCTCCTGTTATTTCTTTGTTGTGTATAAGCCATTCCTAAGCAGTTTTTGCAGTGAGGAAGGGTATATTATTCTGTTAGAAGATGCTGCTGCCATGTTATTTATCTGAGCTGTCAAAGGTTTAATGTTGTAGCTGATCAATGTGGAACCTAAAACAAGCCAGGACCTTTACAAACAATGTAATTCTCTTCCACAAAGGCATTTTTTTCTTTTGGACCACCATATATAAGCATGTACCAGTTGTAAGAAGTTAATTCCCATTGCTTTTATCATACTTCTTTAAACCACAAAATAACACTTCAAAGAAATGTTTCACTTGTGACAGTCAGGAAATGTTACTTGTCTAGTTCTTTCAATTTCAGTATGATGAAACAAAACATAATATATGTTTGTGCACCTAAAAATGTGAGATCAAAGAGGCTTTGAAAGGAAAGGGGGTAACACAAGGAGATAAAGGTTGTAATGGCAGGCGTCCAGCTTGGCATCCCTACTGGGTCCTGGCCTGAATGTCAGTTAGATTGGCCTGGTGTCAGGCCTGTACTCCCACAGGGCTGGCAGTGACAATAAAAGTGCAGGATGTTACCAGAGTCAGATGCTTCCACTGTGTAATGTGAATGACACAAAGGCACAACAATTTTATAAGAATTTGTTCTCTCACTTAGCCGTTTCAATACTTTAAAATGTATTGTTTTTTATACAAAAATCTAACATGCAGTATCAATGCACTCATAGGGTTCCCAAAATAACCCTTTAACTTTCGCACTCAGAAAAAAGCAAGAGAGAAATGTTTCTTTGCATTTTCTCTTTTCTTTTGAACAAGAAGAAAATTATTAAATGTTTTTAAGCAAATAGTTGAGATAAAAGTTAATGATAAAGTAATGACAGTGAAATAGTCCAAATTTGAAACAGCAACGGGACAACAAACTTTTTTTTTTGGTATTACATACCCAAACCAAATGGTAAAAATTTGCTCTACCAAATGGTAGAGCAGGACCACAAAGGGATAAACCCTGACAAAAAGGAAGTACGAGATAAATGTAGCTGCTGTTTTTTGAGGGATCAAGAAATCTTCGTTACACCCATCACTCAACATTCAGAGAGACACTTGCTTTTTCTAAGCTGGTCTTACTGTATGATTGACACATAGTAATTTTACAAACTTACAGGCATGACAACACTTTTTTGGGGAACTGCATGTACACTAAAAAATGACGTTACATGCAAAAATGAAAATTCATATTTATATTTGGTTTTACCATCTGTCCTCAGCAAGTCTACTCATGTTTCTATGAAATTACAAAGCATTCAGTAATCCAACTGTCATCATAAATCAAACAGTAACACTATTCAGATTCACTCAAGTCACAGTTATTGCAGATGAAAAACTTCAATAAGATGAGACAAATGTGAAGGAGGGAACATACAAAAAATCACTTTGTTTTCTGGCTGTATTCCACACAATTCGGCTGTGCACATACGTGACGTGCGCTTGCCAATGTGGCATACAATTGGAAATCTAAGAATCTCATGATTTGATTGATGCAAAACCTTTTAAAATATGTCTGACAGGAAATTACAACTCCCCAATGATCTCTAGCAATGGTGTGTGATGATGAGGACCCAAATGCAGGGGGCACTTGAGGAAAAGTGGTAAACTTTACTCGAAAACAAATTCAATTTGCTGCAGTGGAGGGAAAATACAAAAACTCAGAATAAACTTGGCAGGAATAAAACCTGGGCAAGAACTGAGGTGAGACATTGCCAAGCAACAATGATCTGGCACAGACGAAAGAAAAACTTGGTGTATAAATACCGAGGGATATAATTACAAAAAAGACAAGTGTGGCAAGCGGTTACTGAAACACTGGTGTGAATCAAGATCTGGAAGTAAATTAAACACAACACACATGGGGAGAGCTTTATAAAATAAAACAGGAAGCAGCTTAACCCTTTAAAGCCTGACTCAAGAAAAAAATGGGTAGAAAAGTATATATTTTTTATTTTAAGTCTTCATTTAGACATATAATAAAATGTAAAAAAGATAATTAACAAAAATTCTTTGTATATTTACCATTCATTGCTGTGAGATTTGTCATTAGTATAGTGTCGTCTTGTGCCCCATGGTATCCACCAGGGGAGCACAATACAAATATCAGGTTGTGTACAACAGGGTTTTGAACAAAGTTTTTACCATAAAGTGATCCAAAAGGTCTCCAAAACTGTACATATGGCATTATAGGGTTAACTTGAAACATATCAATCAATGACAAAAAGTAAAGTAGCTTACAGATGGTGGGGGGAAAAACTACAGAATACCTCATCAAAACAAAGAAAAAGAAAAAAAAATCAGACAATGGCAAAAAAAAAACATCTTGGTAATCCACTGATCAATACTTTCCAGACAAAAACAGTCCTTATTCATCGACAACAGTCCTTAAAAATCTAGTTTAGAAAACTTTTACCCCAATTGGCCTTTTGAGATAACTTCAGATTCATCTCTGGAGTTTCAATAACATGACGCTCTTACCAGACTACCAGACTATAGCACCATGGATGATTTTTTGTCCTAGACCACCTCTAATGGACAGTGAGATTCTCTTTTTAACCTAAACTAGAGTCAAAGACTGACTGAACTGGTTTTAGTCTTCATTAGAGATGTGTTATCAGAAGGGAATGTTTAACAGCATAAAACAAAGACTATTTACTTTAAAGTTTGTTTTTGCAGCCTTTCGAAGACTTAGAACTAAAATGAATTAAGTTTACTTCTTTACAAAACTCATTTAACTATTAAAGATTTTTTGCCACCTTTTCCTAAGGTATGCTTGTGAACAGTGTATATAACTTGCCAAAATGCTTCAATGAGGTCTGTACATTAATATTTATACCCACATTTATCCTATAAAATGTTTTTAGAATTCATTCAAATCCCGGGTAAACTAAAATCTTACATTTCTAGTTTCTGAATGACTTGCATATTAAAATAACCCACTGACAGGTTTAAATCACTTTTCTGTTTGTGTCTGACAGAATAAGGCTGAAAATGTCTTGAAAACTCAAGAATACACCTACAATTTAATCTAATAAAACACATACTCATAAATCATTAGATCTCTTGATGTGACAGTGATACAAACCTTCATGTAATAAACAGCATCATCAGTGCAGTGCTGTGAAGAGTTTGGCTTGGCTGGTGGCTGCATTTACCCGCCACGCCCGTGGCGTCACTTGTGAGTCTCATTTCTTCATCTTGCCCCTCGTGCCTTTAACTCAAATCAGTGGCAACAAAAACAGTCAAAGAAAGATTCTTTCCTGTCACTCACATCATCTAGAATAAGGCCTCCGGTTAGGTTTCCTTCTGTAACATTTGTAAAGATAGTATTAGTCAATGAAGGAGTTTACAGTTATCCCGCTAAGATATGTGACTGTGGGGTAGAGGCAAGTGCAAAACATCAAACTGATGAATTCAGATTTTTCCGATTGACGTAAGGGATTTAAAAGATCAAAATTTAAATTGCCACAAAGAAAAAACAGCCTCTTATTGCCAGTGACATAATATATTTCTGACAGTTTGTGTTTAAAAGTTTCTATGTTAGTTTCAGGGGCTCTACAAAGACAGCTTACAATTATGTGTTTGACATTGTTTCTTATCATTTTAACTGCAACATTTCCATTACATTATCAATTCAAAAAGACATAGTTGTGCTTACTAAAAACAATTTGATACTGAAAGCAAGACATGATATAAAGAGCCACACCTCCACCTCTCTTCGTAGTCCTGCTGGTCATTTCCTTTAAAATGGAACATGTGGTCAAATTGAAGAAACTGCAATAAGAGAACATTTTATGTTTTACCCAAACTGTTGATTTTTGTCGCAGTTGTACTTCTACAATTGAAATGCATCATTAAAAATGATTGCTCAGAAAAGGGATTTTTTTAATTGTTCATCAGAATAATATTTACATTGATTATCAATAGTATAGTTTACAGGATCGATATTATGCTCAGTACTATACTGTCTGTGCTCAGTGTATTTAAATCCCTTCTAACCAAGTGTCTTCAGATTTGAGAGTTTTAATGTTGTAAGCTTCTTTCAGTTAAGCCAGGTAACTCCAATGCTACTTTATTTACATAGCACTTTAAAAAAACAACACAGTTGACCCAAGTTCTTTACACCAAAATAAGAACAATAAAATGAGATAAGTGGAAGGTATTATGCTAATTGGTGTACCCAATTCATGACATAGACCTCTGTTGATAGCTCTGCTGCTTGTGTTAAGTCATGCAAGGCCATTAGGTTGTCCTTCTATACTGCAAAGGAAATATTTGCATTTAGACTGCTTTATGAATGTTGAAAAATGCCTCTTCGACCACCTCTGAATGCATCCTTAATGACACTTGTGATTGGGACCGCAGGAATAGAGTTAATACCAAAAACAGGGCCTCATATCTTCGGCAGGAACTTGGATACAGGAAACCATTTGTAAATTTTTGTTCCTCCCTGTTGTTTCTTTTTCACCTTCAGGGCATTATTTTGATTGGAAACTAATGTAATTTAACAAGGGTATCGTTCCAGTTCTTCCCAGTCATAGGGCTGTGCAAATCTGGTCCTGGAGGGCCACCACACTGCAGGTTTTAGACCTTGCCCTGCTTACATTCACCTGAATCAAATTATTGGGTCATTAACAAGCTAGTGGAGAACATGGAGACAGGCTGTGCAGGAGAGTCATTTCATTGGAATCAGGTGTGTAAGAGTAAAGAAACATCTAAAGCCTGCAGGGCAGAGGTCCTTGCAAACCAGATTTGGACAATCCTGCCAATCATTCTAATGTTTTTAAGGTCAGGGCTCTGTGCTGGCAAATCAAGATCTTAAACACTAAACTGGGAGGAAAAATGACTTTGCCGGAAAGCATGTTTACTTTTAAGCACATGCTTGTTTTATTTATTCATCCTCTTGGTTACTAAATTAATTAATTTGTCTTTAAAGACCAACAATAGACAAAACAATCAGAGAAATAACCAAGTATTCTCATTATTAAACACTAATAAGGTTCATAAGGTTTTCTCTTTTGAAATGATGAGAGAGAAATAGAACTACCCTAAACACTCATAGGCCCTGTAGCATTGTTTAATAAAAGGATTAAACACCTTCCAGAAGAGGCAGATCATTACATTGTGTTAGAAGTTCTCCCAAACAAACCTGACACAATATTGATCGCATGTGGCGAGGTTTGCAGCATCTTCATTTCTTTTTGTTGTTTCAGGTAAAAAAAACAAAACAGCCTGCTGCTGATTAAGATGAAATCAAAGCACTTCATTCCTTTGCAAACGGTTTCAACGGTTCCTTTGAAGCGTAATCTACTGAGTTAAAGCAGGAGCATCAGCAAAATATAGACACAAAATTATAACATCAACGATAAGTCTCTACTAGCTTAGGATGACCTTATAGAGAATAACACTTGTGTCAACATTTTTGAGTAGATGGACTATTTTATCAGATTGCTCCTACTGAGGACTATGAACAAGAAAAGATAAAGAGCAATGACGGAAGCAGATACAATCATTGCTTTTATTGATGGCGTAGTTCTCCATTGTTCTGTCAGCATTTTGTGGACGGAGCCTTATGGGATTCAGGCTGATTGCTAGAGGGTAGAGGACACTGATTATCAACATCTTTTCACCACCGCAAAA
This sequence comes from Atherinosoma microstoma, assembly GCA_037177055.1. Classification (NCBI taxonomy): domain Eukaryota; kingdom Metazoa; phylum Chordata; class Actinopteri; order Atheriniformes; family Atherinidae; genus Atherinosoma; species Atherinosoma microstoma. The sequence goes on along the minus strand of JBBBVU010000001.1, from coordinate 4,778,302 downwards.
CAAATGTTTGTGTTGCAAATCCAAGTTTGTCCTTTCTGACTGATAAGATTATAATTATATTCCTATACTGGAAACAAGAAAAAAAAAAAGAAAAAAAGACAGCAGCAGGAGCTTACTGCTGTTTGGGCTTGAGTATGCAGTTAGGCTGCTATTGTTGCTATTAGCAACAGTAGCAGCAGGACTCAGTGGGTGGTACTGTAACGCTGGTCTGTTGTTTAGCTCAGAGTGATAGAGCTAAAAGAACTAATTGTGAAATTGCCTTAAAATGTTGGTAAAGACACTCCTAACTTAGCACTTGTATACATTTAAAAAGTACACCAGGCGTGTATTTTCAACCAAGCAAAGACCTTTTTTGGGACACATCTAATACATGGATTTTCATGGATTCACAGGTCTGCAAGTTTTCCTCAGTCTGTCATTCCTTCCTCTGAGCAAGCGTCTAACATCACAGAGAATTAACGACATTTTTACTGCACAAATGTTGCCAAAGTTGGCTACAGTCTGAACGATCATGTCACATTTCATACAACTTGTAGTGAGACAGACATCACAATTCTGCACCAGAGGCGGCGGGACGTGGACAAAGCAATATTATATCATAACTTTGTTGACCCTGACCCACAATGTGAAAATAGAATCATATCTCAGCAAAGAATTGGAATAAAGCATTAGGACCTGCAGTGTGAATGTAGGTTAGATTTTCGTATTAACATTATTCTAACTAATTCCTTGGTCTAATTTTTAAAAAGAATTTAATAGAAAAATCACTGAATATTGCTACAGAAGTCAAATGGAGAAGTATTGTTTGTTTTATGGAAAAGCAGGAAATAAATCTTGAAAGAGTGCAACTACAACTTCAAAAAAACAGCAGGTGGGCGAGTTTTCCATTAAAATGACATACCATGCACATTCACTCTCTACAATACAACCAACAAAGTGGATGCATGCATGGATGCAAGTATAAAGATGTTTGTCATGGACAAACTTGGCTACAGATTTGGAAAAATTTTCAATCGAAAGCAATTTCCACTGCAGATCAAACTGAAAGAAAGTCTTATTTTACAGATGTTAGCACTAATCAAAGGAATCGGGACAGAAGTGTTGGACATTTACATCTCCAGCTTTGAGGGTGTGAAATAACACAGCTGTAACGGTGAAATTGTCCTTTAAGGATATTTAGTATCAAAGAAATGTTTCCAGGATAATGTTAGGAATAAAATGAGGGATTTCTAGGAATTCCTGTGGGGAAAAAGGTTATCAGTGCTCTACAGTGGTTGTAATTAACCCTAGTGCCTGCACTATAGCCAAAATATGAATATGATGAGATATGATCCGGAGCTTCATCTGCGGATCTTATTCAATTTTTCTAAATCAATTTATTTTCTTTTTAACCTCTGTTTAAACAGGTAGCACTTGTAGCACACAGTCTCGTTTACAAGGGAGACCTGTTTTTGGATAGACAAAAGAACAGAAAAAACAGGGGAAAAAAACATTTAGTTACAGTTACATACGGTTATAAAACACAGTATATAAACTAGTCCATATAAAAGTGTAAGACATGGGAGAGACTAAAGGAACTACTACTACAGGAACGATTGAAAGATGCTTTCTCCATTTACCTCAGAACAACTTTAAATTCTCCTAATGGGATCAAAGTGGGCAACGTTAGACCCTGCTGTATCCTGTTTCAAGTTGAAGGAGCAGTAAGAGAAGAAAGTGCCCTTTTGTCAAGCTCAGTACAAACTAAGGGGAACAGTGAAAGTAATAAAATCCTGGGAGTGCATGCTGTGTCTTCACTGCCTGAGTATCATGTAGGAGCATAAATATAATGACAGCAGCCCAAGAATGGTTTTGTAAATTAAGTTAGTCCAATGCAAACCACTGTGGATAGATAGTGATCACCAATTGAACAGAGACTACCATAGGCAATTATGAGTGAGCGGTATGTGTCCAGGTGTTTTCTATTTTCAAATACAAAGGTAATTTCTGAACACAACCTAAGAGTCTACAAGAATTCACCCAAATTTAGCAAACGTAGCTCATTAGGAAAAGCCATTATGTATAATTAGTGTTTGTTTTTTACCTTGTTCATAACGGTTTGCCATTCGCAAAGTCTGTGCACACAGAGGCTCATTGACAATGTTCCTAAAGCAAGCAGCAATCAACACTAGATGGCAAGATGAGCAGTGAGGTGTATAATTCACAGGGGTGTCCTCTGATTGCATCTGCCGCAGTTCAGGCAGGTTCAAAAACAACCTCAGTCCTTACTGCATTCCTCTGATCTTTCAATAAACACCAATGAACAATTGCATTATCAAATACCAATTTTGATTACTGAAACATACACTGATTCAACACACCTAATTGCAACATTGCATACTGATTTATGTCAGCCTGAACTGAATCGACTGCTTATTTTTATAATTTCACATGAGCAGAATTAAGCAAAAATAGGGAAGAATATTCTGGGGACTGCCATGGCTCTCTGTTGAATTCATCTCAATCTTTTTGTTTGTTGGTTTTAGTCATAGAATTGTAAAACTTTCTTCCTTTTGCATGTATTCCCTCCACACGCACACATTAAAAGGTTGCTCTTCGAAGATGTATTTTTGTTTCATTGTAACTGACTGGAAATCCTTTCAACTCGTGCTTTTATATTGAGTGGATATTGTGGGTGATAAACTTTATTGCCAAGGGTTAGATAGGGGTTAGTGATTTGAGGAGGTGGTTGATCAATGATAAAGCAGAGTATATTTGAGTTTTCCAGCCCCAAATACTCCTTGGCTGTGTCTCAATACATAAGTGCACTGAAACGTAGTGCGCACTGAAACGTAGTGCGCACTGGAATGTAGTGTGCACTGCACACTTGCTTCTGTAGTGCACAACTTCATGGATAAGTTTTGACCCAAATGGAGCACTGATGTTCTGCACTTACCGCTAGTGACGAACCGGCATTTGTCTGCGACTCTCCAGCTCGTCAAAAATATTGGCCACTAAACGTCCACTAAATATAACATTAATCATTTGTAGCACATAACCTATTTATGTCTGCTAAATCGGCTAAAAACTGCTCATATTTACTGTCCTAACTCTACTACGTTGGTTTAAGTCCCGCCCCACTTCCTCTACGTCGCCAATATGGCGTCTGTTTAGTGCGAGTAGTGTACATCGTTCTACACTGATTTTCGGGCATTTTTAGGCCAGCATCCGGGTACTTTCAGTGCACTGAGTTTTTGCTTAAATCTGCGTGTAAAGCAAGGGGCAACCTCGGACTTAGAAATTTGAAGCCAATGCGGAAGTGCCAAAAATTGCAGTTCCGCCCTCACCCGCTAGATGCTGGCTGTAAAACAGAGCAGATCCCCGTAGACTCCCGTGTTAAAAAGGCCAACTTCACAGCAGAAATAAACATGTTTACAGCCTGGTACAAAAAAACATTTTAGGTTTAATAGTCCAAGTTTACTTTCATGACAACTGTGGGGGGAGTGAAAAAAAAAAATTCTACCTTATCTGTTTAGATGTTATTTAAGCTTAGAATTCTTCATAATTAGGGGCGTGTCCTTTTGATTGACAGGCAGCAAATATCCGTCAAAACAAGGTACAGAGTAGCACAACCTCGGTTTTTAGCCGGCTAACAGCGTGCCTTAGCTTTAGCCTGCCTACCTCCGTTAGCTGGTTAGCTCCCATTAGCTCCGGGTTAGGTTTGTTAGCTCGTAGCTGAGAGTTTGAAGGGTGTCAATCAGCCGTCCCCACACTCACAGCCCCCCTCTCAGTGCCTCCTCGTCGCTCATTTTTGGGTTTTCCGCCAGTCACGAGACTCGTAACAGTGCCAAGATGGCGAAGATGGGGACCTCCCAATGAGCTTCTTTTCAGCTCTTCAGAAACCTATGGGTCACCTGGTTTCACAGTTCATCCATTTCTTATACAGTCAATGGTGTAAATGCACTATGCACTTAAATATAGTGCAAAAGTGCGCTAGTGCGCTGAGTAAGACACACCCGTGCTTCTGCTTTTGTTGCTCATTCATAAGATAACTTTATATGTATTATGTTGCGTTTTTTGGTCAGTTTTTTAAAACCTTAGATAGAATATAAGTGTCATTGTTGGTGCACCACTTCAATGTGAAAAACATTATAGTAGGAATTAAATTCATAGGTTCTGATGATCCTTTTGATGCATAGATTATTAAAAAGCTGCCACATTTTTCTAACATACAGTATTTTGCTTCCACAGACATGTATGATGCTTTTCTTTATTTTCAGTCTTATCTGACTTATAATTAATTCATTTTAATTATTTCTATCTATTCTATAAAAATATTTATAAAATATACTACTTAATCTTTATTTGTATAATATATCCTATAAAGATATAACTGAATCATCTTTTCCTGTTTAGTACTGAGGAAAACTTGGTAATTGCATATGAGATTTTCGAACATATTTCTTTATTCTTCTATGAATGTCAGTGTATTGGATGACTCAAGGTCCACTGAAGTGGCTAATTTGCATATAAACCATCCTCACCCATGCATATACTTGAAAACAGCCTTTTAATATAGTAGGTGTCCATTGTAGAAGACACTATGCATGAAAGGGTTAAAAACCTACAATCAATAGAAATGTGCTTTAGGGAATGATGAAGTATAAATAACATGATGGACAAGAGTATGGAAAAGCATCATGTTTACATTCTGAGGCTAAATATTGGCTTTCTGTTCAGTTTCAGCTTGCAGTGTGAATGAGCCTTGAGGCATAACAAGCAGAAAGTATAATTATCCATACATGGAGAATTTGGGCTTCAAACCCACCACCCCCAACAGTGCCCACTCAACATAGTCAAAATGCAGCCTGGTTGCAGTAATGATCACCACAACCAGAGCAAAACAAAAAACACAACTCAGCGTAGCAACTTAAAAAAAAACACACACATATGTACAATTGTTCCCGTATGAGCGAGGGGAGATATAGTATGAAATCTAAATATATCATTAAAGCAATAAACCAAACAGACAAAACTTCTCAAAGCAAGAGTGTTAGATTTAGAAAACCTCACTAGGAATTCTCCTCAACAAGATGCAGAAGTAGATATAAAGTACAACCTGGCTCATGGGCTATGGTGTAAAATGGGTACTGACAGAGTAGAAATGACTAAGCTGAATAGTCAGAGAAAACTCTCGCCCCAGCCCCAACTGACAGCGGAATGAGTCAGCTTGCGTCTTTTCTAGTTTTTATGTTTTTTTAAAAACTGATGATTTGTGAGAAATCTATATATAACATTTTCTTTACAGATTTAAGCATGTTGTATTGTTTAATACATTTACATATGTTAATTCGCCTGCATGAAGGTGACATAGCTCTCTGCTCAGGCCTGCACAGGCAGACAGTCCAATGGCCATCCTCTACTTCCTCAGCCATGCCATTGTAATGAGTGCAGCATGTGGTTTTGCATTGCCTTGTCCACAAAACGCTGACATAACTCTACACTATAACAGAGCCAGGCTTTCAAACTTATTGCTGATGATAAATGGTCATTTCTACCTTTGTTCTAGAGCACATAGCATGTATTTCTTAAAAAAAAGAAAAAACATTGTAAAATGCTGATTTGTCTGTACATGATTCATGTTTCCACAGGGGATGCAGTTATTCACTGGATCATTCTATAAATTAATAATTGGACAAGAAATGTTTTGTTCTTTTTAAAGAGCAATAATAACTATTCAAAAGTGAAAAAAGAGACAGGTCTCTTGAAGTTATCTATTGTTTTGTTTAAATATTGAACTGCATGTCAAAAGAGCAAAAAAATTGTGCATTAAAAAATTATTTTTACTTATATTACTTAGATTTTGGTGTACTATAGCAGTTACTTCAAATAAGTTAATTCAGGTGTGAAGTCATGTGATCAAATCACCTGAAGCAACATCTGTGGTTTTGGTTGAACTTTCATTGTGACTTTCAGAATGACAGAATATTAATTCACATAAACAGCTCACAGGCTGAGTACTGTTCTGACTGGCAGACAGAGATGGAAAAGCTGTGAAAATGAGTGATTGTGTGCGCTAGCTGGGCAATTTTGGTGGCATTGGCATAGAGTGTAGGCATTACAAAAACACAATGCACTTCTTTTGAACAAATATGGGATAGAAATAGACAATACCGCCTGGTCCGAGCTGAAGCGAACATATGTCACTCTGAGGACTGGATGTGGAAACTGTCTTTCTCCCCCATTTTGCTTTTATGCCATAAAATTGAACCTGCAACAAACTTTACCCAGCTTAAATGGTTGTGTTACAATAATCACAGTTGAGATTAAAGTTATTTGAGGAATCATTTCAGCCCTAATTTCTAGTGTGTGATGCACCATCCTGCATGCCTCTGAGTCCAGAGAAGTCGATGCCTTGAACTTATAAGAAAAAACAAAACATAACAGAGCCAGAGTAAGAGCTATGGATACACATTTCAAGACTTCAAACCGCAGCTTTATTGAGTAGTTTATATGACAGCAGCAAATCCTGCATGCATGAGGGGATTTCATAAAGATTATACAGACCTCTGCTTCTTCCAGTTTCACAAAAACTATTGTCTTCCTCAAACTTATGCAATATGAGAAAAGGTTCACCACTAAAACATGTTTCAGTGGTTAAGGCAAACCTCCACTGACCTTGAAAACAGACAGAAAAGAAAAAGATGTGTTTAAGGAATGGCATTTCTCGTTAACTGACACAAAAGCAGCATTAAGAAAATAGAGGACAGCCAGGAATTTCCTGTAGGACCAGCCATTTTTCCAAGAGGACCCAGGAGGACATCTTTATATTTGAAAACCTCCTGTTGGCAAAGGCTGCAGTGATTACCATTCCCCATTTTTTTTTATCAACAAGACTCTTATAGATAAGCAGTGGGGATCTGATTTGACCAGGTTAGATCTCCAGACAGAATTCAATCAAATTTCTGTTGTAAACATCTTGGTACATCTCAACAGTTGGATATCAGCATTTGCATTATGCAGCTCTGTTGTTGACCAGAGCACTCTGGCTTATCTGTCAATACAGGCTTGTCAGGTCTGCACCTCGCAGTAAGAGGCTGCTGGTGCCTCTCATTTAAGGCTGCAGCAGTGGGAGCACACACTGGCCTGGATGGAGGAGCCAATAATCTTACACAAGAAAAGGAAGAACAGCCGTTCCACTCTTCAGAGGCAGAAAACACACAATTACACAGATTCAGCTTCAACCACTGCCAGAGACATACAAAGAAACACATTTCTCTCAAAGAAAGCCGACGTGCAGCACCAAGCAAACATTTCTAAACACCTTCTGCCAGGAGGAATTTTGACACCACAGTCCAGTACAGTTCTTGGGTGGTACATGACCTTTAAGCTTCCTCAAGTATTTGATACAAGGTTCATTTAAGCTGTGTGTACGTGGTTCTCTTCTATAAATCAACTTCACGTTGGTGTGTGTGCAGGTAACACCTCAAAAACTGGTCGTTCAGCTCCTCTTTTCTCACTCGTCTGTCTCATTCATTCTCTTCCTCTTTTTCTCCCTTGTCCGTTTACCTCATGTAGTCCCTCACCTCATCCTTGCCCTACCGATTCCTTGTCATGTCCATTCAATGAGTCTTCCCTTTTCCTACTCAAATCAAATTTTATTCATAAGGCCTTTCATACATTAGTATGTAATGTAAAAAGAACAAATACAAGGGACAGGTATAAAAATGAAGACAAAGGAGCTCATAAAACAATTTGCCTTAAAAAAGAGCCAAAAACACAGAATTAAAAAAGTTTAAAAAACAAGCGGTTTTTAAATGAATAAGTAAAAGTAAAATAAATATAATAATAATGATTAAATAAAATAGAATAAACAACATAAGATTATTCAGTTAAAAACTCAGCTAAAAAGGTAGTTCTTGAGCATCTTTTTAGAAAAATTAACAGTGTCTGCGGCCTGGAGGATCTCTGGTAGGCTGTTCCACAGATCGGGGCTGTAGTGGTAGAATGAGGCCTCATCTTAAGTTTTAGTCCTGACTTTAGGAAAAACTAAAAGGCCAGTACCAGAGGATCTCAGGGACTGTGAGGGCTTCTAATTTAAAATGAGGTCAGATTAAAAGATGGCCCAAGATTTATAAGACATTTATAAACCACTAAAAGAACCTTAAAATCAACCCTGAAAGGCACGGGGAGCCACTGCAGCGATTTCAAAACTGGTGTAATGTGTTCCCACCCCCTGGTCCTCGTCACAACACGTACCGCTGATTGGAGTAGTTGTACGTTTGAAACAGATTTTTTTTAGGAAAACCAGAGAGCATTGATATTACAATAATCTAATCTAGTAGAAATAAAAGCATGCATCAGCATCTCTGTGCTGGCAAGAGAGAGAAAAGGGCGGACTTGGCAATGTTTTTAAGATGATAAAATCCTGTATGAGGAATAAAATCCAAGTCAGAGTCAAAGAGAACAACCAGATTACTCATACAGTGAGAGGGTTTAAAATTCTGCAGGTTTTAGTAAAATTAACTCTCTCTTGTCTTCAGCACCAATAATCAAAACTTAAGTTTTGTCCTCGTTAATCACAATGTGATTTACTAAACGTGGCACTGATTGCGCTGGCTGTTTTTGCGCCAATATTTAGCGCTTTTGAAAGGCAGGCGTTAACTGGCTCATATATGCGCTCAAGCGGCTGCAGCTGGATGAGAGGAAATTATCAAATGCTGCAGGATTGCAGAGGAGCATCAGTCTGATTCAGAATATTTTCTCATGGCTGTCTGAAGGCAATAACTGAACTTCTGGAACAAAATCATTATGTATAATCCGATATTTTGTGTGAATTTAAAAAATCACAACTCAGTATTGGTCTGTCAGCCCCCCCCCCCTATTTGCCAGGGGTTTTTTTACAAGCTTTTTTCTCTTCTTCTTCATCCAATATCTTGCCATCTCTTCTAAACTTCATCTGATGTTCTTCTTGTTTTTAAAACTGGTTTTACTTTTTGGCAAATATCCTCCCATACTGCAATCCTTCTGGTCACATTAAGATGTCTTTGCCATATATCCATTTGGCTCTTCTTCTAATATTTCAACTCACTTTATCTTCCGTTTGTGACTGTCTTGCTCTCCTTATACATAGCGAATCATTTGCAACATTAATGCTCATTTGAACAAGGCTGTTTGCGCCCGTTATCAATTGCGCATTCAATCGTAGTAGTTCATCCAAAATATTTGCGGGGCAATTTATTTAGCAGTCACTATTTGGAATCTTAGTAAATCAGGGCCTAAGTTTGTTACAGCCTTGTCTGGAGATCATCAGGAGGGACATCCGGTTGTATTAATGGATAATGTTGGTATGTTGGCTGTTTTCACTCATTTAAATATGATCCATTTCGGCAAAGCTATTAAGCTTTCCTGCATGATGCATTTCTGCAGGGTTTTTACAAATCAATTCATGGTAGCTGGTTAAGTCACTGGCTTCCTCTTTGTGCCAACTTTATCAAGAAGATTGTTAAACCAAGGGTAGTCTGAATTTCCTATGTATTAGAACAGGAGTTCACAAAGTTGAGCTTTTTTCAGATTTGCGTTGTAAACATTATTTTTTACAAAATTTCAGTCTTTTTTGTTAACAAATTTAGTTTGAAAAGAATATTTTATCAAATATTATACTCATTTCTGTCCTCAAGGGTCACTTCCCTGCCGGTTTTGGCTGCTTTTCTGGGCCAATACACCTGATTCAAATTAAATGACCAAACAGCTTGTCAAGTTCTGCACAATGACCCATTAATTTGAATTAGGTGTGTTGAAGCAGGAAAACATCTAAAACCTTTAGGACTCTGGCCCTCGAGGACCGGAGTTTGACAACCTCTCAGCTTGACAAACTCTAAACCATGTTTTATGACGTTCTCATGTAAGGTGCTTTTAATGATAGGCTTCATTTCATCACCTCCAAAGTCTAATGGACTGGATTAACACTAAACTACATTCTATTACATGGAACATTATCCCAGAAAGTGGCATCTGTATGAAGTCTTTTTAAAAATGAAAATACTTTATTAATGCCCCATAGGGGAATTACAATGTTGTGGTAAGGTTTCTATAAAGGGCTTATTTTCTTCTTTTTTAATGTAAACTGTTATTTTTCATATCACTAAACACACTGTTGTTTCCTCACCGTGTTGTATAGAGGGTGTGAAGAATTATATATGAAGTTCAGAAACTTCAGCAGCTTTCTTCTCACCTCCAGGGGCTCCAGAGTTGTCCATAGCACACAGCCAGCTTTCTCAAATCAGTTCTTTAAGTCTCTGAGTCTTATGCCTGTGTCCGAGCCGATTGCTGCACAGCAGATTGCGCTTATCCATAACAGACTCCATAGCAGATCCTAAAGTATCTCAGCTCCCTGAAGGAGAGTCTGCTCTGATATTTCCTGTAGAGTGCCTTGGTGATTGTAACCTGCTCTAAATTTTATACTTATAGTTTAGATATTACAATTTTGAACCAGGCTGAATATAACGCTGCTGCTGCTGCTGATATACTGGTGGCCTTAAATAAAGGCTACTCACAAAATGTAAATTCTGCTGTTCTATGTCTTTCCTGCATTGACAAAAATATGTATTAGTATTTATTTTTTAAGATATTTAAAACCATGACTTGAAAATTAAGTAGTGAAAATAATGTAATCACTGGAAGCTATGTACATATTGGTGTAATACTACCAAATTCTGCCTATTTATATTCATTTCCTAGTTTTAATTTACAACCCCAATTCCAAGATAAGTTGCGAATGGAATGAAACAGAATGCAATGATCAAAAATCTCATTAATCCTTACTCTCTTCCTAATATAAGCAACTTATATGTCGAAACAGACATTTTTATTGAAATTTACATGACTTTTTTTTTTTACATTTGCAGGTCTGCTGAAACTCTCAGCAGTTTTAAATCAGGGTTAAAAACTTTTTTTATTTGCCGCCTTTTATCAAAACAACTGATAATTAGCCTTTATTTATTGCATTTTATCGTATCTTCTTTGAGGTTTTTTTTTCTTTTTTTTGTTTTTATTTGATTTATTTTAAAAGTTTGTTTTTAATCCTTCTTATTGTTTATTCTGCACCCTGCAATAATTGCTTCTAATGTTTTATACAAAGCACCTTGAATTGTCCTGTACATAAAATTTGCCTTGCCTTATATTTAACATAAAATTACAATGTTTCTCATGGGGATAAATAAAGTTTTTTTGAATGGATTCAATTGATTTTACAATTTTATGAAAAATATTTGCTCTTTTCTAATGTAATGGCAGCAACACATCCAAAATGTTAGTCTGACCCCATAAGTGTGTAAAGGGATACCATGTAACTTCTGGCCACTAGGGGCGCTATAAACCTGTAACTTCCCACAGGCCACACAAAACTATTGCAAAAATAAACAGTCTCTCTCTTTCTGGCTTCCTCGGACACCGTTTTCACCTTCTTACTTAGTAAAGCCATGAAAAACTTTCCAACGAAGGAGGAAAAAGTAGCACAAAGCAGAGCCATCTGTGTTTATAAAGGTGGATCCGGAAAGCAAAAGGCTCCAGGTCACATGATCCCATGAGAGACGGATCCGCTCCTGCACTGCATGTTGACCCCAGAAATCATCCATTATTACTCACATTAGGCAAATTTTGGGGTCAAAAGTTACACAGTATCCCTTTAAACAGGAAATCCACTTTGGGGGGGTGTGACGTGATTCATTGTCATGTGTGTTTAATCACCAATAACTTCTGTTTTGCTTTTTTTTTCTTGTGTTGATGATGTTTTTGTTCTCATTGAGATTCATATTTCTTTTCTAGCTTGTCTGTTTGTTTTTATAAGTGCCTCCGATGACTGTCAGTTTTGTTTTACTTGCAGATGCCAGAGGTTGTTATTCGTTTCTTTACATGTGTTGCAGCTGGTTGTCTGGTTTTTCAGTTTTGATCAAACAGCTGATATTGTTGCTTTCTGGTGTATCCTTGTCTCTTTTTTTCTTCTCTGCACATTCCCTTTATCTTCTGTTCACTTCCCATCACGTCCGGCATTAATATGTAAATTCATTAATAGAAAAATGTAAGAATAAATAATAGAACTTAAGTGTCAAGTGGAGCTTCTACTCAAAGATTCAGTTGATGGAGCAAATTTGCTCAGTACAACACGCTACAGGATAATTTAATTTAATTTTTCTTTTTAAGAAAAGCCTCTTATGGCATTACCTCCCCTCTCGTTGAGCCCATTTTTGTGCATGTCCTGCAGAGAAATTAAGACCTGATATCTGTTACTGAGATTCACTGAAGATTTAATGCAGCATGAATCTTAAACCGGCCTGTTCATAAATCAAACCACCAAAAAAGTTGGAACAGGATGGTGCTTACTATTGTGTAGCATCCCTGACATATTGCATATTACTGCCTTTATAGCTGGATATCTGGGAAGTAATAAGACCACTTCCTGGAGTTTTAAGAGAGAAATATTGTCCCATTCTTGTCTAATCTTGGACTGTTGCAGATCAACAGTCCTGGACCTTTGTTACCAGATTTTTTTGTTTTATGACTCACAAAATGTTTTTTATTGATGAAATGTCTGGACTGCGGACAGGGCAGTTCAGCAGACTCTTCTCCTATAGGAAGCCATGCTGTTGTGATGATGCAGTATGTGGTTTAGCATTGTCTTGCTGAAATATGCAATTCCTTCCCTGAAAGAGATCTCTGGATGAGCAGATGTTGCTCTGAAACCTTTAGTTTTCAGCATTAATGGAGTTTAAATGTAAGCTGTCCACACTAAAGGCACTGTATGAAATTTGGAGGCTCTGCCTCTCTGAAATGCTCCTTTCATATCCAGTCATATTACTGACCTGTTGTCAAATGATTCTCCTCCAATTGTTTTTAATTTGTGCCAGTTACATTTCCAACATTTTTTCCCAATATTTTTGAGATGTTTTGCTCCCAACAAATTCAAAATGAGCTAATATTTTCCATGAAATGGTAAAAAGCTTTATTTTCAACATCTGATATGTTCTAATGGGAATGAAAGTTTGAGATTTACAAATCATTGCATTGTCTTTTAATTTAAATGCCCAAATGTTTTTTTAGGAATTGAGGGTGTTTGGTATGTTTCACAGCTTTCTCATTGTTACCGATTACTGCCATGTTATTACCACACTGTAAATTTTGAAGCATGTCTTTCAAGAGACTCCATCTTACAATATTCATTATCAAATATCAAGGCAAACTATCAGGTGTTTTTTTCAGGTTCGAACCACTGGAGAGTAATTTCCTTGCACAACCTTAAACACATCATTTAACTTGAGAGTACTTGAAAAGCCAACAGAACCTTTGTAATGACAGTAGAAATCAGGTTCAGTATAACCTTGAGTGATAGTGTAAAACAAGCCAGAGAGCAGGTCAACCTGAAAAGGCAATAACCTCATACAACCTGGCAGCTGAGGATCTGATTAAAAGCAGCAGCGACAGATTATCTGCAGCAGGTTACAAAACTGATGTAAGTGAAAGTCTGCTTCTGAGTGAAAGGTTTTTTTTTCTTTTTCAGTTTTATAAGCTGGACATGAAAGGTGCAGAGAAAAATAAGCTAACGGCTGAATGCAATGAGTAACCTCAGATAAGAGACCGCACAACGATGCAAACATTGCATTTAGCTCACATTTACTATGGTGGGTTTCATATATCTATATCTGCATACAAATAATTAATCATCATTATCATTAAATCAAAATATTCAGGCTGAGAAAGTACATACACATGCAATTAAAGTAAAGAAAAAACCAACACACTATTACTGTTCATGGACCGCCCTGTGTGATTGCTGCATACTGTAGAAATAATGGGAAGAATGAAGACAAATTACAGTATTCAGCACTGTTAAGTAATAGTTAGATCCTGCTTTTTTAGAAGCCAAATGAGTACAACTTCAACACAGAGGCTGCTAGACCGCACTTGAATATGTATGATAACAGCAAACCGACTTGTATGACTCATGGCAGGTAATTCCACAAGGCCATTGTGTGTTTGACAGGAACACACTCCCACCAACTGCTCCTCTGATAATAATGTTTACGTACTTTGGCTCCATGAGGCAAAGGAAAATGACCACACTAACAAGAAAGGCAGTGGAAAGAGGCAGCAAAGAGAATGGCACCGTTTCACCCCCTGAGGATTTAAGAATCAGAAGAATTTCTTTACAATAATGCCAACGAAAATATGTCACTTGTATTAATATTAGCAAGATATTAAGGTGGGGCTATATTGTCATGTTATTAGGGTTTTGTATTAGGCAAATAATGTTTGTTTCCATAGTAATGTGGACTAGATTTGTGAGCTGTCCCAGCCTGTAATGCAGATATGAGGTTTAGTGTCAGTTCCAACTGAGATAATGTTTCTTTTCTTTAAAAAAAGAAAAAGCTAATTAACTGAAAAGGATAACAATGATGCATATAATCTGATTTATCAGATAAGGACAAATAATAAATAATTGTTGGTTTTTAGAGAATGAAACATGAGGTTTCATTAAGCTTTGTATCAATATCATAAGTCATTTAAAGCACTCAGTGCAGTGTCTACTATGAATTCAGTGTTCCAGTACAAGTCTGGAGCAAATATTGATAGATTAGTAATAACTGAGCTGTGTCCAAACTGGGGGTTATAAATGCAGTCGGACGCAATGTCTTTATGTATTTGGGACCAGTGTTGTAGATATGTTATTTTCAAATCAGAACTAAAACATTTTGGACTAAAATGCACTTCAGCTGGTTTCAGACAGACATAAAAATATCTTCACCACAAATGTTGGTTTTCTCTATTACTTTTATTTTTTAAATCAAAGATGTTAGTACAAATACTTCTGATTGTCTTCCATAGAGAGTATGAAGTTGACATCAGTTTGGTAGATATTGTATTTTGGCTCCCTCTGAGGTGGTCTTTTGTGCATAAAGTCCCTGAACTGCAACTGTAGGATAGTGTTATTATTCTCAAACACAAGGATTGGCCTCTAGACTCATATCTCAGTCCATTTCTAATCCTCATAACCAAACATTAATGTCAAAACACACTTTATTATTAGTAACAATAATTCTGTACATCCATTCAACAATCTTTAAATAATTAATCCAAACTTAAATTATTGATCAAACATGGCTCAAAATAAACGTCTTTTGATCACAAGCCAATGTGGCAAGTAGATTCCTGAAGTTACCGGCCAATAGCAGTTTCCATTTGTTTACTTTATCAGGTAAAAAATGATCAAGATTATAAGTGTAACTGAACACATTTAATTATACAAGTTTGAATTGTTTTAATTGATGTTTTTTCATTAAAATGCTGAATAACAACAACCCCCTCTCAATGTTTTGTTTTCCATCAGGCAACAAAATAAGGCAATGCAAGGCAAGGCCTGTTGTAAACTAGCAGCAGGATTTTGAAGTTGATTCTTTGACAAACAGGAAGCCAGTGTAAAGATCTGAGGACTGGTGT
>JBBBVU010000001.1:4724041-4741493 GCA_037177055.1 Atherinosoma microstoma | reverse complement strand
CAGTTCCCCAAAGTCACTGTTTTCCCATATAAACAAACATAAATTAATAATGTGACTACACATTAGGGTGTCACACAAGCCCAAAGGAGAGTACTTCAATTAATAATTAATTCAGAATTAAATAAAATCATGTAACTGTAGCCAATGTTTCCCTGCTCCAACACACCTGACTCAAATCAATCCTACAGCCTATAAAGTTCTGCACAATGACTTATTAATTTGAGTCAGGCGTGTTGGAGCAGGGAAACATCAAAAACCTTCAGGATTATTGGGGTGAATTTTGTCCATCTCTGCTTTCCTGCACCTTTAAGTATTTTTTTAAAACAGCGATTTGGTGGTATACTGATTTAAATGTGTTTGATGCCCTTCCATTTGAAGTACTTGCACTATGAATTCTCCTTATCTTCTAACACTGTGTGCATATGCTTTGCAATAAAACTGTCTTCTTGGTTCTTTCACATCACATATTCACCCAGTGTCCTGCAAACTGGTGATTGATAAACACAGGCCTGTGGCTTTGGAAGAACCAAAGCTGCCTCAAAGAAGAGCTGTGATTTCATATCTCAAATGATTACACCAAACTTGTAATTAACCCCAATCACATGAACAAAAGGGCCACAGGAGGAGTGGCTCTGATGTGCTGAGGATGATACTTGTGATTCTGCTGATAAAAGGTTAGAGTCTATGACCTTTCTACACAGAGCACTGGCACACTAAAAAATTATTCTAAAATGGATAGTGCAAAATGTACTGAAATCCCCCCACCCACCCAGAACTGTCTAATCACTCAAGTATGAGGATAATTGTTTAGCCATTGTAAATTATATGTTTACTGGAGGAGAAGAAGCAAAAGAAAACAAAAGGAGACAAAGCTTGTAAAATCACCTCTTCTAAAAGCAGATGTAAATTAGGTTAATGCAACTTAAACGTCATTTCCATGTGCAGCTCTTTTTTTTTTTTTTTGGCCCACTCTTCTTTATGACATTGCTTCAGTTAATAGAGATTTGCAAGTATATGTTTATCCACAGCTCTCTTTAAGGTCCTACTCCCGCATTTTAATAAGTTTGAGCTCTAGGATTTTAACTAGACTATTGCAATGCCCTGATTTCTCTCTCTTTTTAACTACTTTTTTTACAGATTTGCTGGTCTTTCATTGTTCGGTTTAGATGCAACTTTACAAACTTAAGCTGTGCCGTCATGTTCTTTAAGAAAGAAGAGCCATTTTCTTGCAATCCTTCCTGATAAACAATACTTGTTCATTTTTTCTAACAACAGTGACTGACATTAATATCTAACATACTGAGAGCTGGTAAGTCTAAGAAGTAGCTCTTCTGTGTTTTGCTGTTTCTCTGAGCATTGCGTTTAACCTTGGGTATAACTTCCTTTATATGTCCACTCCTGTGAAGATTGGCAACTATGTTTAATATTTTCCACTTGTCAATATCCATCTCACCACTGAATGATGGGGTCAAAATTGCTTGGAAATGACCCTTTAACCCTTGCCAGATTGATGAGCAGTTTTCTCTATAAGATCATTGCTGATGTCTTTCCTCCCCACCATTGTGTGAATACACACTTAGAGCAGCAAACTGCTAAAATTTCTACTTTCAACAGAAGTGTTGAAAGCACTTGCCGATTAATACGCTTGATCAAATCAAATTTTATTTCTATAGCGATTTTCATGCTACAAGCAACACAAAGTGATTTACATAATAAAACAAACAATGTATATTAAATAAAAACAATCTCCCCACAATATAAAACAGAGTTCACTTCTGTCACACATGCATACATCAACACACAACCCACATTTCACACACCCCACCCAAAAGTAATAGCACATAAGATAAAAACTTTGGCTTGGCACTCTTGTGAGGAAGCAATATCATTTTGGGGACCCATCCACACCGGAGGCAAGCCCATCCATTGCCATAGCGGATGCCACCAGAAACCACCCCAACCACAGCAGGATGGGGCCATGGTGGGGGATCCAGCAGAACCAGGACGGAAAGTTTCTGAGAGTCTAGGTTAGACTTGAGGTTGTTAACAATCCTTAAAAAGGGCCATCCCAGTACTGTGGTTCGTCCTAAAACCAGATGATATTCCTCTAATTTTGTGTTTATTGAGAAACTCGTGTAATTGAATAAAAACAACTTTTTCTATAATTTTACTTAATAGTAAATTGGATACAGGTCTGTAGTTAAAGAATATTTGGATCTAAATTACTCTTCTTCAGAAGGGGCTTCACCACCGCCGTCTTAAAGGCAAATGGGAAGACACCCGTCTGAAGAGAGCAATTTACTATGGTTAAAAGCTCAGGCTCAAAGAAACCATAAAATCTTTTTAAAAGCGATGTGGGAATAGGGTCTAAAAGGCAGATTGTGAGGTTTAGCTGGGAGAAAACCCTTCAGTGTTTCCTCGGGTAAAACACTGTATCAGGTATTTTATGTTGAGATAAAAGGCTGGATCTGATACTACTGATTTTACTTCTGAAATGGTCTGCAAAGTCTTTACATCCAGTGACTGATGCTGGTATGGAGGACATGTTAAAAATTGAATTTATTAAAAGATCTATTGT
The DNA here is from genome assembly GCA_037177055.1 of Atherinosoma microstoma. Lineage (NCBI taxonomy): Eukaryota > Metazoa > Chordata > Actinopteri > Atheriniformes > Atherinidae > Atherinosoma > Atherinosoma microstoma. Next base: position 4,738,915 of record JBBBVU010000001.1, on the reverse strand, counting down.
TCTAAAAAGAAATCTGGGATTTTTTTTTTCTGCAATGAGATTGGAAAAGTGTAGTGTTCTGGCCTGTTTAACTTTATTATTGTAGATTTTGAGTTCTTTAAATATATATAAGTATCATTAATTTAGTTTTCCTCCATTTTCTTTCAGCCCTCCTGCATTTTCTTTTGAGGTCTATAACTTCTTTATTTCTCCATGGTGGTTTGGATCTTGATCTTATTGGTTTCATTTTTAATGGAGCTGCTGCGTTGATTGCCGATTCCAGTTTGTTGTTAAAATGATCGACAATAAAATCACAGGATGCAGGACAGATCTGAGCAGGAGTTTGGGATAAGATATCAATAAAATTTGCAGCCATTTCAAAAGTAATATATTGCTTCCTCACAGGTGCCTCCTGCTGGATAAAACTGGTGATATTAAAAAACACACAGTAATGGTCTGTCACAGCGAGGTCAACAATAGAGGACACACCAGTGGACAGGCAGTTGGTTATGACCAGATACAGGGTGTGCCCCCTGTTGTGAGTGGGCTGTGCAACAAGTTATTTAAAATCTAGACGGAAGAAAATATAAAAACTCCTTTGCCAAAGGATCAGAAGTATTGTCAAGGTGTATGTTAAAATCACCTGTCATAAAAATTTTGTTACATTTTGTGACTACATCAGATAAAAAGTAATAAAAGTCTTGTATAAAACAGGAAGGCTTGTTTTATGTATAACTGTTATACATAAAATCGGTGGGTTACTAAAAACAAAAGCATGATGTTCAAAAGAATTTATCGGAGGAGATGGTTTTTACTTGGGCTGAACATCGGATGATTGATGCGGTCCCACAACCTTTCCTGTCCCCCCTGATAGAAGATAAGAAAACCAAATTTGGAGGGGAGGCCTCCATGAGAATGGTAGATGCTTCTGCGCCAAGCCAGGTTTCAGTTAAAAAGAGACAGTCGATATATTTTTCTAAAATAAGATTAATGATAAAAGATCTGTTTAAAAGAGAATGAACATTATAAAGGGCAATGCTAAAATTTGTAGGGAGGTTCTTTTGTTCATGTAATTCAGGGGCTATGGGTATGGGAGTGGTACAGTTAAATATATCTAAGATTGTTTCTGCGTGGATTATTGGAATTAAAAAACTGACAAGGGGTTCTGTTGGTTGTTACGGTGACTATAGGAAAACCTGGGTCATTATGCAATGGTGGAAGTGTTGCAGCGGAGGGTGTTTTTGGTGGGACAGGTGAGTCATTCATGTTGATGAACCATGTGCTGTAAATTAGCAGTCAACATGTGGATTCAAGTTTTATTGGAGTGCAAGCCATCTCTGCTTAAAAAGGGAGAAACGATTCCAGAAAAGTTTAGAATTGTCAATATACCCAAATTCAGCACTTGACATTTAGATAACAGCCGAGTTGCCTACTGAAGCGGCCAGAACCACGACCCACAGTAGGTATGGGACCTGAAGTAAATACAGATTTTCCAGACTGAGTCAGGACGTCAAAGAGATGTATAAAGGCAGCATTGGTCAGCTCGGATTGCCGAAGGACGGTGTCGTTAGTTCCAACGTGAACCACCACTCGTCTGATAGAAGAGGGAGCGGAGGAGAGCAGATCCTGGAGCTTAACTAATAAGTAATCTGCTGTAATTCCAGGAAAACAATGCATAACTGCGTTAAAGAAATGCACGTTCCGGATTATAGAGTCGTCGATAATCAGCGTTTTGGGCAGGAAAAGTGGCCGAGGAGATGACTGAACTCCGACTGACCACATTTCAGGTTATCAGTATGCGCTGCACTCACCGACCGTGGAAAACTCTGACATGCTAGACTTTGTGTCACGGTTGGGAAGCGTCCCAGACGCCGGATCACCGGTCTTTCATCATATCACACTACACGGGGTAAAGACGCCGGTTCTCCGACCCAACAACCCATAATCGGGCACGACAGTGAACGTTTGTCTGCGACGTGTCTGTCCCATCAGTGAGGGTAAACTTTCTCCACACACTGATTCTGCATTATGGCTTAGTTTTGGTTATATCAGTAATGACAGCATAGTGTGTCACATGTTCTTCATCTGAGTTTGTATTTATCTAATTCTAAGCCCTGGCTTACACTAGATTTTTTTCATTATTATTTTCTGATACATAAAGAATTTTCATTTTTAGATGTGTTGGTGTTTTTTTTAGCCCTCTGTGTTGTCCCTGTGATGGACTAGCTACCTGTCCAGAGTGTACCCTGCCTCTTGCCTGATAGCAGCTGGGATAGGCTCCAGCCCCCCCTTGACCCTGCACTGGAATAAGTGGGTATAGACAATGGATAGATGGATGGATGGATTTTTACATGACATTAAATGTGTATATACATATTCAATATGACAGATTTTTATTAATGTAAAGATAGCAGTGTGAATGTGATTTTGTTCAAAACGTAAGACTTAGGTCAAAGTTTACAAGCCATTGGCATAAGGAAGTAGTAAGCAGTATCTCCATTAGCTCTAGCCTTCAGCATGCCCCAACATGCTTCACTGGTGCCCTCTGGTCATAAGCGAAGATATAAAACAGGTGAAAGTAAAGTAACCAAAAATGTAGAAGAACAACAAATAGGAAGCAATGTGAATATAGGGCTCTGGTAAGTGATAAAGAGTTTGCACAAGAAACACCTCAAGTGCATGCCGTTTTGATGATAGAGAATTTTTGTCTGACATATTGACCCTAAAAAGAAAAACACTTGGCACATCTATTTCATCCAGAGGGTGTGTGGGAGAGAGAACAACAAATCAAAAGCTGTAAACTCCCACATGCTGTCCAACTTTCAAAAACACATTTGCAACAATTTCAACTTTTGCCATTTTGTTTCAAACTCTCTGGTCGGTTGACAGCATTTTTTTTAAAATAAATTGAATTGAATGTGCTCATGTGATCCATGCTTCTATTTCAACTCCCCCTTCCACAAATATTTAAATATCCATAAAAAAAATCTCAAATGATCAGATCAACCATTTCTCAACACTTCACTCAAAATTCACAACTGGTTCAAAAACACTGCAATCTCCACAACTCTGACAGCCTGGTGGAAAGTTATGAGATTTACAGACTCCACCCCTGCACCCTGTTAATTCACCCCCAATGGCATAACCCTGATTTTCATCTTCACAAACACCTATTCACTATTGCACATGGGAACAGAAAGGGATCACACATCTCCACTACCCATTCAATAATAATAATAATAACTTTTTGGCATATAAAGACTTAGTGCAAAGATATGGAACATATTTCCTTAGTAGGCTATTTGGTCAAACTGCCTTTAAACTGTTCAAGTCCAATCAAATGTTTTGGGCAGTCTTCAAAAAGCTTCTTAACCTTTTATATTGACAACGAACTGAACTGCTATGCGTAAGAAAGTGACCAGTCAGTGTATGTGCCCAAGCTGTCTCAACAAATCTTTTAATGAAAACTGTAAAATGTTATCTATTTATATCCTTTAATACAACCTGTAAAAGTGTTGCCTACACTCCTGCCACTACATGTGCCAGTAAAATACAGCTGATAAGAGTGATCTTCAATAGGAAAAAACATCATTTCCAAGAGTTTCATTTACCACCCACAAGGTCTTTTGCGAAGGGAAGAGGATGGTGCCATTGCATGCATTCAACTATTAACTTTGTGAGTCGAGTTCAGCACCCAGATATAGCAACTGTTTATGACAAATAAGCTGCATTAACAATATGTCAACACTATACACGTTTCTCTTGCTCTCCTCCTGGTTGCAAACCGGCAATAACATTATTTGTTAAAAGTGGGAAATAAAATCCATTTTATGGAGGGTTACAAAACCAATCAACAGGGCAAAAATACACTTCTTGGACTATGAGGTTTAATGATTACTTTTTGATAACAGAGTTCAAAACCAGACTTCATCTCTTTTCGACCTTAAGACTCTGCATTCCTGACTTGTTGGATAGCACAGTGGCATCTGTTGTGTGCATTTCTAGACCCTTCGCTGCCCAGCAGCATCCCAAGGCTAAGAAACCACACTATACAACTTTTTCACCGGGAAGCATGAGTGACGTTGTAGTTGAGTTTCACTCAGCCCATGCGTCACATGCTAGCAAGCTGAAGTAAACAAACCGGATGTTTTTAACGTGGCGGATTCAGCAAAGAAGCATTGGAAGACATTATTGGAGGAAGAGAGGAAACAAATGAGAGACAGAGACCGAGCAAGAGATAAGACAAGAGTCAAGATAAGACTGTCTTTTACTGTCTGGAGAGATGCAAGATGGATGCTGAATTAGCAGTCGATAGGGTGCTCATCACTGAGAAAATGGCAAAAGTTAAGTAGTGCATCTTCAAAGATTTTTCATAAATAGCTTACATTGATCAGCAGAGCTGAACACTTTTGTGTTGAATTTATTATGGGAAGAAAGGTTTGTGATATTTTCACCAGAGTTTTGTACTGCCCTCATCATCCCTGCATTAGTGTGTTCCTCATATTAATCCCGTTTATTTACTTGAAAAAAGCAATAATGATCCAACAAACTGAGTGACGGGGCTTACAGTTTGTTGAGTCTCAACAGCCGTCACATACTGACTGAGTGCATTGTTGCAAGAGTACAAAGCAGCCTCACATTTGAACAAAAGAGCCCAGACACCCATAGTGGGACAATTTTGTACAAAGATTAAATCCACAGGAGCAGCTGTCTCTTTTGTGTCAGAGTGAGTTGTCTTTTAATCTTGAGTTTTCTGCTTTAATCCTGTCCATGTGTTTGAGCTCATTTGAGTTTTTTTTTTTTTTTTTTAAAGGGACAGTGCATAATAATAATAACATATATATGCAATGTAAATACACAAGATTATAGTAAAATTAATAATTGGAGATCAAGGTGCACAATAATAGAAATAAGGAAATAAGAACAAAATGATAATATTGTTGATCTGAAACCAGATGGAGTACCCCGTCAATTAGGATGTTGAAATGATAAAGTGCAGAGTGATAAATTATATCACATGTTAGTGCTAAACGTGCTTCAAACAATAGTGCATTAGTGATATTGCACAATGCCCAAATATTGATGTATTGCACATTTCCCATACCGATCCTATAGGTCACACTGGGTCTCAAAGCTGATCTGTTTTCATCAAATTAGAAATACACATAATAAAAATAAAACAAGAGCTAAAGAAACAATAAGAACAAGAGAAACCATTTAAGTGACAATTTTGATCATCCAGAACAATGATCTTAGATGCATGTAAATGTAAACAGTCCGAGGTTTCAGAGTGAACAGCTGGACACAAAATAAATATTTCAGCAATTCATTAGGGAAAGATCATTTTCAAATGGTCATTTAATGGTATGTAATCAGATAGTTTACATGAGTCTCAATATGCAACTGTCTGACCTGATAGTCATGTATTACTACCACAACAAGATGCATCAATTTACTAAGCCATTTACCAACCACCAGATAAAGAATGCTTCACTATTGACAGGGTCTGGTAAAAATGATTATATGGAGAGTATTGTACCCACTGAGAAGAGTCCACCTTGTGACCACAGCTGTCTTTTGCCTTTTTATTCTCTCCTTACCACCATACTGAGTATGCAAATGAAACAGCAATGACCGAACTGGCGTGTTCCATTTCTTCCTTAGTCAAAGTGCACAGCATACTAACACAACAACCATAGGCAGCCTATGATGCCAGAGAAAAGTGTACTTGCTACAGAGATGGAGCCTTGAACACCCAAGTTGAATTACGCATTCAAGTTGACATAGATGAAACCCATCTGTATGCAGTATGTTACCAAGGGTTGCTGCAACAGCACCGGAAGCTCACAGCCTTAAAACAAAGGAGATAAGAAACACACCAAGCTTGCTCTCCAGAACAAAAGTTGGTTCGTCCTGCAGCATTCCTGTATATTCTTGAATCAATACAACATTGTTGTATACATGGCATGGGAATTTCCCACATGAAAACTCTAAATTTGCAGTATATGGTGAAATATATGCATCACCCATTGTATGCCAAAATTTGAGCCTTGATTTGGAAAGATAGCCTTAAATGGCTCAGTTTGACCTTATTGTCTTCTCAGAGCCATGGCATTTTCTGCCCTCTCCATTATACATGCTTTTTGTTCCATGAAATTTCAGCAAAACAAGTATACAGATCAGGACTTACCTTTGAGGCCTGTAATCTCCAGTCTAATGAGTTTGTATCCTGTGTGTTTTTGCCCATTACTGCTAACGCTTGCTTATATACACAGGAGTAATATGCATCTGTGTGAGGACAACATGGGCTTGAGAAGACAAAAAGGTAGATTAATCACTCACCACCCGGCTTGGTTTAGCTGCGGTTCTATGACTTTTTGCCTTCACTTCCGCATCTCTGTTATCACCTTGACTCTTGGCTGTGGAAAGTGAAGATAACGCCACGCCAATTAGGTTGGTAATCTAGCTGACTTTGTGTGTGCTTTTCTTAGGTCTAGACAGCATCAGGAACTTGGTGTGTTTGAGGTGGTATAGTTGCTGATTTACACATCTATAAATGGGAGCAAAGAAAATTAAAAAGTGTTTGCAACAGTGAAAGCCAGTATCAGTTATAATTTAACATTACCACCTTTTGAGCTGAGAAAAGTAGTGGACCAATAATGTTGCTCTATTCTCTGTGTGATTAGCAGTGATGACTGAAGGGAAGAAAAGAAAATAACAACTGCACAATAAAGGACTGATTTCTTGTTTTCCCTCACTTGTTTTCTGTTCAATCAATGCACAGAAAATTTGAATTTCAGAAATGTTTTAACAGAGTTCAACATGAAGAGACAGATAGTTGCTTTTCTTCCCCTAATGGGTGCTTGAATAAAGTTTTGGAATGACGTTTTATCTGGTAACTATATTTTGCTGCTGAATCCGTCACCCAAACATCATCTTATGGGAGCATTCACTCTTTATGCAAACAGAAACTTGATACTGCAGCCGATTGTATGTGTGAATTTTAAGATCAAACTTAAGAGTACAAGGTTATTTGTTGTCAGTATTACTGCCAGGGCTTCAGACACCTAACATCGCGTTACATTGATTTGCAACTACATTTTAAAACAATTGCGCAACTTGGAGACATAATCACTGTTTTTTCCTTGTCTGTTTTTTTCATCATCATTGTGAATACATCACAGCAGGTTGGACTAGTGCATTTGTAAAGTAAAGTAAAATAAACTTTGTCCCACAAAAGGGAAATTTGTCTTGGGACACTATACAGATACTGCTGCGTGACAAATAATGACAAAGGGTAGTGGATCCACAGCTGAGGGCATCCCCACTATCCTTAGAGGAAGGTGCGAGGGGCAAGAACCAGGCTGAGTTTGACTGTTTGTTGAGGAGAGAAATCGAGGCAGGTATGAAAGCAAGTTTAAACCGGTTGCTCTTGCATCTGCTGGCTCTGTAGCGCATTCATGAGGGCAGCAGATCATATTCTGAAAAAAGAACATGAGAAGGGTTGTTCACGATTTTATAAGCTTGTCTAACCACAAATTCTTCATACAAAGACTGGAGAGGATCCGTCTAACTTGTTTCCACTTACTTTAATGCTGTTGTAACCATTCTGTGCAGTTTGGTCTTACTTTGGACTGTGAGGGAGCCGTACCACACAGCCATGCCATATCTCGCAATACTTGCAAAAGCTGCATTGTAAAATATGGCCTTGATCTTTGTGCGTACACCAAATAGGACGTGCACATCATATGTGAGTGTTGAGAATGTAGAGGTAAATAGATCAGTTTTCTATTAGTCTTTTTCCTTATTGAAAATAAAAGGGTAGGTAGAAATTTCTTGTTTAAGTTCTTCAGCAATGCAGTTGAAATGGAAAAAGAAAAATGCACTAAAGTTGATTTAAATGGTTCTCCTAAATTTTGTGATAGCGTTTAAGTTTTCAGTTTGGAGATCTAGTACTGCAGGTGGAAAAAGTAAATCTAAAACCCAAAAAGCACAGACATAAATCTATATCTTTATAAAATTGAAAGAAATACCAATGACTGTGTTTGTTGCATTCTTTTTTAGTGGCAGATATCAAAAAAAGAAAAAAAGGACATCAAAGGGGGAAAAGACAATTTTATGGAACCCAATAAACTTATTAAGTTAGGTTGAAAATGGTTTTATTAAGTATTGTTTAATTAGTTTAAGACTGTGATCCTTTAGCACAGGGGTTTTCCTCGAGGCCATAATCCTGCAGGATTGTTTCCCTGCACCAACAAACCTGACTCCAATTAATGAGTGATTGTGCAGAACTTCAGTTGGATCTATTTAATTCAAGTCGGGTGTTTTAAAAGCAGGGACACACTAAGAGCGGCCCTCAAGGACCGACTTTGGGCACCTGATTAAACTGATTAATATCGTAATGTAAATGCATGATTGTTATTTTTGTAGTGTTAAAAGAGACTTATGTGTGTGATTCAAGTAGTTTGTTTTTTAGTTAACTTTGGTCTGTGAGATCAGCAGAGTTTAAATATATCAGATGCACGGTTGTTTTAAAAATGTTTTCAACATACATGAATAATTCATATTGTTGTAAATGTGTTTATATGCTGTTAAAGTGTTAACCAGCCAGTAGCATGTCCTGTGAAGATGAGAGAAGTTTATTTAAACTGTTTTTACATACATGCTTTTTCACACTTTCTGCCATGCTGTTCAACACCGCCGTTAGCAGTAGTGTATTCTGCCATACTTGTAAGACTGAAAGAGAGTCTCTAGGTTTCTGTACATTAAGTAATCACAAAGTTTATTTTTTTGTGAGTATGTAATATTTTTGTCTCTTTAATTATTTTCATTTGTTTAAGACTAATTGGTACCCATTTTCTTTTGTAAAGAATATTTTTATGAAGCTTTACTGTTTTTAAATAGTTTATTTTTCTTCATTTTATCAGTGAAAGTTTTGGTCTCTTTTGTTGTGAGTAATGAGCCCTTTTATATTGTCTGGTTGTATTTGTTTTTTAAGAATGAAGCTCAGAATAAATTAGCTTTGGCTTGGTCACTGTGATTCACGGTCCATTCAGTGTACTGGCTACGCAGTGCTCCTTAGCCTGTGTGCCGCTTACTACTGGTCCAGATTTCCCCTAGGTCTGGCACCAGTCACATTAACACCACAAAGCCAAAGATTTGCTGTGTAGATGATTGCATCAAAATTTAATCTGAAACTACTGATCTGATTCAATTTTTACTGTGATGTCCTTAAAATAAAGATTCTGATCTAATGGCATTTTATCACCAATGTGAAATTAAAAAAAAAGGGGGGGGGGGTTCAGAAAAATATCATGGAAAGCCTTTATCACTAAAAAGGACAAATACATTTCATATAAAAATTTGGAGATCCAAATTAGGTATATCTTTTATAAAAGATGTTTTCCAGTCAGGTCAGAAAGTCAAAAAAGGGAACCAAAGTGAAGCAAACAAAAGCAAAAAAAGTGTTAAATATTAGTCTGGGAGTAAAAAAAAAAAAAAAAACTATCATCAGACAAGGAACACGTATTAGAAATGAATAACAAAGAAACGGGAAATGAGGATCTCCATTGGAGCAAAGCCACTACAGACAGTTTCAAACATAACAAATGGTACATATGTGCAGTGGCAATGATCAACCTCTACCAAGAGAAAAAGACAACAAATGGATTCTCATGTCTCCATCCATCCAGGCCCGATAATGTATCAGCAGATATCATGAATAAAATAATAAAGTTCCTGCAATGGAAATCTGAGAATTGTCCACATGGATATCAGAATAAACAGTTCCCCTTTACACAGCAGGTTCAAACACACATACCAGAGGATGTTGATTATATTGATGATTAATTATTTAATCTGACAGAACAATCTAAAGAACATGAGGAAGAGATAGCCTGAGTTCACAAGTAAATTAATATTAGATAGCAACATGCTGTCCCCACTAAAAATAGGAGAACGCCCATAGTATTTCCTAGAATTTCATCTTGTACACAATATGACATGGATTAAATTGCTTTCCATCTTACAGCTTGTATTTTAGAATATATACAAGCATATCAGATGCTCTCTGTTGCCTGAAGATGAGTGCCTCAGATGGTGGAGTTGGAGCATTCCCATCCCAAGGCGCTCCCCACGCCTCATTGTGTTTTCAAAGCTGAGTGTGCAGTGCCTCTGGTGGGCTGAACACAGCTTAACATTGAGCTGGGATGATACAGCCCACTCCATTATGACTGGATCAGGAATAAAATGCAGAGAGATACAGCAGTGAAGGGCAAAAAGTTGGTAAACAAGGTTCTTTCCACAGTCCAAAATGAATTAGTTAATTAGTGATTCTTAATTAACTGTATGAGCAAGTTTTATCGAGGAAGTATCAAAGTCAGTTCACAATGCAAACAGCCATAATTGAGAAACACAGCTGTCATAATATAAAATCTAAAAATTTGAAGGACTGATTATGAATATGTATCACTTTAAAAACCAGCAGCTAGCAAATGTAACCGTTACTGAAAGGCAAGGCCGCTGCTAGGCATTTGAGTGCCCGTAGCACGACTGCTTTGTGGTGCCCCTCATGTTTTAAAGAAAATCTAATACCTATTACAAAATGTAATTCTGCCTTCTGTGATGTTTAGGGTTAATGTTTGAGAAAAAAGTTCAGTTTTTACTGTTCACCATTAATATCAGCCCCATGAAAGGCCTATGCATAAAATGCAATTAGATTGAATAAAAACTGAATTCTAAAATATGTGAAGAGACTGACTTTCTTACAAAACAAATTTGCAATGTGCACCAACACATCCAAAATAATAGAAAGATTTAGAGATTAAATTTGCCTAGATGGACAAAATTGTTGACAATGATGCATAATGTAATGTTCTCTGAGTCCCAGATGTAGCCTGAAACTAGTTGCATCACAAAATCACGCCATGGACTGCAAGATAAGAAGAAATTTTGAAAAGCTACTTTTGCATTAAAAATGCCACCAAACATTAAACGTATAGATAAAATAAAAATTAGCACAACAAAATGGTAAAAAAAAAAAAGAGAAGATCTGTGCAATGTCTGGTTTGTAGCTTTCTGGTTTGTTTTTGCTGTTGTTTTGGCCCCTAGCAATCTGTATCTTCCCGTTAATGAATATTAAACAACAGCTGATCACACTTTGCTGTCAGAAAGCTGTAAAATGTGTAACTTTAGATATGATGTGATTATGATTTAATCATGAGTCATATTTTGTTGGTGCACCCATCAAGCTTGATGCCCTTCGTGCAGCACAAAGGGTAGGAGGGAGCCGGTGGGAGCTGAAGCACTGCTGAATGGTGATTTTAAGAGATATAATGCATACATTTTCGAAAAAATACCATGCCTTTTATACAGAGGTTATGCTAGACATTTTCATTGTCAGTCATTTTTTAAATGATTATATTCAATAGAATTTAATTTTCATTGATTTTCAAATAATATTCAGTCCAAACAAGCTGAGCAAAAAGTCCACACTGTGCCATCCACACATCAAGCAGATGTGCAGAATACAGAAGCACTGTTTGCCAACAGGCAAAACAGGCAAATGTTTGGGGGCCTGTGCCAGAAGGGGGCCTTCGAGGGCCGACCAACATTAAAATCCTGCAGCATTTGCTCCTTCTGCACCAGTGGTTCAGCACCACAGATGCGCTCCAAGACAATAGCCAATTAATATGTACACTTGCTGCCAAGTGGTCGGGGGTTTGAATTGTGATCTGTCAAAACGATGGATGGCCTTCAGATTCTTCCGTCACCGTTTTTTTTTTAGAAACGGTCAATGACGGAAAATATTTGGTTAACCCGACCCTGCTTTTACGTGTACTCCTGTAAAACTTACTGATGCATTCAAGTACACCTGGTATACTTAGAAATCATCACTTCAATGGGCACAACTGTTGTTTTAAACAGTTAAATGTATTTTATTAATATATTGTGACATACCAATGTCACAATGCTCTGGACTACATTAAACTTCAAGAATTTTTGTTCAACATCACAAACTCTCAGGGGAAAAATAGATAATTTCTCCAATGGAACAAACATGAGGTAAAAACACCATTAGCGAACATCAACAAAGATTATCCTTCATTCTTCAGCTTAAACAGCTTTTAGCTATATAATAACTGCACTCAAAGTCCATCAAAAATTGACCTCCACCACAGTAGTTTGTTTTCACTTAGAGTACATCAGTCATGTTTTGACATTTAAAGTTTTCTTTGACCAGGTTTCAATGAAAAAGAGGGATTATTTACTGCTATAGCGACACCACCGCCGCCACAGATGTCCATTCATCTGGACTTTTCATTTGTCCTACAGAAAGTCTCTGTCATTGGATCACAGCCTGAGTCATTTGTTACTGTAGTATTTGCTGTGGGAAACCATGAAGCGTGACGGACCATCTGCACCAAGCACAAATCAAAGAGCCCACAATATTACAGACAGATGTTGTCCTCTATTTGACCACACGTCTCTCTATGTTGATACAGACAAATGTTTGATTTAATTCGCATATTCCCTCTGTGATCTCAAAACATTTTTCCAGACAAGGTTGCAAGTTACAATGGAATTAGCCAATTCCCACATTAAACTCAATCTATAATATTGATTTCTACAAGTTCCCTTCAGGAGCACAGCCATCACAGTATCTTTGCATTATCATAACTCTATAGATGACTTTCAGATTAAACTAACTAGACACTCACTAAGTGACTGCCTATCTAATGCCCTCTTTTCTTGATAAACCACATATGAGCTGTTTCCAAGTACAATTAGACCAACTTGGCTTAAATGAGAGCAAATGAGTTCATTTTCCATATGTGGATTGGTGTTTTAATTAACCGCTTTTAGTGAAAAAGATCTTTAACAGGGAGCATCACCTTACATATCTTACCGTCAATACACTGTAAAACTTTGGCTGCAATGACTGATATCTGAAGAAAATGCTGATTGTAAAAAAAGAGGGTAGGAAAAAAATGCCTAAAGTAGTTTTCAGTGGATTCAATTCACCCCTGTGACAATCTTTTATGGTTTTTCTCTTCTTGCTACAAAATGTCCCAGAACAAGATCAAACGAGCCTGTATCCAGGTTGCACAAAAGGTCCAAGTGAACACATCTCGTCATCGGCAGTATTGTCATGAGGCTTCTCATGAACCAGTTCAAAGTTCAGTTCACTCAGTTTAAAACGAATAGTTCACATTCATAGTTCACCATTTCAATTTTTAACTAATTTAGTTCAAAGTTCAGTTAATTCAATTTGTTTTAAGTTAGAAATTAAAAAGACAGAACTTGAGAAAGAGAATCAATCATAGTGTTATGTCTTGCAATTAAATCAGTTATACTGGATCTGTCACACATGAACTGCGGATCTCCTGTGATATTTTTGTCAAGACAGTGAATGGTAATGCCAATCATTACCTTGTTGATAGCTGATCAGCAGTCTACTGTTGCGCATGCATAGTCAATCTCACCAAGTTAAGCTTTTAGCTTAGTGATAACTTCTGTAAACTCTTTAACAGTCCCTGCACGATACCCTCTTGAGGGTACAGGTCTGCCTGGTTGCAAACCAGTCACTAGTCTTATGAAGGAAGGTGTTTCAACCTTTTTCAGCGGCTGTAAATCTCCAATAATGTAGTCAATTATTAATCTACCCGTTACTGGCAAGTTGCATCCAATGTATGACAATCAGATTGGCTCAAACTGATTGTCTGTGAAGTGCCTTGAGATGACATTATCGTGAATTGCCGCAATACAAATAAAGCTGAATTGAATTGAATTCTTGAAGGCTGCAGCCAGTGTGATTTGGGACATTTGGGGCTGTTGGAAGAGGGTCTTGCCCTTTCCTAATGGCTTTTTTTGATTGTCCAGGACTTGGAGATATCCTCTCAAACTGGACAAATGCTTCAACTCAACACGTCTTTCCAAATTATAAGTCAATGAGATTGACGTTCTAACATACTTTTTAAGTGCAGGCAGACTTAACTTGCATAGAAATGTTAGATTTTTACTATCAATCTCCTGCAGACAGCATATAATATTCCTGTAAGTAATCATAAGCACACAAAGCATGCAATGTGCACACTGCTTCTGCAGCTCCTGTCCTTTCACCTCCAGTTGCCATTGTAGAGCAGGACTGCACTGATGTAGCCAAGGAGCGTTGCCGGTTTGTTATGCTAGAGTGTGTAATCCATGGTGAGTAACGTAGTGTGAAGTACATGTGCCGGAAAATTTAGGCAGTGACTGTTGCTGGACCTCACATAATCTGAACAAGTTCAAGTGCAGGTTTTTTCTTTATAAATATGCTCCATTCAGTTCAACATTCACAGCAAAAAGAACATGAACACTTGTTGTCAGGCATTTAAAAAATGATCAGCACACTTTTCACATGTTGGTACCCCATTTTCATGGTATATGGGCCAAAGCAGTCAACTCCAGTTTAACAATATGGTGGTTGGTTGATGCATAGTCGTGCAGCTGGTGGATCAGCCATTTGAGGAATGACAGGTTCTAACCTAACCCAGGAACTAGCCTTTTTATTTCAATTTATATACTTTTATATATCATTTTAAGCTGGAAACAAGTAATCTAACTCCAACTGATGCTATGAGTAGTTTCTCATTTCTTTAACAACCATGTTGAAAGACACGCTGTGGTCATGGAAGAGAGGGTGAAATCATTTGCATCAAGCACAGAAAACATTGAAGCAGTTTGCATAAAATTTGGGTTAAGAACTGTTCCAACGCATTTTTAAAAAGTGGAAGAATAATGGTGAACCATAGCCTTCGAGGAAATGAAATGAAATGAAAAATGAATGAAATGAAAAATACTTTATTTATCCCTTTTAGAGGAAAATTATTGTTGTAGCAGGTTTTTTTTTTTTTT
>JBBBVU010000001.1:4702464-4723941 GCA_037177055.1 Atherinosoma microstoma | reverse complement strand
CCCCACACCTCCCAGTTTGTGGCATTTTTCCGAGTTTGGCAGTGGGTGGAGTTACACAAAAAGCAGGGGGTGTAGTTACACTTTAAGTTAGTCTAAAAGGCCATAAAAAGCTTTCTGAAAAAAGATTTACAAGTGGCTCCTGTAAAAACAGTTAGGAATGTCTGGAATTTGGAATTAAACTGCTCCACATACCAGAAAAAAATTATTGTAAACGCTAAAAATTTTGAACGAAATGAAATGTTGATAATAAATTAAATGCCAATAAAATATAGATAGGAAAAAAATGCTAGCAGTTCAAAGATCTGCTGTGTCCTAAACACATCCCTAAGAAAACAAAAGGTTTGGAACCATAGCTGTAATTCTACTTGATCCACCTTTGGTCTGGTGAATGCCCTTGCTCACCAATTTCTTTTACACAGAAAGGTAATCGATTTCTGAGCTTCATTGTTGCTTCTCAGCACCAGACCTTAACACACAGCAACTAATTCCAAGGAAAGGCACAGATACACTTTGCTCCAGGCCAGGGGGAATTTGATATTGGATGTTATCAGTTTTAGGCTTTCACTCAACTAAACACTAAAACCAGGAAGTCCGTTATTGTGGCTTCAATCTGTGAACACACCATATTTGCCAGATTTATGCCGTTCATTTTTTTGATTCATCCATTTTTTTTCCACACAAGTGATTTTGCAGAGAGTGATCGAGCAGTATCATAACAAATTATCAAAGGCAGACAGAAACAAGTTTGTTTTTAATTAATTTTAGAGTGAAATGACCTTGTCTGGACTAAATGCTAACCTACATGCCTTCTTGTCAATTGTACTACTCATCCATCACAAGTCTCTAGCTGGCAACAACATAGACACCATAACAAATATTTGTCCTGTGTGATTCATCTGTTGGTATTTATACATGACCACTTCACTCACCTTTAGGTTGTTATTGTTTGACAGTTTGTATCCCTTCTACAGTTACCACCAGAATGCTGCAAAAGCAGTTTGTTCAAGTTTCTTAAGCTACATGCATGAAAAATACTGAAGATAACAACTTGATGGGCATACTTTTTCTATACCAACAAGGTTAAACTTAGCAAATCTTAGCATGGTGGACAGTGTTACCTTAAAAACACGTGTATGAACAGGACAATTGGACAAAAAAAAAGAGGCACACCTAAAAGACTACAGCATATGAACAGAGTATGAAATTCATTGCCTGGAGAAACAAGAAAACAAATTCATCAAAAACTTGACATATGACCTAAGAGATGTGTCTGGGCCCTCAGTTTATCTACTGCTGGCTGAAGGCTCATCATAAATGGTTTCCATCAAAGAGTGGTTGTCTAGCAGCTGTTCTTAAGAAAGGGAAACGGGGAGGAAAGGGTGAGGTATGCCTAAAGGGTAGAAGTGGACTGGAAATGACATATCTTATTGAATGATGCATCCAATTTGGGCATTTTTGGTCTGACATGGTCATCAATAATGTAAGGATATAAGGGAGGTCAGACACAAGAGACAACAGTGAGTGTCTACAGTTACGTCAAGGATCTCTCATGGTTTGGGGCTACAATTTTAGCCACACTCACTCATTGTCAATGCAGTTTAGGCATGATTAGACTACTTTAAAAAAATTTATTAAAAAAAACTTGCCTAAGAGGGTTTAGATTGTGTTAAAGAATAAAAGTGATCAAGCCAAACACTGATTTTGAGGTTTATTAGTGTTGCACAAACTTTGTTTCTTACATGCTGTATTTCCATCCATGTGTATATGTTTCAAACTACTTTAGCAATATCTCATTTTATTGATGATATTTAAAGAAACTTGGGGCTGCTCCAAACATATTGTACCAGACAAAAGATAAAAAATGTGTTGGAACAGATAACAAAATACTGGCTTTATATGCAGAAAACGGGCAGGAATTTAACCTTTCCATTAGTTAGTAATTTAGTGTTAAGACATTTCTAATTGCTGATTTGAGAGATTAATATTTTCTAACTCTCACAACATTTTCATGTAAAGTAAATGACAGAATAACCAATAACTGAAACAAGACATAAGCCAATTTGCTTGATCCCAGACCACTGTAGATACCAGACAGAGGTCAGACACTTAAGGCTGATTATAAAATCAAGGATGGATTTTTCTCCTTTTCTTTTCTGATCTTCTACCACCATGGTTTGACTTTTCACTTGTAGTATAAAAAAGAAAAAAGAAAAATGTGTTTGTTAATCTTTGAACTCTTTCAGCAGGCTTTGTTTAAAACAGTCGAATAATACTGAATAATTTTCTACCAACTCTTCAATCCATTGTGCATTTATTAACAGTTGTTTACTTCCAAGCAATCACAGGCTTTTGAAGCACTTACAAAATTGCAAGTTGCGGAGAGAATGTTCTTGTTTTGCCAAGGCAATTTATTCTCAAAGTTCCTCTGAAGGGATAACATTATTAGTTTTGCTGGCATATTTTTACCAAACGCTTCTGGCTTGACTGTATGTAAATCATCATCCCCTTGGAAGAAATGCATGCTTTTCTTGATATATCCTGTAATTTATTTGACCAATATTACTTGTAGTCTATGTTTAGCTTGAAATCAAACAGAAAAAAAGGTTTCTGGTAAATCATCAGCAACACTATATTGATCCGTTTACAGTATGACATCTCAACTGTTACACAAGATAAAAAGGAGGGAAAAAATTAAAATACCCTCTCTTATTTTTTAAATGAGCAAAGTTACCTGCAAAAGAGAAAGCCTTGGGTTTCCAGCAGGTTTTATTTGAAGCATACAATGGCCTTATTTCTTTATAAATAATAAAGTTTAAATTAAATCCCTGCTGTCTGCAATTACTAAATAAGTTGAAAATGAAAACTGGATTAAAGTGCCTTTTTCAATGGATTCCTCATTTCACTGTGAGGATGCACAACCTGTACCTCTATTTTTACATAACATCCATAGAGAATATGTCAATGTTCTGGTCCTTGTTTTTTTGTCTTTATCTTATATTATGTATTTTAATATATCCGATTTAAAAGATGGTTCCAGATCCACAAATCTCTCCCAGCATGTTTTTTAAATAGAATTCTGGTATTGAGCCAATATTTGTCTCTCTCCCCAATTGCAAAAAGCATCAAAAAAGAAATAACATCTTGCAAGACAAAAATAAAAACAGGAACGTCCTCAGGTGCCAGAAAAAGATGTAAGGCACAAAAACATGAAAATGTCACCAATCTTGAATATAGTGATAAAGGTAATATAGCAGTGCAGTAATTCAAATATTTTCTTTGAGTAACATCAACTAAAAATGACAGTGTGGTGTACAAAATAGTCACTACAAGTTCTGCTAAAATAAAGCTTCACTCCAAAACAAACAAATGGCTAAATAATTAATCAGCTGAATGATAGATCCATTTAAAAAACAACCCGAGTCAATTTGTCACACTAAAACTCATGACAAAATATCATGTTGTATTTTATTGAAAACTGAACTTTGACAGACTGTCATATACACTCTGTCAGATCTAACACACATGCCAATGTTTTACATACAGTGTATTAGGCATGACCCTGTAATGCAGCGGTTGTCAAACTGGGGGGTGGGGCTCCCGTCGGGGGGTGTGGCAACATGTGGCATGGGATTGGGAAAATGTATCAGAAGAACTGTTTTGACAACTCTGGCTATTGGAAATCTATTATATACCGACTAAGAACAAATTCTTATTTACAATCTTCATAGTCTTAGTTCAACAAGTCTTCCAAAATCAGATCTAAAATATGGTCATTCGTACCACCTAAAATTACAATCCATTAAAGCGTAATGTGCAACAGCAACCCTTGCGGCGGCGCAGGCTTTGTTGTGCTGTCTGCGGGTGTTTTCTGGCTCCGAAACAACAACAAAGCGACAGAAAATGCATAGACCTATATATTTTAAAAAAATGAATAAATAAAACTCTTAAATCAGAACTTTACTAAATTAACTCTGGCCAACACTATAAAAGTTTCGTTCTCTAATCTCTAATTTATCTTCCTATTATCATTTCACTGCTAATGATAGCAAGAAGTAGGACACTGACAATGAGCCGCTCGAATTGAACGCATTGAACGAGCTGCAGATTCAGGTTCTCACTCAATTCAATCATCATGTTATCAAACTTCATTTGATTCATATGGTACAGTGGGCCGTTATAATTTGTCCATGTCGCTTCAAGCAGTATTATACAGGAAGCCTCTCGAACCTGTACAACGGGAATCCACTCCGCCGGCAGACCTAACCCTCAGCATTAATGTGCATTTTCAGGAAAAAGGAAATAAATGTGGAACATTGAAACTGGGACAATATCAAAACAACCATGAAAGGGCTCCTTCTTGTTCCCAATGGTTTGAATTATTGAATACAAAAGCTAAACCGTCTTTTTTCATTCACAATTATTATCTCAGGTCTCGCAAGTTTGTTGCTAAGGTGGTTGCTATGCATGCTTCTACGTGCATGGCACGTTCCACTCCTGTACAGACTCGTCTACCGGCAATAGGCTCCGTTCCATTTCAAACTGCAACTCATGCAGCGGTAGTTTGTAGGCTTTGTATATTTGTCATATTTCAGGAACATAAAGAAGTTTTTTTGCCCTTTTCTAAAATATTCACACTAACTACTATACTGCAATAAAACATGATCAATATGTGATGATACAGGTCTTTATAGACCACATTTCTCATTTAACCATGCTGTACTTTCATGTATTTAATCAAACTGGACTTATTGCACTGCATTAAAACCCCAGGGGTGCACCTGTTATGTTGTGAATTTAATATTTACAACTTTAGATTTTATACAAAACACTCATTATGTAAAAACTAAAACTCTCTGAAGCAGCGACATGCAGCTGAAGTCAAACCAGCACCATGATTGTAGTTTTCTTTTGACTTTTGAATTAGGGTTTGGAAAACAAACATCTGTTTCGTGTTTAAAATACTTGATAAAGCCAAACTAGTTGTTGCACTACCTATAGATGATATATGTCAATAACAGGTAAACATGATGGTTTATTTGAGACACAATCTTTTATTAAATAAAGTGGGTTCAGTCTGGTACAGCTTCCAGTTTTCCATCCGTCCTTAGGTTCGGAAAATTAAATGATTGCTACATATTTCAAATATATTGTACAGCCAAACTTGCAATTTTTCAGTAACTAAATATGTATAGTTGATGGTTGATGAAGCAGTCTTTTAGGCATTGCAGTCTTTTAGGCATTGCTTGTAAATACTAATATACTAGTCATCCATTTGCCATGCCAGATGAGGTGGCTTGGGCATCTGGTTAGGGTCCCTCCTGGACACCTCCCTGGTATTTCAGGCACATCCCACCAGGAGACCTCAGGGTAGGCCCAGGAAACGCGGGAGGGATTATATCTCTCGGCTGGCCTGGAAGTGCCTTGGGATCCCCCCCCCTGATTAGCTGGCAAATGTGGCTGGAGAGAGGGAAGTCTGGGCTTCCCTGTTCAGGCTGCTGCCCCCACGACCCAATGCCAGATAAGCAGTATAAGACGTATGGATGGATGGCCGGCCTTTGCCATGTCCCCTTGACCGATATTTATGTAGCCACAATTTTTGTTAAAAATCTGGTAGTCCATAAATTTTTCCCATAAATCATCTTGGTGGCATTTGTGAGATTCATTCCAAATTGTTGTACTGATGGTGCTTCTAATAATCTTATGATCAGTCCACAAAAAAACAAAAAAAAACACATACTTTCATAAAGCTATCAAGTATCACTCTCAGCGCCACCTACTTTAGTATTCTTTTTTTTTTTTTTAAACTCAACTCTCATCTGGAGGTTCACCAACCAACAAGTTCTAGTTGACTTCTTTTACCTTCTGTAAACATTTGGCTTAGACAGGCAGAAATATATTTTTTTAATTAACCAAGACATTACACACAGACATGGGTAGTGGGTACCATAGATTAGTTCATTCATTCAACACAGAAAATCCTTGTAAAGGTTAAATTTACCTTTTGACTGATTTTGATCCAGTAGCTGTGTCCAGACTTTTGAGTACATTATTTGGCTTGATACAGATGATCAAGTTAACATCTAAAATGGTGCTCATCACCTGTCTGAGCAGTGTCCAGTTTAATTTTAAAACCACGATTGTGGATGAAGCCTACAACACAGAGGCCGTTTTATTTCCTGACACAGTTCAGAAAACAGCATTAGAGTGAACACAGAGTTGACCTCGATCATGGCATGCCAAGATGGACACATCTGCACCCTCTTCTCTTGTTACTGAAAGAGATTTAATATCCTCCTGTCAGTAGAACAGGTGTAGTCTGTTGAAGAACCGTATTACACACTGAGGCAGACCCCAGGTGTTTTTCTCCATTGCTGAATTGGTAGCAAACATGTTTTGAGAAATCCAAGTTGCTCTGCTTTCTTCAAGTTTTTGCGTGCAGCTCAGTTACAACAGAATGTGAAAGATGGAGTTGAATTAAAGTCTGGGTATCTTGAGATGTTGAATCTGTTCCCTGCATTCATGGTCACACCATGGTCAATCCAGCACAACCCAATGTGATACAACTTTAATATGCATTTTAATCTTTACATCACAGTCTGCACACGTCTCCATTTCCACAAGTGTCACATTGAGTGATTTTGCAGTAAAGTTTAATAAATTGTCATTTTATGGATTTCACTGGAAAGATACTCATTTTATTTTAACCAGGAATGTTAATCTTGCAGTAATTGGGTCTTATCATCAAGCGAACCACAGAAGCAACAGAAAGCACTGACAGGTTGTCATTGCCAAGACTGCACAGTGGCAGGCACAAATACTCGTCATCCAACATCAAGATTTCAACTCTGCAGAAGAAAATGGAAAATCCAGTAGTTCTTAAAACAAGCAACTCTCCCTCCCCTACTGTGCCTCTGCTGTCAGGCTAGGCAGAACTTTAAATTCCAGACTCTAAACAATTACTGTTAGTGTTATTTGTTATGAGTGAGACAAAGTCATTTCAATATATATCAAATTATTTTAAGCTGAAATATACAACAAATGCAAAAAGTGTGGGTTTATTTATTCAGACAGGGCAGGTAAATTGTTAAAAAGACTAGTTTTCTCATTATCTTTATATTTACATCTAATCCACAACATAAGTGACATTTGGGTAAAGTCTAGTTCATGATTGGTTTAAATTCTTCCATATCAATCATCCTGTCACAAAGTTGCAGGATTATGACCCTGACAAAATTAATGCTGGTAAAAAGCAGAAATTTACATGATATACTAATATTATATATACACACACAATTGATATGCAGTTCAGTGCAATTTAGCTGTATTTGTATAGTGCTGAGCACAAGTCATCTCAAGGCACTTTTAAAAGATACAGTCCAGTTCAGTGTAATTTATTGTACTCTTACTCTGGAGTGTGAGGAATACTCATTGTTTACATGGACAAACTGCAATCTATCAGATATGCCGTAAATCAGCCTAATGTGGTTCCTTTAATCCCAATAACATATTCAAGCCTCCGTAACAGAATATTGTGATCAATGTTATCAAATGTAGCACTGAGATTCAACAGGAAAAGTACACAGATGCATTATCTTAAGTTTTTAGGAGAATATTGGTAAACCTTTCCCTTGTGCTTGGTGATGAAATTATCTCAAGATTAGCTAATTAAATTTATGCCTCTGTGATAAGTAGGCTATCAGACATTTTTAGTCAATCCATCCACACAGCCAGCTGTGTATCCATCAGCACGCTCCAATCCACTTGTTGATGGTAAATTAGATTGTCACAGTTTTCTTTCTAATCTTATTGAGAAGGTAGCTGTATGAAATATGTAGCTATGAATTAAACCAACAAACCAGGCTCTTATGACCGATTACTTTCATTTTCAGAAGGGTAACATTGTATAGTACGTGGTGAAGCCTATGCTCTGTCAACAAAATCCAATCCAATCCACTTTATTTATATAGCTCATTTTAAAAACGATACCAATGTGCGGTACATTGAAAAACACAATTGTAGTACTTAAAAAGACAAAAGACATTCCACAAACAAACAGTCTGCCCTTGTAAAAACAGCAAGGTTCTAAGAACCTACGAAGACTAGAAAGCTACAAGGCAATCAAAATATTAAGATACAATAAGATAAATTAAAAGGATAAAATACACTAAAAAGAAGTTAATACAACACTAAATTATTTGAAATACAAATCAATTGAAACATAAAGATACGCTATAAAGAAATTTCCAGGACTAAAATCCCTTTAAAAACACAAATAACAAAACATTTAAAAAGGCTAAAATATCCTAAAAGACCAACAGAGACACACAATTCTCACGCTGTGTTAAAAGCCAAGGAGTAAAAATCTAAGACGTGGTTTGAAAGTTTCCAGAATGGGAGCCAGTTTGATCTGGGTGGGGAGCTTGTTCCATAGTTTGGGTGCCAGCAATGAAAAAGCTTGGTTACCTCTGGCTTTAAGCTTGGATTTTGGGAATACCAGATAGAATTGACCTGCAGACATCAGCGCCCTTGATGGAGTGTATGGTTTAACAGGTGTGATATGTAAAGGTGAGGATTTTAGAATAAACAGTAAAATCTTAAAATTAATTCTAAAATTGACGGGCAGCCAGTGTAGTGAAGCCAGGATGGGGGTGATCTGTTCATGCTTGTTTGTGCCAGTTAAAAGCTGAGCAGCAGCATTTTGGACTAACTGTAGGTGAGCCAGCGAGGTTTGGTTGAGCCCAGCATACAGAGCATAACAGTATTCCAGTCGAGATGTAATAAAAGCATGATTTACTCGTTCAAGATTTTTAAAAGATAAACCTGGTTTAATCTTTGACAAAAGCTGTAATTGATAAAAACCAGATTCCCCACACTGTTAATCTGCCTGTCAAGTTTAAAAATCACTGTCCATTTTCACACCAAAGTTAGGAATGTTTTACAAATCCTAGTAAAAAGACCCAGATCAAAATGTAAGGAAATTAAATTAATTTAATTTTTGAAAAATGAAACACTTTATTAATCCCAGAGGGAAATTGCTATCTGATGTCAGATCAGATGAGATATTTGATCAGATATTAAAGCTTAAACACCTCTTTTTTGGGAGAAAAAGAGTCATATTTAGAGCTATGTTTCTGGTTACATGGGAATCTAAGTCCAAAGCAGATGGATTGATATTTCTATATTTTGTTAAACAAGTCTACTCATCTCACAATTTTAACTTTATTCTTTTTTTCAAGGGAAAGGTAAATCTATCGCAACGGACAAATACCAAACATTAAAGTAACCTGGACAAAGTTGGTAAAGTTGTGTTTAAAGGGATGAGTTACGTTTTAACAAGTTGTAAGACATACAGTACATGCATGCGGTCTCCAAGGCTCTGTTCAGCTTGGCATATTTATGGTCAAATACATGCACTCACAAATTGATACAATTTTCAAAACCTAATGTATGAGTAGGAAACAATATCCAGCTAATATTCATTGTCATAGAGTAGAAAAATGTTTTAATATTTACCAGAGACTGCAAAGCTAGTGTTCCTTAATACAGCTGATGGTTTTCACCTTAAAATCCATCAATAAAACCATCCAAAGTAAAACTAAAACTAATCTAAATGCACAGCTAAAGCAAATTCTACAAACAATAACAGTCAAACCCAACAAAGACATTTCTTTTAAAAGAGAGAATAAAACAGCTTGTTCTCCGCTCCTCTGCACAAGCACACACCCATCCGGTTAAAAAAAATAAAAAATAAAAAAAAATAAATAAATAAATAAAAATAATCTATTACAGCAAGTTATTTTCCTAAAAATTGGGAATCATTTTCTGATTAAAAAGTACAAAGACAGTGGGAAAAAAGCTAATTGAAACAAATAAGGCTTTCCTCAACATAGGTCAGTTTGTTAGATCTTACCTGAACAGGCTGTTTACTCCAGTGGGCTGCCGGACTTCTGGATCTTTGAGGAAGTATGTTGTCTTGATGAGCAATGAGTGGCATGAACATCCCAAATAGCTGCCATATCCATCAGTACGTATGTTGCCATTAATGCTTACTGAGCTTCAAGGCATGACAAATGTCCACATCAGGCCTCAACATGACAACGTGAAACTTGCACCTTGAAATGGGTCCCTGTGTCTGTGCTATAAAATTTGCTCAGAGTTTGCTCCTTTACATGAAATTATCTGATGCTTCAGGTTCAAGTCATTTCCTACTTCCTTTTCTTACTTTTTATTTCCATCTACCTGTGGTCGCCGTAAGATACGTAGTGTGCCCCCAGTGTTCATTAAAAGGATTATTTCTTCAAGATGGGTCTGTATATCCTTCCTGAATGGCATGTCGTCATGAACTATGACTGAGAAGAGATTATTTTGCAGAGCAAATCTAATTAAGACTTTGTTTAAATAAATTAAGGTGCTGCAATTGCAGGAATAGCAAAGTACTCTAACCAAAAACAAATTAGCTCATTATAGGCTAAAGCAAACTGATAAAGTAAAGCAACGATGATCAAGACATGATAGACAAGATTCTAGCAAAGAGCGCATGACACCAAGAATATAATTAGGGAGCTAATGACTAAATAAGGAGCAGGTGTTGTAATCACCAAGAACCTGAAACAGGGAAGCAGGACATAAATACAAAAGAATACATAAAGGGGAAATCACAACAAAATTAAAAAGGAAGCAAGTCTAAAAATATAAAGTTGACCAAGGAATACACAACACATGAGAACAGAACAAAATGAAAATAAAAATAAAAACAAAAACAACGAAACCCCAACCTGAGCCCAACTGATAATGCACACAACAAGATGTAAAATATAAACTTAACAGTAATATTCCCATTTAGTTTTGTGGAAAATTCGCATGGAATTACAGAGACAGAAATACACTAATAATACCATGCATTGTGAATATACTTTGCAAAATACTTTCACCTGTTGCATTTTAGCATACAATCAAAATTGCAAATTGGTGAGTTGTCAGCTTGTGACAGTTGAGGTCCTGTCACTATGCCTCAGATTAATCACGTGCCCTGGCTACTTGGCCACATGGATATCCTTTTGGTTGACTGGTCAGCGTGCATGACTCTCACCTGGGAGGCTGAGGTTCAAACCTACCTGGGCCCTCCTTTGTCCTGCCACAAGCTTATTAGTCTAATCGGGCAAATCCAAAGGTGTTGGACATTATTATGCAAGATTCCATAGTACAGAGGGTGAAAAAGTACAGTTCAATGGAAACTGCAACTGTGTAGGGAAGAACCGAATAATTGCTTTTTTGCATTAAACTGAATAGCAAAACCGATCAATAGTTGCATTTCAAAACTTAAAAGAAAAAAAGAGAGATAACTTACTAAAGTTTAAAAGATGAATTCATTAGTGCTTCCATTATTAATGTGATTAAAGAGCTACCTAAATACAATCATGTTAAAAAACATTCAACAAAATTAGTCTATTAGGAAGGTATGCTAACATTGATTGGTTGGCTTAGGGTTTTAACAGACTCACTCTGCTACCTCTCTGTACAAATGCACATTGGTGGAGAGATTTCTAGACTCAACGGTTAAAAAATGGCAATACATGATTATGTGGATTTTCACATACAGACCATTTTTTAACCCACTGAACTTGTAAAATGACTTCACACACAAACACATTTTTCAAACCTTTTTTAATTTAAATCTGGCAGATGTGATGATTTCTGTGTTCAAAAGGGGTTCATATGCATACAAATTGTTAAATGTGAGTCAGATTGCATTTGTTCAGCTTTTTTGTATGTGGGATTTTGAGACTTCTTTTACACATCCAGAGTATCCTTGGTTTCAGAAATACATATGCAATATATGTCCATACCATGGCTGAAATAAAACCAATGACTCCAGGTTTATCCTACAAAAAACAATTTGGCTTGTATCACACACACAAAAGAAGAAAAAGAAAAACAGTCAGATGCTGTGACAATGATTTTGTGATCCTTACTGACCTCATTGGGGCTTTTTCTTTTCTTTTCTCCTTTTTTTGGTGTGAGAATTGATTTATTACTTTTATTTTCATTTTCCCTCATTCTACCCTGTCGACCATCTCACTTATTCATGACTGATTTTGTCTCATGAAAGCCCAAGAAATGGGCACACTGCAGGTGTGGATCATTCACTAATGCTTTCTTCCATAACAGTCACAGACATTTGGCAGACTGACAAAAACAGCTTTTCATAGCGCTGCCTCCCTGAAATACATGAGATCCTTTCAAAGGTTAGCAGTTGTGCTCAGAAGTTTGCTTTCTAACTTTAGTTTCAACAACAAAACTTAAGACTGGACACATTTTTCACATTTCCTTTTTATCTAAATGTCAGTTAAGCTTTTTTATCCTTTTGTAGGATGAACCAAGCTTAGGTAATCATACCTGCAGGGCTTCACATCAGATAATGTGATCTTATAGTAGATAGAATGGATACCTGAAGCTGTCACAAAAAAAAAACGTGTTTTCTTCAGAGGAATGCCCATAAAACAAGTGAATAAGTGAGTTATTTGATGATTTTTCTATATCTTATTTGATTTATTATTATTATTCCAACAATCTAACATCCATTTCATTTTTAAACAAGAAACCTTCTTGCTGTGAGACAACCGTGCTTACTACCATACCACCGTAACATTACTTATTATAAGTAATATAAGTAATATTTATACTTATTTTGCAGGCATTCCGTAAGTTAATTGAAAGGTTTTGTTTCTTGCGAAGTGATAAAATACTTCTAAATAGATTTCTTATGTTATTTATTTAGTTAGGGGTTAAAATGCAAGCTCCCTATCTTGTTGGTTAATATGAAGCAGCCAATCAGACTTAAATACTTACTCGTGGAAACATTAGTGACGTGGCTCATGTGCCTGGCAAAGTTAAAACAAAAGGAAGCAGCAACTAAAAAAGAAAGATTGTTTGGAGCAAAATAAAAGCAAAAATGACTGATTCAGATGGGAAACAAACTCTTGTTTCACCATCCATCCATTCCACTTCATGGTCCTGGGGGAGCTGGAGCCTATCCCAGCAATTAGCAGGCGAGAAGCAGGGTAATCCTGAACAGGTCGTAAGTCCATTGCAGGGCCGACTTAGAGAGACAAACAACCACACTCACTTCTAGGGAGAATTTAGAGACACCAATTAGCCTAACATGCATGTCTTTGGACTGTGGGAGCAAGCCAGAATACCCGAAGAAAACTCATGCTTACACGTGGAGAACATGCAAACAGAAAAGCCCCTGTTTGAACTCCTCCTAGCTGAGGTGACCTTCTTGCTGTGACCACCACACCACTGTGCTGTCTTATTTCACACTGGATTTTATTACATGGACTCCATAAAAGACTACCTCAAGGTTAGAGTCCACAGCTTGGAGATCTGCCATCTTGGCTGACTAACAGAGGTGATTGTTTACAGGCTCTTGCACAGTTGAGGTGTCAATTGACAGATGTCAGGACCACACACACATACGTTTTGTGATACAGCTTCATGGAAAACAAAACTTAGGTAGGTCACTTCTTTTTCAAAGGCAAACGTAGGTATGTAACAATTCAGCAGAAGGACAGCAGGAGACTGAATACTGAACTAACATTTACCAGACAAACACAACTTCAAATAAACTTTTCCTGTATTTGCTAATTTGCCATTTTCTTCATGGCATAAATATGATTCTCCTTTTCTCAGATGTGTACACTAAAGTTTCTCACAAGGAAGCGTCTACAACCACCAAATCCTCTGTTTTGTTTTTTTGCCCTAACCCTATTTTTTTAACATTCCCTTTATGGTTGCAATAAGGCCATTCTTAGAAGATTCTAAATGGTTTATCCTAATGTAGTCGAAGATAATTAATTTTGCAAAGTGATAAAATACTAACTGAAACATTGCTTAATCTTTTTTTTGCAAACATCTTTGTTATTGTTACACACCACAAATCTGATTAGTATAACTAGAGTAAGTTCTGCTTGATATCTGCCATAACTGACAAAAATGTTTCTCAACATTGGCAAGAGAGTTACTATTTGTATACATGATATGGTGTACTGATCAGTGTGCTGCTTTCAAATCAATTTAAATTGTAAAGATTCAGTAGCACATTATATAAACCAGCAAACATGCCTCCCAAAGTTTTCAGGTACTATTTTTTCTTCCAATTCTCATGTTCTTTAATCATAATTTCCCAGTCTAAAACTAACATTATATAACTTTTCCCCTAAGCTAAATCTAGAAGTTGAGTGACAGTTTGAATGATAGAAGGAGTTTAACATCTTAACCTAATATACTTATTAATGCTTTTTGTGTATTACTCCACAAATGCAGTAGACAGATCTAAAAGAAGCCAGTGACAGCAAACAAACAATAACATTTATTTATTGGTTCATACGTTATACATTTCATGATATAATAGCGATATATTATTATTGGCAAAGATACTATAATCCAATTGCATTTCTATACATAAATACAAAATCTGAGGTAGAGCCTCAAAGATTGATGATGTTGAAAATAATTAAATCCATTTCACATTTATGATATATATATTTTCTATCTTTTACACATCACATACATTTTAAAACATATCTTTTTTATAATATAGCTATATCAATTTTAAAATCAAATGAATGTCATGGGCGGTTGGAGGCACATATCTATATCCATAGGCAGCAGTACCTCACATAAAACACACAGAAATATATGACATTACTCAAGTAATTAGAAATTTAACCTATGCATCCATAGGTCACACAATAAAGTGCCAAAAAGACACAACAGACATAATAATAGGAATACTGGTACCATATGAGACAGACAGCTATGCTGTGGTGTTATTTTTGAAATACATATAATTTTCTACCATTAGAGAACATCTATAAGGCCAATGGTTACCTGAAGATGTTTTGTAACGTATTGGCAAACATCGAAGAACACTAAATGTTATATGAATGGCAGTATCTCGACTTCCTATACGTGGATGACACATTCCTTTTTTTATTTCATATTTTTCTGTTTTCACTAGAACCCTAGTTAAAGTACTCTTTCTTTGGTTACTTATACTGCCCAAAGTTGACTTGTAGGCCAAAATAAATTAAATTTCCTTTCGTTGCCTTTTTTTTTTCTTTTACCTCTTCTGTAACTGGACAACAACAACCCTTTGTTTCTTACTTTATGTTGAACAAAAAGTTCTCTAAAGTAAACATGCACTGACTTATAATATTAAGAGAAAAAAGCTAAATTTACATGGACATTGAGTTACAGCAACACAAACTGCACATGCAAGCTTTTCACTTGATACATTATATGAAGCAGTGAGGTTAACTAAACTCTAAGCTGTTTTTTCCCCCCCTCTAACACCAAACGTAGGGAATCCCTGACGAAATGGAAACACAGGGACACAAAACTTATATTTCATAGGCTGTGACCCTAATTGAAATGATCAAAATCATTCAGGGCATAAAAGGCTTTTGTCATTAAAGTCTTTCTACTTTGAACAAAATCCGTACTACACACAACATGTGGTTTTAATTAGCAAAATGCTCCATTAGCAGCCCCTTTCTAAATTGTAGCCATATAATTTCTTTTTTTGGAGCAGATCACCATAAAAGGTTTGCTATACTCAAGAATTCAAGTTCACATTTTGTTCCGCAAGATCCTCTCAACATGAATAAAAAGACAGACAACAAGACGAGGCATTCCAGGAAAAGCTGCCTGGAAATCCTCCGATTCTTTCTGCATTTTACTCTGAAACTGGCCATGCAAACCTCTGATTGACAGTTGAGTGGAGTTCTGCATAACTAATACACAGACAAACACACTTACAAGCATACACAAACACACATTATTATCACATTTAAGCAAATGGAAGGAAATGCACGTCTTGAAAGCAACGCAATGTAGCAAGCAAGCTATTTAACATCTTTGTGCTCATTAATTGATTATGTTTTGCTTTCAAACAACCTCTTTAATTGTATCTGTGCTATTTTCATGTCAAGGTCATGAAAAGTCATGGCTTAGAGAGAAATAGAAAGGGAGAATATTAGCAACAGTTATTGCATCTTACATTAAAACACATGTAAAAGCCTGCAGTGTTAAAAGTGTAATCAAGCCAATCATGACTTTGGGACAACATGAAAAGACCTATCCAGCTGGTCAAAATGAGCAAAGGACTCATTGCTTCTGAGTGGAAACTTTGAGGTTAAAAGATCCACAGCCCACAAAATAAAGCCAGTCTGATAACCTGCTGAGCTACAGTGGTGAAACATCTGCAGATGACTTTTACTCTCTAGAAACACACCTAAAGTAGTACAGTAGTTGTGCTGATGGTGTCTAAACAGCATGGCTTAAAAGGAAACAGGTGCTAAATTGCAGTAATTTGTCTGATTCTCATGGACCACAGTGTTAAATAGGGAACCAGAAAGCTGCTAAAAGCACTGGTTCTACTTTCTCCATATGAAAAACAGACTGCAGTAAACTGTCGATAAAATCTCAAGCTGAGTGCACAACATTCAAAAGTTACTTTTTAATTGATTTTAATTGATTTTTGCTCTTTTTTTAAAGTACATCACACACATGATGACACTCGATTAACACTTCTCACCATTGGTTGTGTCACTTAGACATCCTTTGCAGCAACAGCAAGCAGTTTGGAGGTCCTTACAGAGTTGTATTTTGATTTTAGGCTTTTGGGACACTGCTTCCATTGTATTTAAACATGAGGGTAGCTCTGCTGTCTGTTTTCTGTGCACTGGATGCCATTATTCCTGCAACTACCAAAGTAGTCTGAATACCTGAGACCCTGTTTTCATGTGGACACACAGAGAAGCAAGATGGATAAGTCTGAAATGACAAAGAGGTGTCCAAAGCTCTACCACAAAACATCAAAAGACAAAGTACACTTCCTGGAGAGAAGGAAGCAATTTTCTAGTCTAATCTTTGTCTGCTCACACATAACAGCAGCTCCTATCATTGTGAGAATGCAACAACACGCACACACACTACTTGAATATAGTCTTTTTTTCATGAAGAGTGCACCTTATACAAAATATTCCAACTTTGCAAGAGAAACATGGAGACACATTGACATACACACACACATACAAACACTCAATCTCTGTCTTGCTAGCTCTGTCCTCTGCTGGAGGCTTTATATATTTATATATATGTATATATATATATA
Organism: Atherinosoma microstoma; assembly: GCA_037177055.1. Lineage (NCBI taxonomy): Eukaryota > Metazoa > Chordata > Actinopteri > Atheriniformes > Atherinidae > Atherinosoma > Atherinosoma microstoma. Next base: position 4,706,762 of record JBBBVU010000001.1, on the reverse strand, counting down.
TTTATATGTATGTCTATGACTATATATGTGTATATATTCATATATTTCTATATTATGTATTAAATATGTTTACACTACTGATGTAATGTGCAATGTAAAGAAGATTTTCACAGATGGCTGAACAAGTTCACATCACATAAATACACATTTGAAATATATGTGCAGAGAGAGACTGTGAGGTCAGTTTTTGAGACCTGAAAAGGTTAATTGGCCCAGTTATCGCCTACCAAGGGATGGATAGACTATACTAGTGGTTTTCTACACTAAAAAGGTGCACTGTTACATTCTAGGATGATATAAGAATACAACTTAATAGTAGACAAAGAGAGAGGGTATCATACATGGTCCCTCAGGTTCAGAGAGAAAAATAGATCCAAGCTTCTATCACACTGCTGAGTCTTCAAAGGCCAAAGTATATCCACTGAAAGTGGTAATCAGTTTGTATTCGCTCCTCTACCGGGACGTAGGAGGCACAAATTGCAGATCTTGTAATCTATTTTTGACAAAGCAAGAGCGACTGAGCAGTAGCTGATATAACTATATGTATATACTCCTGGATAGGAACAAAATCTAATAACATAGCATATTGTATCTTTCTTTTCTTTTGTGCTGCCGATTATATTTTATACAGAGATGAAACCAAACGCAGATCCCTGCTGAGCTCATTGAACTTTTTTTTTTTTCGTCGTTATTGTTGCTGTTTTTTTTTCGTGGTGCTCAATTTTCTTTTTTTTTCCTGTGTCTGCTTGCACCAACAAGATCGTTATCTCAACAGAGAAATATAATGGCACGCACACACGCACACATACAAACACACACAACTCCATAGGGAGCAGCTATGGTCTAATATTGCAATTGCAGTCTGAGCTGTGTCATTTATTGACACAATTTTTCTCTTGGAATAAGGTTTCCTGGGAAGAGTTTTGAAGTAATCAGCGGTCATGTGAGAGAGGCAATGGCTGCCCCTTAACTGAGTATGAAACAGTTGAGGAAGAGCAGACTCCATTTGGGCCAATAGCCACTCTACTAGCCACTCCTCCATGAGAGAAGACAGGAAATGGTGAAAAGTAAAGGAAGAAGGAAGTCTGTTTCCGCATCCGTGATAAAGAAAGGACAACTAGAAGTAAATACGGTGAAGTACGGAGCATAAGACAAAGAGCAAGAAGGAGGAAGGGGGTGAGAGGTGAGAAGGAGAATACAACCTGCAAGCAGGCATCCTGCCCCCCCCTCCCAGAACCTCCTGCAAGAGTTGGAAGTGGTTGGAGAGTTGCTCCCAGGATGGCTGCTACTGGTAGGAACCAAGCTGGAAGTCCTTTGGGGGCAGTTTGAGACCAAGGGAGCTGGTTCCAAGTGGGTCAGTCATGTTCTTGTAGCGTTCTCCACGGTGCTTCATTAGGAAAGGACCCCAGTCAGGCTGAGGGGAACAGACCAACTTCAGACGCTGCAGGAGAAAACACAGACTGTTTGTCACAGATTCATTGCATACATGACAGCATAGATGCAAGCTGTTGAATCAAAATGAAGATTTTTATGTGATTAGTTGGTTTTCTTAGCAACACTTGACATGTAATGGATTTTAATTTCTATTCAATTTGGTTTCATCTGTTTTAATTGTATTGAATTATACTAAAGTGCATTTAACTGCATAGGAATAATTTGGTTTTTAAAGAAAATATCATTGGATGGAATCAAACTGAAATTATTATAATTTAAATGAATTTAATTGCATTTGGGATTTTGAATGGATTGAAATGGAAATTAAAAGCAGAATTAATTACGATGTCCAACTGTAACTGAACGCACTATAATTGGACTGAACCGGATTTCCTTGAATTAAACTAGATTGAAATTGATTTCAATGAATCATAGTTGAATACTGCACAATCAATAACAAGATTGAAATGAGTTAAACTTTATCATAACTGGATTAAATTTATCTTGAATTGAACTGAATCCTTATTGGATAAGTTTGAAACTGATCTTAAGTGAATTGAAATGGTTTGTATTTTACAGAATTTAAATTGGAATGCATCTAAATGAATCGTATTGAGTTGCGTATGATTAGATTTAATTGGACTGTATTTATTTGAACTCAATTTCCTAATATTCAAGAGAGAGGTCAAGAGGTTTTATTTGTCACATGCAAAAAATGTACAAGTACAGCAGCAGTGAAATAAAGGTTGTAACTACTCCAGCAACTGTGCAAAAACATGCAAACATTTTAATATCTAAATAAAGAAGAAAGAAGGAAAGCTTCTTTGTCTCGTCCTGTCACCCTGAGATTTTTAAAAATCTCACATAAATGAAAGTATGGTGTTATCCCTTTTGGTTGCAAAACATCATCAAAACATGCGAGGTTTGAGTTGTTTTGCAGTGGTACCAAATAACTTTGCCTTGATGTTTAAGTAGAAAGCTGCAATTATTACATACTGTAATTATCGTAAAGCAAAGCAAAGAAATGAATTTGTTGAGTTGGAAGAAAATCTGTGATTGAAGCTGCTGTCAGAGATACTGAGGAAGCAAAAATGTTTGGACAAAAAGCCACAATCATCATCACCCATTAATCAAAGCATTTAGAAGAGTCCCACAAGTCTCCCAGAAAAATGTTCAAATTACTCCTCAGCCTGCAGCTTGTTTCCTCATGCTAATGAGTGAAGGATGAGGCCAATGATTTCTAAGACTGCTTGTTTGTTTGTTTTTGTGTATGAAAGAGACAAAACAAAACATACATTACAATGTTTTGCCACAGTTTCATATGAATTATTACCTCAGCTATGGTGCCGGGGGCCAGGTACATCTTTACGAGGAACATGATGGGGATCCAGATGACAGAGCAGGTGACCATGAGCCAGCCCATAACCATGGACCAGGGTGGGTAGGTGTAGTCCTCATATGTCATCACCTTCCACTGGTACAGACTGAGTATCAGGATGCCCTGCACACATTAAGGAATCCAAAAAATGTACTTTAAATAAATTCCCCTTCTTTCAAGAACTACTTCTGACTCATTTTGATGGCGCAGTGACATTTATCATTCAAATTCCTGAAGCCGTTGTTACCCAACAGTGTCCCAACATTTGGAATCTGCACTTCTTTTTTCCCTCCCGGCGCATCACTTTTCAGTAGCATTTCACTTTACAGCGTCACATGCTAGCAACTGGATATCAATAGATGGACTGTTTTGAATGATTGTGGCCGATTCAGCAAAGAAACCCAAGAGAACTTTATCGGAAAAAGTGAGGGAAAGAAAAAGAGAAAGACACAGAGCAAGAGGTAAGACAAAAGTCAACATCAGACTAACTTTTCCTTGGTGGAGAGAGCTCACGGAAGAGACAGGATGCAAGACGGATGCCGAATTAGCCGCCATTAGGGGGCGCCTCATTAAGAAAATCTGCCAAACTTCAGTAGTGGGGCTTTTAAAAATCTAATTATCGTCTATAATGTTTGGCTATGCCATACCTCCTGTTAGATTTCTATTTCAAGTCCTCGTGAAACAGCTCGACACATGTCTAACATAAAAAGGTTTTGGTTGGTGTGGTCACATGACTTTTGCCATGCTGAAGCAACATAACGAAAGCGTTATGCAACAAATCCACTTCATAAGGTCGACACAGAGTCGAGCCACTACCTGTGCCTTTGCTTGGGTTTGGTTTATTCTTAGTTTAAGTTCTGTTTTTAGATCATCCTGCCTTAGCACCACTTTCTACTTGTTCAAGCAAGAAATCTTAGGAGTTTATTTTATGAAGTCCAGGTTTTTGGTCTTATCTCCTCACCAATACCATGGATTATGACAAAGACCATTTTTGACAGCAAATTTTGTTTCTTACTGTAAACATTCACTGTAATTGGAGTCATCAGGCTCATTGCAATGATATCGTAAGTGAAATAATGAGCCAAGCTCAATATGAGGTTGCAGCTTGACTCGCAAGGGAAATAAGCCAAGCCATCCAAACAGTAAGCCGGCAGATTTACAACCATGTACATGAAAACGTCTTGTCCTCATGTCCAAATAGTGTCACAACAAAAGACACAGAAATTATGATACGCTAATATTTTACTCTGTATTTTGTTTAATTACAGCAGTGTTGACATGATGTCAAATATAATTATGTATTTATGAATAACCATGAGTTTCTAAGCCTCACCCCACCTGCAGAAACTGACAGCAAAAATTAAATAAGTATTAAAAGGTGCTGATTACTGATAAATATTAGAAAAAAAATTCTATTATTTTCAGTGTTTCTTTTGAAGGTCTTCTATTATTATCTTTGTTATCATTATTATTACAAGCTTTGTAA
>JBBBVU010000001.1:4683031-4698427 GCA_037177055.1 Atherinosoma microstoma | reverse complement strand
GGTGTAACATTGCAAAAAAACAGAACCACTGAGCGATCCATCGACCTTCAGACTTGTTGCTCAAAGTTCATGACCAACAAGAGTGAAAGGTCACTTTGCAGGTTGGTCACGTACTCACCGTAGAGGTAGGAAATCCCCACCAGCTCAAAGATAGCAATGATGACCAAAGAATAGGAGGCTGCGAATGTGTCCACCAACTGCAGCATGTACATCCCACTCTACAGACAGACAAAATATCACAAACACAATTCAGACCTTATCCTACAACGATATCCCTCCCCTCATTTTTTTGTCTTTTACCTTTTAAGTTGTTTTGTACCATTACGTTCTCACCAGCATGTATGTCATCATAAGAAATGACAAGAAAAAAATCCCACATTCGACAGGATTTTGGCCTTTTTGTGCTTGTGCCATACCTCTGTGATCATGGGAAAGCCCAGGATGAAGAAGGCGGCGCAGCAGACCAGGGTGAAGGGTGCTTTGTGCTTCCTCAAGTACTTTGGATATTCATCAGATACGGATGTGACAATGGTCTCAATGGTGGCAAACTGGGATGGAGGAGATTGGGAGAAAGAAGGAAAAAATTGTGAGAAGGCAAGAACGAAAAGGGATGAAGGGATGGGGAAGTCACTGTTGTCCTTTAGGGATAAGAAACAGATTTTACTCACAGAGAACATTAACTAAATTAAATCATGCTGAATTTTCTTTTGATTGAAAACACATGAGTGAAGCTGGGTTTTTTTACCACCACAGAAAAAAAATTGTCTAATGATGCCAGATTGCTGCAGCATGTCAACCGAACAGCCTTCAGTCAGTCAGTGGTTTTCCTATTTAAATGAGAGCAGCTGTTGCTGTCAAAATTTCAGTATCCTGAGTTGTGAGGCATTTTTATTCTTTTCATCCAATGAACACAATTTACCATAATTGAATTCATTTCCAAAACAATTAAAAGGAGCATTTATCTAATCCTGAGAAGGAGAAAACAAAAAAAAGTGTTCAAAATTAACTTTACAGGAAAGAGCCGTGACAGGTGGAGTCAGCCCAGAGAACAGCAAATCTGACATAATGCTGAAATGGGCTCTGAACCCAGAGGAGACTGGTGGATGAATATATAAACTGGCAAATTGAGAGAGGTTGGTGTCGTCTGAGCGTATGCATGAGAACACAGTAGAAACGCACTGGCGCCGAGCTATCTGCCACTTCTGTGCTCCTCTCCATCCTCCTGAGCTCCCAAAACTAATTTCCTGTCAACACCCCAAGCCTATTACCACCGAGCTGTTTCCTGCAACAAAGCCACCAGCCTCTCTCCTCTGAGCTGCCGCTGCCAAGGCAAAGTAACATCATCATTTACAGCTACTGTTGACTTGTGTCTTAATGTGCCACTGTGCCCTCTGCTCCTCTGCTCGGCTCAGGAGCATCACTTGAAGGAGTTAGTGCATGAGAAATTGTTTGTTCAGGATCATACCTGGAGGTGCTCTGGACTTTGAAAACATCCCCGAGAATGAAGTGTTTGATCACTGAAGATGCATCCGGTGAATTAGTGCAGCAACTGGCACAATTAGTGTTGGGAACAGCAGTGTGATGGTGAAAGGGTTTATTAGGAAACGTTGCTATAATAAGAACATTTACTGACTTCATGGCTGTTTGAGGTCAACGAATCAAAGTGCAAACACAACACTGACAAGTTATAGAGAAAACAGAAAAAAACTTCTTATTTAAACACTAAGATGACCCAGAGCAACTTTATAATTAATGTGATGAAAGTTACTTCAGTTTCTTTTTGCTTCAGTTTTGGTCTCTGCCTGCTTGGTTAAGCACATAACTATTTGACACGTTCTTGGTTAAAAATATTGATTGCAAATTATAAAAGACAGAACTTACCCAAATAAGCAACAAAGATAAATTTAGGAATCAAGGACAGCTGTAGCCGTCAATCTGGAGTTGACAACTAATACTGGTATCATCTTGGAAGCACATTTTTTACGGTTATATGGTGTACATAGTCTTTTATTTGTCCATGTATGTATGTGTTCATCTGAGTGTGCATATGTGAGGTTTTTCCACCAGTGTTTTTGCAGTTTCGTGTAAATTCCTTTCATTTAAGTTGTATTTAGTAAGTGATTTGTAAGTATGACAATTTTCAAATTTTCAGTTACAAATCTAAAAGATTGTTTGATATCTTTTTTTGTCTTAGGATTCATTAATCATGCTGTTTAGCTTTATTAGACAAATGAGTTACTTTGTGTTGAAGACTGGTGGAAACATAAAAACCGGGACTCCCAACCACACTTCAAAAAGATGTATGTTAGATTAAGTGGTGATTATAAATGCTATAAGTGTAAGCATGCTTGTATGTGGAAATTAATGACTTTTGAGACTTCTTATGTAGTTCCTCTGACTACCATTAGAGGTTGCACTGAATATAACTATACAGCAAATCAACATTGTCTGAATGGCTCATACGGTCATTTTTTAAAGGAAAATAGTCCATTTCTTTTTCTTTTTTAAGATTGTGTGCTCTGGTGACCTTAATTGACCAGTAGCTGGACAGGAAAGGGGGTCAGAGAGAGAAGAGGTGACAAGCAGCCTCTGCTTATGGGGTGGCTGCTCTATTAGGTGATCTAAATGCCAGTCCTCAAATTGCAATATTTTTAGGACAAAATGAAGCAATTATTGTTTTGTAATGACTAAAAGTTGGGGACAAAATCAACCATAAGAAGCCATTTAAGGACCGAGCATCCCTGGTGTAAATGATTCATTAGTTTGGAGATGTTTAACTGAGGTTAAACCATGAACATGGCCCTCTTCATTTATGTTTTATCCTCATTTAAAAACCCTGATTACTACAGGCAAAATGTGTGTTCAGGACAATGAAAACAGGGACAAATAGACTGAAAATCAACTTCTATCCCAAAGCAATGACGCCGCAAAACTTTAATTTAATCTGAAATACCAACAGACTATCATTTTAAAGGGGTATGTTGGTGGGCTTTTTTTTTTAAATATCAATTTTGTGCTGAAATGTGGTTGCATTTAAATCTGATCAGTAAAGATCAGAATGGAACTGAATTGAGGTGACCAACTGTTTGCCCTGTATTAACTCCAAATCTGAAGATCTTTATCTTTAGTATTACATTACAGGAGTTTTTAAGGTGAACATGCTAGATAATTTTATATATATATATAGTTTATATTCATATTTTAGTTGACATTTTATGTCATAATAAGGTCAGAAAAAAAGTTTGATTGAAAAAAAAGGCCACCAAATCAACATAATATGCCTGAATTGTTAGATTTACTTCATTGTTGTTCCAAAACTTTAACCTCATCTTATTAGTTTTAATCAGTCTCATCACACAGACATCCTCAGCTCAAATACCTGGAGAGCTCCAGCACTTGAGCAGAAATGAGCCGCAGCAGGTGGCACAGATGGGTAATTATATTAATTGGGTCAATTGTTTGCAGTGTTTATGTGTCATTCAGTGGAGCTGCGATAATTCAGTGTTTACTTTGGTGCAAACAAAAGTCAAGAGACCCGTGTTTTTGACATCGATTTTTCACAAATTTCATGATAGTCATGAAAAATAGGACAAACTAGTACAACTACAACACAAGTCAGATATTTTGTTCTTTTAAATATATGCAAACTAAGCAATGAAATTCTTTTAACTTGCTGTCTTCCTTCGTCTGTTCCTTTAATCTTATAAAAAAGCTTTTTTTCCCCCTTTTTTATTTACATGTTGCCTCAGATAATGGCATTGTATATTAATTCATCAGCTAGACAAAAACTAGGGTCTGCTCCAAATGTAATTTCCGCTGGTTAATGTTCCTGATTGAGTGAAATCGCCTGGATGCTTCCAAGACTATAAGAGCTGAATAAATTCTTCATGAGAAATGAGAGAAATTATCTACTTTAGCGCTGCAAACACTAGACCATCCTTTATCAAAGTATATAAAACTGCCACACAATTCTTAATATGACAACAATACATTGTGGTTTTGGTGGGGTTCTATCCCCTTTTCATCATTTTAAATGATCAACATTGGTGATGACAGAATATTTTTAACAAAGGCAACAAAGTACATTTAACGCACGTGCAATCATCCAGTTTATCAACCAACAAATGGGTTCTTACGAGCGTAAAGGCAAAGTGCTGGTTGCTCTAAAATAGGGATCAACAGCTCTGAACCTCTCGGGCCAGTATCCTGCAGGTTTTAGATGTTTCCCTGCTGCAACACACTTGTTTCAAATCAAACGGTTCCCAAGTTCTGCACAAGCCTCTTAATGACTCCACTGATTTGAGTCAGGTGTGTTGCAGCAGGGAAATATCTCAAACCTGCAGGACACTGTCCCACAAAATTGCTGATCCCTGCTCTTTAACATTAGCCGTAAGCTTCAAAGTTCCAATGAGAATCACTGACATCTAGTGGTAAAGATTGGCAAAGAAATGAGCTCAAAAGCCAAGCTCAGTTGTGAACGTAAAGTAGCCTGCTGTGGTCAAATTCTTCCAGAAATAAATGTGTTTTCATCTGTGGGTGGATCCAGTGGCCTCAGGTGCAGCGAGGACTGCACTACAGGTTACTACTTCAAAATTGTGTAAATGTATTCTGTCTTCTTCTATGGTCCTTTTAAGGCTTTACTTATCCCAAACATTGCTCTAGCACCTCTCAAAAAAAGCTGATAATGCATTTTTAGCATAGAGCATTCTCACTTCACCCACAGAGTTGTTTGTTCATTCACAGACACTGTAGTAAAAATGGTGGCACAAATATGGCAGCTGTCATGTGTGTATGTCAAGGCAAGTAGATATAAATGGCTCATTTTAAGATAATAAAAACATCATTATTTTAGTGAAGTAATTACATGCCAATAGAAACAGTTTTCAATTAAATTTTTCTTTTATTGACCTTTGATTTTGTGATGTACTGAACTGAGCTATACTACAGAAAACGTACGTTCTACTGTTGTTTTGGTTTTGAATCTGGTTGTTCCACTTGTTTTGCCATTATGAGCCAAAGCCACTCGGTTCAGTTTAGAACAAAAAAGGTTTTTACGTTAGATACATCACTTGCATAACCTCCATATTACTCACAAACCTTCATTGCGTCTCACATGGTGCCAGACAAACCAAACTCCTTTTGCTGACAAATGTACATAAAATAGCCAATTTAGGTTTCCAGAACCATGAAACTGAGACATTTTTTCTAGTCAATTGGGTTGAATGTTTCATTGGTTGACTGAACATGCAAAGAGCATCACTGAGATGGCTAGCTGATGGGCATTTATGTTCATGAAATATTCTATTGAGGTTAATGAAAAGTGACAAAAGGCAAAGGAGGCCATTTTCTAGGACTATCCGATCAGAACCCTGGACTTCTGTGCATGGGGGTTACAGTTTTCCCCATTGCTGATAAGTCTGTTTTCTTGTCATGCCCAGATTCAGTTGACAATATTAATTTCATTCCCAAAACTGAGTGTGTCCTCCGCAGAGGTTGGTATAGCTTGGAGCTCGGATTCTTTTCCCATATCTTGCAATCAGACACATTGCTTTTCCTCATAAACCTTTTTTTCATAAATATGTTTTTTTTGCTCTAAACTTGCAAACTTGTCTTTTATTCTATTAATAATTTATCATGGGGACATGTGAACTGCATAAAAGCATCCATACAGCAGTGCACACACAGTGAAAGTGCAGTGGTTACCATGGTATCCAGTCCAAGAGTCAGGAGCATGAGGAAGAAGATGATCGCCCAGAAAGGAGACAGAGGAAGTCTGGTCAGAGCCTCTGGATACACCACAAATGCTATGCCTGGACCTGATACACACACACACACACACACACACACACACACACATATGCATATTATGTACACAAATGTGGATACACATACACTGTCTTGGTTTAGAGATGAGACTGTTTCACAGAGCAGCTAGTTGGGTTATCTTACCCTCATCTGCTACCTTCTCTATGGGCACCTTTAACTCATGAGCCATGAAACCAATCACAGAGAAGATCACAAACCCAGCAAATATACTAGTGGCGCTGTTTGTGCAAGTCACTATAATGGTATCCCTGCAATGACAAAGAAGACAGAGAGACGGAGGGCACTACATTACCAAAGACTCTTGTGCCTGCAGGAGTGCTACAATATTCAAAACATGAAACGTGTAAAACATGCTGGTATGCGCTACTGTGCAAAATGGGACTTCCCTGTCCTACATGGACAAAAATTAAAGGTAAAACAGTGCCCTCTGGTGTCAAGAAAAACTCTCTGTGAATACAGGGCTGTTTTTCACAGAAATTGTACACAAAGTGGTGCCAAAACATTGTTTTTGCTTTGTTCTCTCAGTACAACAAAATGAAAAGTAATATTGGAATGAAAATAGAGACACATGATAAATAAAAAAGTGCTAATATCTATGTTAGTGGTTTGGAATTGTAAGTAAGGAGAAAAGAAAGAGCTTTCACATTAAACGCTGACATTCTATCAGACAGACACAGCATCATGCATCTGTGACAGTTCAAATTTGTCTGACAGAAGCATAGTTTACCTTTTGAGTGTTTACCTGTAGCAGTTATTGTGGAACTTATTATAGGAGGAGAGCGTGATGAGGCCTCCCCACGCAGCCGACAGAGAAAAGAAGATCTGAGTGGCTGCATCTTTCCACACCTGAGGAACAGGGGGGGGGAGAGGAGCTGTGGGTACAGAACAAGCAAAAACTGGAAAATATTTTAGTGCATGAACATGTTCTGGGTGGTATTAAATGGGCAGCCATGACGTACCTTTGCATCATTAAGTTTCTCCCATTTGGGTGTGATAAAATAAAGGATGCCGTCACCAGCACCAGGAAGGGTCACCCCTCTTATCAGAAGGATGACTAGCACCACGTAAGGAAATGTAGCTGTGAAATAAACCACCTAAACAGAGAGATGACAACATAAGGAAACAACTACGCAGAGGGAGACATGAAGAACAGGATAGCTGATAAAGAAAAAATTAAAAAGGGCTTTATTCTGGGTTGAAATTGAATTTATGTTGCTTCCTTTTTTTTTCTTTTTTTTTTTTTACTTTTTCACAAGTACATCATGTTATTTTCAAAACACAATTGACAAATAGTTACTATCATAGTTTGAATGCACAGAAAAACATGATATAATCAACACATAATCACAGTGTAATCTCTCTTTTGTGTGAGCTTTCCATCATCATTTATACATAAACCAAATCAGGACCTGGGTCTCCACTTCAGTTCACCTGATATGTGCTGCATCACATCTCTAAATCCACTAGAGGGCAACACCTTACAAGATTTCTGCCTCAGATGTCTTTAATTCTTGGTTTCCTACTAGGAAAGAGGCATGTGATCACTGCAATGAACTTTTTCTGTCTGTCAGAAGGATGAAACAAAAATCCACCAAGCTAAATTTAATTAAACCTGGTGGTGGAGAGGACAGGGTTGTTAAACTTTGGTGCAAAATGGGATTATTTTCCTTGGAATACATAAGACACAAGATGATGGGGTATCTGTAACTTGTGATAGATGAAGGCAGTCTCCTGCTAATTTCCGTCTTAAACCTAACTTCTGGCTCTACACTGTAACTGGTCTGAGATTTTTAACACCCTGTCAGAGGTAATTAGAGGGAAAATTAAACTTAATGCCCTGAGTGTATTGTTTGGGGTTGCTCCCCCATCGCCTTCCCTCACCAGACCCAAAAAAGATGTTCAAGTCTTCACCATCCTGTTGGCTAGAGGGCTGATTATTTTCAATAGGAAATCAACAAGATCACCATGTCAGACCCACGGGATTAGAAGCTTTCTTTATTTTCTTAAATTGGAGAAAATTAACCGCATAATTAACCCACTGATGAATGAATTATTAAAGCACAGCCTAAATTTGATCATATATCTATTTATTCTTTCTACAGTAAGTTGTAACGTGACTTGTTTGATTTTGTTAGTTTTATCTCACCCTGTGACTGTGGTCCAAGATCACTTACCTCTTTTGTTTTATCTTCTGTATTCATTTACATGTCTATTCTAAATCATTTCCTTTTTCTTTTTTCTATAAAGAAAAATGTTTATTTGTAAGGCACTGGTCATTAACACCAACCCAAAACTGATTGTTTTTTCTCTTCCATCTCTCGAGGACATTTAGAACACACATTGCCTCAGGAGAGCCCACAGTTTCCCCAGAGACCCCTCCTATATCTGGTCACCATCTTTTTGAACTGTTGCCCTCAGCGAGGCGCTTTAGGTCTATAAAAGCAAAAACTAACAGACTGAAAAACAGCTTTTATCCCAGAGCTGTCACATCCCTGAACTCTGCTTCCAGGAAACAATGACTTATAGATAGAGCAATAATTTTTGCTGTCATTGAAATGTTAAATGTATTTTTTATTTATCTTATTTTATCATTATTTAATCAGTATTGCATGTTTTTATAGTGTTGCATTGCATGTTTTTATAGTGTTGCATGTTGTGTCCTATTTATTTTTTATTCATCTTAACATGTAGGTCCTACCTCTATTTCATTGTACTCATTGGATTCTGATATTTATGTATCTTGGAATAACCCAATAAAGAGTTAAAAAGAAAAAGAAAAAGAAACCAGCACGAGTCAAAAGTGAAAGGGCTGAATTATCTGACCACTTTCAGAGCCAAGTTTCCCTTCATTATCAAGCAAGGGCAACTTCTTAGATCTTTTTTCATTATTTAAGGAGAAATAATGTGCAGGATGAAACATTTTGTGGTCTATGCCAGATAATTTGAAATAGGCAAAAAAAAAAAAGGGATTAACACCAATGAAAAGGTTTTGACATCCTCCTCCTCCATCTAAATATGATTTAGATATAAATACTTTCAAATCCCTTTATTAGTTAATCTATTTGCAGAGAGTAGATGCTCTCAGTGAAGATACAAAATAAGTCCTGAGCTGTAAACCACACAAAGAGGGAGAAAATCAGTTTTAGTGTTCTGTTACCTTTCCTGATGACTTGATTCCTTTGGCTAAAGAGGCGTAGACGATCAGCCAGGCCAGGAGGAGGCAGCCTGCCAGAGGCCAGCGGATGTCTCCTGGATATTCAATCCCTTTAGAAATGTGCAACACATTATACCTGCAGGTGTGAATCAAACCGTTAAACTCATCCTCAACATAGATATAAAAAAAGATTCAACAATGTGCAACATAGATTCAATATAAAGGTGTAGATGCAAATTTACTTATTTTCATCAGGTTATTTATACAAAACATTGAGTCCTACGAGTCATAATTTTCTATTTGAAAAAATGTGGTATATATTTTCTGACATAAAACAATCTGGTTTTATGTTTCTTGACACAAATGTGTTGGATTTGCTATTTTATGGTGTTTATAAAAGGTGAGTATAATAATACATGTATTAACTTCATTTTAATAATTAATTGATAAACATTAATGATGTCATTTGGGTGATTTGTCTGCAATAATTTCAGGATAAAGTTCTCTCTGAATAAACTTAGTGTGGACAAGATTCACTCACTTGAAGTATTCTTCACTGGGGCTGACGTAGGTCTTGTTGCCATCGGCAGTCATGTTTATCAGCTTAGTCAGGTTTCCCACAGCGTTGGCAGACAGACAGAAAGTGGAGTTCTTGATGGAAAGGATGTTTTTGTCCCGCAGGATGCATGTGTCTGTTCCAATCAGAAACCAATACATGTGAACTGGGCAAGACTGGCAGGAATTTACTGCCCACTCAGGTTCTACGCTCAGATGGACAGATGGATCTGATTTACAAAAAAGGAGGTCTGACATAAGGCTGCTGCAACAGGGAGGCAGCAGAGTTCCTCCTCAGTGTTAAACAATCAACACGTATTAGAATTGTGTTTGCTTAGACAAACACTTTTATATTTTGAATGTAAATTCTTGGGTGCCTTATATCAGATATTTTCTATAGAAGAGATAAGATTATGCAAACAAGGAAATATGAACAGACAAAAAAAATTCCTTCTGCTTTTTAACATTTTCAGCTTTTTTTTAAAAAAATTACTTGCTATGCTCTCACAAATAAATATCTAAACACACAAATGAAACACACACTTAGAGGTAAAAATTGGACTTGTGGAGCTTGTTTCAAATAACCAACATTATATGTTAACTATTTTATGATCATGGGTATTTCTTTCTGGATTTTTGTACCATATTACAATCCAATCTTTTAAAGTACTGATGTAAACATATTATTTTATCATATCTTTAATCTAATTACAGTTTTAAATAAGAAAAAAACCCTAAACCAGTAAACAATCCAAAAAAACTGTAAGGTAATTGCTTTGAATTTTAATATTGGCAGAAAAACCAGTGTCTGGTTGAATGGGCCTGTAGTTCATGCTGCGGCCAGCAGAGGTCAGTGTCGAGCTCACTGCAGCACTGCAGCAGCTCATTCTGTACAGTAAATTTGTCAAGCAAGCAGTTTTTGTGCTGAATTCACAGAATCGCTGAAGGCAAATATTATGCAAAATGAACCCAAATTCGATTTTTAATTGACAAACATCGACGTGAAACGTCTCTGTGTTCCTGCCTTTACATTTCCCCTCAAGCAAAATGCTATTTTATCTACATTTTCATTAAAAACAAAACACGCCAGACTGCTTCAGCTTTACTGCAGCTTTAAAGGACAAAAACTGATTTATATCAAAGTATACAAGAAACGAAAAGACGTATAAGGTTTGTTTTAAGGGGGATCTGTGACACTCGGGCCCTCTTTTCATGCCGTTATTGGCTTGTATCTTTAATAAATGCATGAAACAGATAGATGAGCTGCTCCTAATTTGTTTCTAAAACACCGCAAAGATCGCAGGTCAGGATTCATTATACTGCAGGACACCTCAGCTGAGGGAGTCATGACGCATTGCGCATTGTGGAGAGAGAGGTGTTTCTGGTTTATGTGTGTGTGTGTGAGAGAGAGTGTGAAGGTGTGTGTCTTACCTAACAGCAGCATGTCTTTGTCCTTACATTCCACCGTGTTCCACTCATTCCTACAGTTAGCCCATGGCAGTGAGCCCTTCAACGAAGCGAACAGGTAGTACAGTGTCCAGCACATTATAATATTATAGTATATGGCTATCAAGACAGATATTATCAACATGGCAATCCCGCAACCTAAAATAAATAAATGAGACGAAATATATAAATTACTCTTAAGGGGAAGTTTAGATTGTGATGATGAAAGATTAAATTTATTTTTGAACATGTTTTAAGTTGAATTGTGGGGCTAGTTTACCTTGCAGAGCTGGAATGCATTTCCAAACTGAGACAGGCCCTTGGCTGGCAAACTGACCCAAGGAGACCTCCATCAGAAAGATTGGGATCCCGGCAATGCCCAGCATCGTTAGGTAGGGGATCAGAAACGCTCCTGGAAGGAAGTAACACACCAGGATACAGTTCACATTTTTCTTTCTTTTTTTTCTTTTTTTAAGATGGGGAAAAAAACTAAATAAATCTAACATGATCACATCTTTAAATAAATTAAACAGGGAAATCTCTAGTTTTCTGTGTCTGACAACATGGTTGTTGTTGGCTTTTATTAACTAAACTATTGTATGTAAATAAACCTCATATTTTCATGACTATAATAAGAATGTAACGTATTGTTGTCCATGGTTTCTAACCATTTAAATACATTCTCATATTCTTTTCTCTTTCATTTTGACCTTTTTTTTTTAAAGAATACAATCACTCCTTAAAATAAATTTTGTTAATATGTTTTCTTTTTCCCCCCTTTTTTAAGGGTAATATTCTTCGACTGGTTGAAGGCCTTACACCACAAACAAGCACCTCAGCGGAAGCAAAACGAAATTATTCAAAGTCTTCACTGATTTTTCGTTTGGTTTTGTGTCTGGAAACAAAACCAGTGACCCAGAACTCTTACCTCCACCATTTTGGAAGGCAAGATAAGGGAACCTCCAAACGTTTCCCAGTCCGACCGCATAGCCAACCATGGACAGAATAAAATCCATCTTATTTGACCAGTTTCCTCTGGCCTTATTCTCATCTCCCCCGTCATCATCATCGTCAACCTGAGAGGAAAACAAGCAGTCAATCATTTTTCAAAGTACTATTTAAAAAAAAAGAAAAAAAAAAGAAAGGGAAAACAACTTGATCGAAGAAGTCTTGAATCTAAACAATGAGGGGAATAATCGATAAGGCCGGGCCTGAACACAATTTAATAGGATTGTTATACTTTGCTCAAGAAGAAGAACCAGATAATGCCTTACTCACCCACAGGAAAAAATAAAGACATTTTAATACTACAATTAAAGAAGCTAGGATTTACTTTTAAACAAACATAACAGTCAGAGAATAGAAAGTCTTTAATACTTTCTTTTCATTTTGTTACTCTGAATGATATTTCCTTCAGATTTTTCCTACTGTAACTGGTGCATTGAACTCAACACAGAACTAATCTGAAGTTTCCAGACTCAATACAGTAGAACAGTAAATCCCCCCTAAGATCTTTTAATCATACATTTGCATTATTGTCACCTGCTTAAATTACATTTTGAAACACCGGTGCAAAGAAGAGAAGAGGGGGAAAGAACAAACAAAAACAAAAAAACAACAACTCTCGCCATGCTGAATCACAGCAGGATCACAACGAGCAGATTCATTAATACACAAATGTTTAGATTCATTAAAAATGTTTTTAAAAGAATGCGTGGGAATGCGTGTTTGCGTCTGTATTTAGGCTATGTAGCCTGCGTGTACGTGTGTGTGCGTGTGTGATGGGAGTCCTCGCGGGGGTTGGAAACATGCTGCAGTCTCATTCAGTGCTGCCTATCAGGCGGAAAACACCTGGGCTTGTGGGCCATACCAAAGCTCAGAGAAGGGATCACCGCAAAATACCGCGAGATTTTCAGTCAATTCTTACAAACACGAGCTGTGTTACTTACCTAACTGTGAGCAAAATCATTAAATCCGACCAAATGTAGCTTACTATTATAAAAAAAAAGAAAGAAAAGAGACAAAAAAAAGTTTATTTCTGAAAAGGGCTACTTCGTTCATCTTAATAACAATCGTACTGATTTACAGATAAAACCTCTGGTGTCTATATTCAGCTGAGATAAGCGTTTTGGAAAGTTTGTCAATCAGGCAGGTGCAGAGAGAACCAAATGCTGCGCAGAGCAGGGACAGTAAACAGCTCAGAGTAACGCCAAGAACAGCTTCATACATGCTAGATTCCAATCGTCAATATCTCAGGATCTGTTTTTTTGTTTTCTCTTGCTCCGCCAAGATGCGTCTACACATGTTTAAGATCGGCATTCTGCGTGGAATTAACTTTTTCGCGGTTCTTTGTGGAAATCCTTCGAAACCACAGCTCCACCCAGAACAGGGGAATAAAGCAACAACACGCTGTGAACAGTTCTTTCCTGATAATGGACCATATCATTTTTCACATCATCGACAAGCGAAACATCCACACCGCACCTGCATCCATCCGCTCCGCTCAGGAAACGCTTCATTTAGCAGACTTACCCCCGCCGCAGTTCCAGGCTGAACAGACGCGCTCCCATCTGCTCCCAGTATGATGGTGGTCTGGCTCATAGCCGTCCAGTTGCCTACGGTGTTGTTCTGCTCTGTGGTGGCCCGGAGCGGGTCGCCGTACTGGGCGGCCCCCCCGCGGGCCGAATCGACGGAATCCTTCCTAAAGGCCGAGTTGGCAGCAACCGATCCAGGGACCGGCGGCGGGGTGCTTTTAAACGTCCCATATGCTTTATTGATGTCCGGGTCTCCCGGTTTATTTTCCGTGGGACAAAAAGTTTTGTTCTCGTTACAAGGTGGCGGCGGCTGAGGCGCCGGGTGATGGTGAGGGGAGGGCGACGGGCAAGCTGCAGTGTTGTCCGGTTTGTTTGTTGTAAGTCCCGCGGTTCCCTCTGGCTGATGCGTCGGGATGTAGCCAGTGGGAGCGCTGGCCGGTTGCTTGGCCATGTCTCTCTGCTCAGACAAATCCTGGAACATGAAAGTGGCAAGTCAGCGACACAAAAGCGAACAAAACGGCATAAACCACGAAGGCTTGAAGCTGCTGCAGCCCATCTCTGTCCTAGGACTTCAAACAATGATCAGCTCATTTTCTGCTTATCTTTATTTTTGCTCCTTCCTTTTTTTTTTAGTGTTTCGTGGTTGCACTCCAGTTTTAGCTCGGTGTCTCCTGGGTGTGTTGGTGTATCAATGCAGAGTATTTGTGTGTGTGTGTTAGAGGGAGGGGGGGTGCTTTGCTTTTCCAGTTCTCGATTTCTGCAAGAATCTTTAATTTTACGCCCCATTTCCTCCCTCATGTCATTCAGTCACACACATCCACTGATGTTCTATGGGCAATAGACAAGCTGCTGCGGGTCTCTTGGTTGCTCTGATTTCCCCTGCAGGCAAGCAAGATCACCGGTGTTACAGTATTGAGCGGACCGGGGAAGAGGAATTACAAATTACTCCCTGAAATTTAACTCAGAGGGGGCGGGAAAGCAACCGGAAAAACCCCCCAGTTTTGAAAGGAGCGGAAAAATATCAAAAAAGATTACTGATGGATTAGCTCATTATAGTTGTCTTGGTAAAGGGAGTGAGTAGATGGCTTTTGTTTAAATTGTTCAAAAATTAATAAACAAAAATTAATAAATTTGGTTTAAAATTAAACTTTCCCCCATAATTTAAGCCTCAGACAACTAGTAAGCGCATGTATAGAAGAAAAGAAGAGTTATCAGATACAGAGAAGTGAGAAAAGTTTTTTATGAGGAGCCGCAGCTGCATTTCAGCACCAGGGACAGCGCAACTCCCTCAGCGTCCCAACCTGCTTCTACAAAAAAGTGTTAAATTAACAATAAATTAGACCAGAAAACACTCGTAACATTAACGAAATTACAGGTTTTATGTCGTGAAAGTATTTTGATGCACTTACCATATTTTTGCAGAGCTCTTGGTGTGTGTGGGGGGGGAGGAGGAAGACTGAAAACAGCTGTAAAAATACGACGAGTGGACTGGAAGCGTTCTGGCTGAAGCCGTGCAGAGCAGCAAGTGCAACGCTTTTCTATAGCTCCGTGGGAAAGACTGGAGTTTGCGTCAGTGCAGAGCAAGGTGCCCTTCGCGTGACATTTTCTTGATAATAGGAGTTTGATAAATCATTGGCCTTGGATTCGGATTTTAAAGGGACTACCCGAAGCCGAGTCGACGGGGGCGCGTTTTGTGTGCGTGAATTGTATGTCTTCTGATTACGCACGTTGCATGCGTGAGCGCTGGACGGACATTTCCAAAACTGATTAATACATCTACTCATCTTTAGAGACGCACAGGAAGCTCTCTCTCTCTCTCTCTCTCTCTCTCTCTCTCTCTCTCTCTCTCTCTCTCTCTCTCTCTCTCTCTCTCTCCCCCTC
>JBBBVU010000001.1:4652247-4682931 GCA_037177055.1 Atherinosoma microstoma | reverse complement strand
TTGAGTAATATATCTACTCATCTTTAGATACGCACAGGGAGCTCTCTCTCTCTCTCTCTCTCTCTCTCTCTCTCTCTCTCTCTCTCTCTCTCTCTCTCTCTTACACACACACACGGACGCACAGACACACACGCAGACACACACGCACATACATGGACACAACCCACATGATCATGCACAGCTGTTTGGGCTAAAGATGTCCAGGTTTGAACTGTAGGAGAAATGCAATGCAGCATAATGCATGGGAATTTATATTTGTGCTGACTTTAGATTATCTTACAGTTACAGTACTTATTTTATGGATAAACATCGTCCATTTATGTCTTCCACGGTTGGCCTTTAAATGCAGAAACTTTATTAGCTGTAGAAATGTTTAAGCTGTTTAGTAGCCATCTTAGATCATATTATATTCAGGCTAGATTTTTATTAATCAATCAAACGTATAAATATAATCTGTAATTGGGGCAGTTTTTAGGGTTAAGTAAATACTGCCGAAAGGATGAGCTAAAAATGTTCTGAACTATAAATAGTTTTTTCTGCTTGGCAGGTTTTACGCACAGAACGCTCGGAGTTCTACACGTTTCTCTGCGCGTCACCAATAGCAGCATTGATCAAAGAAAAGAAAAAAAAAAGTGGGCGAGGCCTTTATAAAGCTACTCATTTGTTAAAGTCTTACGCAAGAAGGAGCCTTTCTTATTAAATCACATGTGTCAGGAGGAGCCAGATCAAACCACTGGAGCATGCACTGTAAGCAGTGATAGTGGAGGGGTGGGAAATGTGCCCCACTGTAGATTCTAAAACACTGCATTGCGCATAGCATTGTCCCAGTATTCCAGATTATGCATGGACAGTGAATACAACAAACATATAGCCTACACACAAGACAAATAAGGTAAATTCATGTCGTAAAGACAACTTTAACATTGCTCTTAGATTTATCTTGACATTTTGCATAACAAAGCAAAATAGCTCCTGCCAGCGTTCACGGCCGAATATAAAAATTACTCATGCGTGTATCACTGCCAGGCAATCATACTGTTTAGTTGGTTGTAAATGATGATAAAAACAATAATGATTATAACAACATTAGCTATGGACTGAAAATAAACATCAGCAAAGTTAAATCTCAATCTTTAGGTTTGGACATGTTTCCTCGTGTCTAAGTTCGAGTCCAAGGCCGTAAAATTGTGAGATGGTAAAGTTATCTATTGCAAAAAGGGAAGTGTTAGGCGACGTGATGTTAATTGATTTACGTAATGAGAACATTTATGTTCATTCATTCATTCATTCATTCATTCATTCATTCATTCATTCATTCATTCATTCATTCATTCATTCATTCATTCATTTTAAATCCAAAATTTAATCTTCATATAGAAAGGGGGAAACTAAAAATCTAAACCTAAACATGTAGGCTAATCCTACTATAATGCAACTGGGAATGGGAAAATATTTCTCATGGACAATATTTGGACTTATTGGGTAGCCGTCCTCAGTGTAACGTCACCGTCAGGCCCCTCCTGTCTCCCTGTGTGCATTTCTAATATTTACACACCAATACATTTGTAACAGTTTCAGTTTTTTGCAGTTAATGAAGAAAAACGTAAACCTGCGACGTTTATGGTGCGTTGGAAATGTAATCATTTTACCTTTTTTAATCATGTGGGACATTTTTACATTAAAAAAAAAACTGTGGTGTAAAGAATTTGTAGCACAGAAAAGTATCTTTGCTTAATGTTACCATTTTGGAGGCTTTATTATCAAACTGTTCATATTTTGCGCTTTTTGCCAGTTTTTATTTTGGTATGCGACTGCGCTGATTAGCACCACGTTCATTTTGCGTCACTTCTCCGTATCCACACTTGGAAGAAGTTATCTTTATCAAAAATTCTACGCAGAAATTTGAAAATTATTTTAGATAATAGCCTATCATAATACGCACTCATACAAAACCCCGAACAGAGAAACGTCCCGGGGCAGTTTTAATAAATCAGCTAAAATTCTTATCTTTCAGCTTAGAATTTCCAACTTTTACGCTGTCCCGATCTAATGAAAGCCAAGGAGGTTTCAGGCACCCTTCCCCGCCGTGATCAGTGTGGTAACGCGCAGCAGAGTCCCACTCAGGCCCCTACACTCACTATGCTCGCTGCGCTTCTTCCGCTTGTAAATCTCCCTCCGTCCCAGATAAGAAGCAGCAGCGGGTGCACGAGTCGCCGCCTTGAGTTTAATTACATTGTCAACAGAGAATAATTGTAATTGATTTCCGCTCCTGTTCCAGAGACCGCTAAACACACGGACTGACGCACACTCTCACATAAGCTATACACAAAACCAGCTTGTGATTATTTCCAAACAGCATAAGAGTTTTGCTGAATTTTACACACAAGCATCAGTTTTTGTTCTTACATGAACTAAATCCTGAATCTGATCAAGTGGGAAAGCTCCTCCTCGTGGAGGAGGGGGTTCCAAGTGTCTCCACGCACTCGTTAATTACTCGAGCTGGTGTAATTAATTGATCACTCCCCCTGTCGCCTGAGTGATAAGAAGCCGCATCCATTTCAAGCGTCTGGAAGACACTGATTCAGCGGAGGTTATCCAGAGGCGCGCGGCTTCTCATCCCCATCCCCACCATCATCATCATCGTCATCACCACCATAGTCAGCCCTGACAGCGCATATACAGTCCAAGTTTCTGCAACTGCATTAGAAAGCAGCAATTAAATTCTTTTTTTTTTAGCAATAGGGAGGGATTAAAAGTGAACGTTCCTAAAGCAATTGCTTTATTTAAAGCTAGAGCTATTAATATAAATTGAAACTAACAAACTTGGTTTAGATTTTGAGCAAATAACTTTACACAATAAATACAAATGCTTTCTTTTTGAAGACGACTTTAATGTTTTTGCAAAATTAAATAAATTCTCTAGAAAACAGACCTACGTCTCACTCATTCTAGTGCTGCTGCACAACATTAGGTTAGAAATTACACAAATGTAATGGACTGTGGTGAAAGAATCGACATATGTAAGATACCATCACAGTCCAGTGAACTTTCATGCACACAACAAAGCCTGTTGTTGTGAGCTACATACTGACACCAGGCTGTGTTAACTGTAATGGTGTGGAGGACAGAAGCAGTACATCAGGAGATGTGACTGCTCAAATCAATATTAAGAATAGCAGCCAGATCCACAGCCTGCTCCTCCCCTCACAAATGAATACACTCAGAGTTCAGGATTCATCATCTCAGGCAGACAAGAAAGAAAAAAAATCTTTAATTGTAAGCAGAGCTGCTCAATGAAGTATGTAAAGAGGCTTCAGTCAGCCTTTTTAAAGCTAAAATTCATTTTTGCATTGTCCCAGCAAACTGGAGGAAGATGGATGATGTTGCTGGGAAATCTACTGCAGCTTAAAGCAGGATGGTGCCTGAAATACCTGGCAAAAGCAAAAAACCTCTCTCACAAAGTTCAGTCAGTTCATTGTTTTATGCCTTTTTCTTGGACTTTAAATTTTAGGTCCCTGGCAGACATCAATTAGAGAGATGGTGTGTGATGAAATCATGCCTGTGAGTTTGATCATTTGAAGGTGTGAAGACTTACATTCTAACATGGTCCAAATTGCATTTAAAAGGAAATATTTAAAATCATCAAGGCTACAGGTACGTAAGAATTTACTTTGTTTCCTTTTTCTCTTATAGGTCTAAGATGAACAAAAAGATAGGAATTTGATCCAAGCTGCCCCAAAACCAATGAAAAATTAGACCAGGTTTAGAGAACTTTTTCTAATTCATTAAATAATTAAAAACTGAAAAAAGAAAAAAAAAATCAGACCCTTTTCTGCAGAACGTCCCATTGTGGCATCCAGTCTGCAAGAGAAGACATTCATAATTGTTGAAAATTTGACTGGGATACCACAATGGAAAACAAATCTGATGGAATACAGTGAAAGGCACTATCATTTGTGTAAATAAGGTCTCATCATTGATACTGCAGAACAGACACAAAACAGGAAGTCCAAGGAATTCTGAAATAATTTTGAGTTGACTGCTTCCAGGAGCAAAATAGTCTGAACAACTTAACTTTGGGAGAACTGGGACCTCTAGTTGGTAAAAATTGGCCAAGCGAGGAATAAGAGGCCACAGTTAGCACTCTCTATCAATACTTTATCAAAGTGCTGTTAAAAAAAGGACCAAAAAAGTCAGCTGGAGGGTTGTCAAATGGCATTCAAAAGAAAAGTATGAGGAGAACAATTCACGTCTAAGATGAGACAAAAACTGAACTCTTTGGACAAAATTCCAAGCAAAACAATCTGATCACCGATATAGGGAATCATTGAGAGGACAGCATCGCATTATAAGTGTGTCTTTCTGCAGGAGGTGTCCATCAGAGTGGTCAGTGTTAAATCAAGGATGAATCCTGCCAAATAAAGAGGAAATCTTTGAAGAAACATTTAAACTGGGTCAACTGACAGTGAAGAGATGGGAAACAATCCAGCAGCCTTCATTGTTGGAGCTTTTTCTTGAGGAATTTACCAAGGAGCATCTTGCATCGATGACCATCATTGAAACTTTGGCTGCATCTTTTAGGCTGACGGCAGAAGAGGACTTGATGAGTGTTGAAGTCTAAACGGTGGATTTTGGGGTCTCCCGGGATGTCTGAGCTACTCACCAAGTGGAAGAAGACTATGCAGCTGTTCCAGCAGGCATTAAGAACACCTTTTTGCAAGGCTGTTTCTTTCTTTTGGTGTGAACGCTGTCATTTACATGATCATGTTTTGTAGTTTTAGTCAACATTAGTTTGGTTTCATTCTTTGAAAAGGTTTTCTTTTGGGTCCTTAGAAGCTTTTGTTGCTTGTTTTATTCGGTAGAGCTGGTTCCCTTGTACATTTGGTTTATTTTTCCTTTCTGTCCTTATTTCACAACACAATTCAATTGAGTTTTTGCATTCTCTCAGTATATAGACTACCATGTTTCCTTCTTCTTTGCTAGATTCCAGTCGGTGTGTTTTCTTTTGTGTTTTTCCTCTAAAACAAAACAAGTTTTCCTTTTGATCAAATACTTTGAAGTCCCGCTGCTACCATTACATCATTCACATGTATATACAACATGAACACTATACACAGAGACTAAGACATTTCATTTTGATACATTATCATCTAAACACATTCACAAAAATAAAATGTCATTATGATAGTTAAAAAAAAAACAGCAGGCACAATCCAGCATTTCAAATGCTAAAATCAAGTATTTAATTGTTTTGTCTTAAATGTGCACGTACATGAACAGTAAAAAAAGAAGCTAACTAAATTTGTTGGCTGCATCTTGTGATGGCTAACGTTACTGCAGGCTGTAAGTCTGCTTCCTGTCTCGGAGATCGATGGTGACCAACAGCGAGCGAGGATCCTTCTTGTTTTTACGCACGCTGATCTTTCCCTGGAGCTCCTCCCCTGAGGAAAACGACAAGCAGAGAAACGTCGGCACATTGTTTTACGCTGAACACAAACTATCACATTAATCGCTCTGTTTGAAGGCGTGCACATTATATCAGAGTTTAGATGGTTTAAAAATCTTAGCACCAAGTTGTCTATTTAAGAAAACAGCAAACACAAGACACTGTTAAGCATTAACTTTAGTTCTTATTAACATCTTCTGTATTTTGTCCCTCATTGCAGGTCGGGACTGTTAAGGAATGCCTGTATGACATGCTTTTCATCCAGAACCATTTCAAAACATATCAGTGCTATAAAATGGCTCGCAAAAAGCTTCCAAAGCACAGAAATGACACAAAATGTGCCTCAAGTGTCATGCAATTCATACACAATGCCATGAGATCATATAGACCAGTGATGTCAAACCTTAGTCTCCGAGGGGCCACAGTCCTGCAGGTTTTAGGTATTCTCTCTGGATCTCGAGGACCAGAGTTTGACATCCCTGACATAAACCATTGAAGGTGCAGATCTCATCACAATCTTAATTCCAAAGTTGCACAATAAGTTAAAACAAAAAAATGTAACAGAAACAAAAAGAAATGAGGGAGAAAATGTTACTTAAAGTTCATTTGATTAAAACTTTGATCTATTTCATAACTTTTTACATAATCAACCATGAAGCTTCTGCGTCTGTATATCACACTTGAGGAAATGGAAATAATCAAAGGACAGAAAACAATCTCAGTGTGTGAGGCATCGATCAGTATGTTTAGGATAAAATGAAAGTCTTCCTGATGCCCTGCAGCGGTACAGTACTGCTGAGCTCAGGCCTCTGCAGCATGAGCGCACTGCTGCTTATAGAAATGATGATGTGTATAAAGGCAATGTGGTTTAATGTATGTTATTAAGCAGGGTTGTGCGCGAGTGTGTACGTGTATGAATGCAGATGATCTGAAATCTCCAGATGGCAGTGAGAAGGAGGCGCTCTTTACAGTACAACGCACAGGCGAGACAAAACGCTGCTTATTATGACGCATAATCACTCTAATTAACTTTATGTTTGACTGCTGGAGGTAAATGAATGTTTACCCAAACGACAAACAAGCTTCCTGTCAAACCTGCAGCAGTTTCCGCCCTGCACGCTGCTCATTGCTGGAGGTTAGAGGAGGACGAGGGGAGAAAATGCTGACTGTTTCACTTTCTCCAGCTAAGCGTCGGCCATCACGGCTGCCACGACTCGTTCGTTACCATACCAACGTCACTGTCACTGAGTCTGATGCTGGCGCCGCTCTCTTGGTCTGTCAATCCATTGCAGAGAGGCCAGGCTGCCCCAGTGTTTCACATAAAAGCAGTCTGCAACAAATGAGCGTGAGCTAAACCAAAAAGTACTTTATTTAGACTTTGGTGCTAAACATGGAATCTTTCTTCTGAAAGGTGGCTCACAAATAAAAGAATCTATGTTAGAAAGGAGCATTACATTGTTAAAGGGATATTTCAAGTGATTTCTTTTTCTTTAGAAAAGAGGTTATGTGTAGTATTTAAGATTGGTTAGTGTCCTAGCTGCCACATAGCTGTCAGTTTAAAGAATTTGAATCAATCCTGACAGAAGGGCTTAGCTAAAATCTATTCATCGAGTCCATGACAAGAGCTTTTTTTTTTTTTGCCTTCAATTCAAACTAAATCATACTGGAGATTTTTAATCTTTAAGATCAGATTTAAAACTTCACCTTTTAAAACAGCTTGTAGTTATGGCTTGGTCACATGACCCTGAGCTATCCTTCTATAGGACAATGCAGTTGGGGGACCTTCCCATGATGCACCTACGTTTGATTATGTCTCTGTTCCCTCACCTCCCAGCCAGTTGAGGCAAATGGCCACCCTTCATGAAGCTGGTTCTGCTGGAGGTCTCTGCCTGTTAGAGGGAGTTTTCTTTCATGCTGTCACCACCCTGCACATACTCAGGAGGAGGTATTGAATGTGATCTAAAAGTTTCCTTGGAAAGGAAAACAATGGGAATTGCACTTTAATGAAGAGTTATAATGAATTGGATTATGATTGGACTGAATTGGTTTATATCTATCTGGACTTGTACTGAAAGTGTTTACTTTTTATTTTTACTGTTTTTTGGATCAAAGTTAGTTTAGATGGTAAAAGGTTCTGCTCTTGTAATGGTTCACCATCAGGATGGTGAGCTAAGCAACCCGATTCCTTAAACTGAGCCCACTCTGACATCTATCTCATGCAAAACGTCTGCATGTTCCAACATTAACGTGCCCACGATTAACTCAAACAACCCTACTTCAAAAAAAGCGATTATAATATCTCTTTCAGAAAGATTCAATTTTCTAGAGTTGTGATCTGTGTCAAATCATTTGAAATTCCACATTTCAAGTGATGCACACTGATTTACTCAAAGAAAATTAAATTGGTGTTAAAAAACACAAGTAATGAGTGTAAAGATGCTAAATGGACAAACAATTGAACGAATCAATGAATGTCTGTTTGATGAAACTCAACTTATTTTAGTAGAGGTTAAAAATAGAAGGCAGAAATGATCTAAGAATTTAAGTTAGGATCATGACGAACAACAAACAATGGAGCTCCTGCAAAATTCTGTTTTGTGGCAAACACACAGAAATGTTGAAAAGCTGGAAAAAGATGTAGCCATAGTATTAAACTTAATGAAATAGGTAAAACATTATTTATTCATTATTATTAATTCATTTAATAACCAATTGTTTTTGTTGTTTTTTCTCTTTTATTTTTTACTGTATCAATTTTGCTTTTAAACAATTGTAAATAAAGTCAGGCGTAAAGTGGTTCAGTCTTAGAGCTGAAAATTAAACGGCCATGAATTAGTGTTTAAGATTCTACCTCTCATGCAGATGGTGCATGGTTCAGTTGCACTAAAGGACTTTGGGACATCTGCATCAAGGACAGGCATTAATCAAAAGTTTAATGCATAATCTTCTAGCTCTACCTCATTTCTGTATGTATATATGTTCAAGAATTCACCCTGAAACAAAATGCAAACTGTTATTTATACGACCTGACATTACAAATCCTAATCTCACATTGGGATTATTTTTGGTAAAAGCAACAGTCTGGTGCCAGCAGGGAAGCAGTCAAAATGAACCCAACAAAAAGCTGGTAAAGGCCAAAGAAATAATTGCCTGACCTTTAGTAACCTTCCGTTAAAAAACAGGAAAAAAAAGATAGGTTTGAACCCATAGACTTTTAACCTAAAAAGGAAGAGAAAAAAATGCAATTAGCTGTCCAACTAATCCCCCGTGTTTCAGCCTGAGATGTCGAAGCATTCAAACAACTCTCGACAGTGTGTGTGTAAAGTCGCTGTGAGACTACAGCAGCTCTGCTGTAATCAGTCAAACTGAGCTCCCCGTGGAAGAGAGTCCTCGATGCCTTCTGTAAACTGGCCACTCAGAAACTGGGAGAAAGAGTTAACCATGTGTGGAAATGAGTCGTGGAATGGAGCCGGGTTTTAGCTGCAGTGTCGTATATCACCATGCCAGTGTCATTAAGCAGAACCGGGCCCATGGAAACAGCCTTACGCAGCCTTTCTCCATGAAATTACAATGGAAATACATGGCTCACATAAGTGAGTCATTTAAACTGTTGTCATTTACATTACAAACCACTTTGTTCACATTGCTACAGTATCTGCCCCTCCACACAGGGAGGACAAGTCTCTCTAAGACTAAGGTTACATATGTAAGAAAATGACTTGTATGAGCCGGAGGTGCATTTAACTTTTCTTTACAGTTTTCCTAAAGGTGTAAGGAAAGGAAATGTAGGAATGAGGAGTGAGACCAACATATCAGAGCTGACAACAGGTATGGATCCATGTCCAAAGATGATGAACCGATGATCCGAAACACCAGTCTGCAGCCACTCGTGGCCCATGTATAAAAAAACAAAAAAACAACGGCAGCTTGAAGCTTGGACTGGTTTCTGCTGTTTGACAGTTCAAGGACCTTCAGGGTGTCAATGAGAGGAGGAGAGTGAGAGCAGGCAAAGAGGTGCTTAAACTGTACATGGACAAATGAGGGTGGAGGGATGGGGGGAGATTTGGAAGAGCTCCAACTCCACTCAGGACAGAAGAGGCGAGTCATGTAAGGAGGCAGGAACAAAGACCACCTGACCGACCAATGAAAGCCGGGGTAGGAACTCACGCCCATGTTTCCACTGCTCTGAGCTGTTTTCTGCACAGGTAACCAGGGCAACATCTCACCTTGAGCATGATGGGACTTTTTCTTTTTTTTTCTCCACACACAAAAAAAGTGACCTCCTTTCTCTAGTGAACATTAAGTAGGTAAAACTGGGAAAAAAGGGACCCTCCTCTACAATACCAGAGCTACACAAACACACCAGAGCATGACAAATGATTTGCTGTTTAATTTATTACGCTGCCAGTCGGGAGGATTTGAAAGGATGTTTTGTTCCAGGCTGCTGCCTGATTCCCTCTCTTCCAGCAACACCTCCCACAGAAACGCAGCCTCAGAGTTAATTACTGCTGCACTCGTACTAACTCATCACATAAGATTTGGTCTCTGCCACGATAAATCACCGCAGCTAGAGCCAATATTAAAACAAACAACTGGCTGTTTATGCTAAGAATCACTGCAGCCGACCAGACCCGAAGGGGCTTCTCAGTCAATACTCAGGAGTACGGGCCACTCGCTGTGTGTGTAATACAGAGTTCTATCATCTTTAAGGTGACTTGAGAAAGTTTGTTCCTACAGTAAGAGGGCAGTTTACAGGAGTACAGGAAAACATCGGTGTGTATTTCATTGTGTAAAAGGAGCAGAGCGTGTGTTGTAAAGAACACTAAGAGCCTCGCAGGCAGGTGGGTGAATACTGTTAAAAACTTCATTTCTGGTTTATGGCTCTGGGGGGAAGCTGGGGACAGTTAAGAGTTCCGGGCACTGTGAGCACATCAATAATCTGTTTCCCACTACGACCTTCATTTTCCTCTTCCTTTAAAACTTTTCAGCTCCTGCTGCTTCAAAGGTTCACCACATTGATGGATCCTTCAGAAGTTATGCCTGCACTGTTCCAGACTGAAATGGCTCAGAGTATGACAGTCACAGTCAGATGGTTAGATTGCTGTAACCCTAAAAGCTTGACTACAAGTCACCTGGACTCACTTAAGAATGTGTGTGCATTTTTATTTGTGCATGTTTTAGTTAATGCTCCCACATGTTATGGGTCGTTAAGGGCGAGCTCTGTAATATTTCCTGCGTTCAGATGTAGATTTTAACTTGCTGTTCTCACAGGAACGTTCATATGGGGCTATATTAGTGTTCGTTTTTCCATTTTATTTCCTCGTTTCCAAGCTTAAACATTGTACTGGTCTCCCTGAAAAATTGACTTACGCACTCGCAGCTTGTATGCAAGAATGTTAAACTTGAATTCAAAACTCTGTTCCCTTTTCTCAAATTCAGTGCATGCAAATGATAAACCTGCAATGTCCCATGATGCAATGAGCACATCCTTCCATTTTCATCTCTTTGCTTTTTAGTTTCCATGTATAAATTTAGGACAGTATTGGTGTCATTAACTTGTATTTCCCATCTTCTCTCAGCAGGTAAAGTTGCGATGCTTGTTAATCCCACTGCCACATTAATGCTCAGGATAGGGGACTGGGTCAAAGAGAACATTTCTTTATTTCTTCGGCTTGTCTGATGTGAAGTAAAATGAGGAGGAACAAGGAGGAAGTGACGATTTCACTGATTTTAATTGCATCTTATCTGGCTTATTGGCTGAATTAATTTAAAACAGGATCCTCTAAACCACGATAGCACCCAGAAAAAACAACAAAAGTTTTTCTGAGAGCACAGAAGGAGACAGAGTGAGGAGAAGAGCTCAAGGTTGAGCGCAGGACATTGGCTCGTGCAACACTAAACCTGAGAAAAGGGAGCAAAGCTTTGATTTGAAGCACAACATGTCTGAGTGCAAGAAGGTACTTTTAGCGTATGCAAGCAGAGTCTTAAAGGAGAGCAGTACGAGATATTTGAGCTTAAAAACAAGCCTGCGCTCTACACTCTTGATTTAAGACACTAACATAGCCCCGTGCAGTCAGAAGGGGTCATGGAAATCTGTTGCCCAGAATCTCTGGACAACCAGAACAGATCTCTGAGTGTGTTATTTAGTTTCCAGCAAAACAGGATGTTAGAAACGGATCAGTGTGAATCCGGATTGTTCAAGCGCATTTCAATTGGATTGGGATGTGACGGGTTTTGAGGGTGGGTTAATGATTTGGGCTCTTTGCTGCATTCCTCAGCAGGTTTATGAAATGTGCCCAAAAACTTTGCCCGATTAGAGGAGGTTACTTGTATCAGAAAGTGGCACTGATATAGATATAGATGCTATCTATGTGGGTGGTACATGTCATAGTAACATCCACATGGATAACAGGATAATGGACAAGCTTCACCTGTCGGGGGATTTAATCTTGTGGTTGATTGATGCGCTCTGCCGTTGATCTGAGTCCGATATCAGCCTGGTAGTGTTTAGTATTGTTCAACATTTACACAAAAAATCCTGAGGGCAAAAAAAAGAATGCCGTTCTACTCTGCAGTTTCCCCACTTGTGTTATGCATTAGTATAGTGTTGTGCCCTGTGCTCTGATGCGTTTATCTGACCCAGCTGAGCGCGAAGCCTGCGATAGCATTTGCGCAGCGTCAGTGTTTTTGACGTTCTTATCGTCTGGGTTCAGCAGGTGGAGGCTGAGCATGCCGAAGGGCCGCAAACGTCAACCGTTTCAATCCCTGCGCAGGTCATTTATTACAGTAGACTAGATCTGATAAGTGGCCAGTGAGTGGACAGCCGGTCCTGAGGCTCATCCATCTTCACATCAGCAGACGCAGCCGTGATTTTTCATTGTGATAACGTGCACAAAGGGCCGGAGCTCAGAGCAGTAACAAACACAGGATCCGAAGTATTTGAGCACAAGGCAGCTGGACTTCTTTTCGAAGTTCTTGAAGATGTCTCTCCTCTCATCCAAAAGGCTCTTAGTTCTCTCTCTGTTTCTGAAGTATTTACACTTTGAGATTTATTACACAATTTCTTCTATTGCTAACACGCATTGGTGGAAACTGAAGTCACAATGTTCAAAACTCTAAACACAGTCTGCAAAACAGTAGTCCATGTGGACTGAACTGTGAATCACTTTCTATTGCTTTCACACAAAATGCATTCAGTGACAACAGCCTTTAAAATTCATGAACTCTTTTCTCAGTTACTAATTCTCCACCTGAAAACACTTTTTCTGCACATTTTTCAAATGCTAACCCACTTTGTTCAAAACATTTTAAAACATAATTAAAACAGAATGATGGGGAGGGGGGGTATGATGGGGATTTTCTGCTGCAACCACACTGAAATCTATTTAAATCATATCAAAATACTGATAATAAAATAAACTGAAAAAAATTATGTAATTCCAAACACAGTTGAGTGTAGTTGTCAGCTGAAAACTGATTCAGGTGGTCTGTGTTTGGCCTCATTCATGATCATTCTCCACACAACCAGTACTCCTTGCTGGATGCAATAAATACTGGGTGTGGAGATATTTCTCCCGAAGCCTGCCAGGGGTGGATCAGACACTCAAAAGGTTTTACCCACAGTGCATCGCTGGAGAAGACATTAGATCTGATGTGAATGGAAACGTGGCCAAATGCAGACGATATGGTATGAATGTTACAATATACACTTGTTGGTTTATGAGTTTTATCTCTTGATTTCTATTCTGCCCCCTGAATTCTGAGATTCTGCATTTCTTTGTTTACAGTACTTTTTTTTTGTAAGGTCCCAAAGTACCTGTGCAAAGGCACAGACAAAATAGATGTTCTTGAAGTAAATTGCTGCATTTATGATTAATTCTTGTTGCAATATAATAATAATTTAGAACATTCCAAGTGCAAAGATCTTATTTTATAATGAAATACTGATTTATCTAAAATGAAATCATTCAAACTTGAAAGATTAAAATTGATTTTATGTAATGCTCTGTGTTGTTGGTATTTTGTAGTTCAGTGTGCAAAGTGACAGTGTTGGGTTCCAAAGTGAGACTATTTGCTGGTGTTGTGGGTGAAGGAGCTTATTTTAAGACGTGTTTTGTTGGCGAGAAACCATTTTGGGGATGAGATTAACTGTTTTTTGAATGATGGAAATGCCGACTGTGTTTAGAGTTTCGAACATGTCACTTCAGATTCGACCAATGCTTGTTAGCAATTGAAAAAAACTATTTTAGTTTGTAAGTGTAATTTTGGTTTAATTTCAATTATAATGAATAGTCGTAAAAACAACGGTGTGAAGGTGCAGACAAATCCCTCTCATTGGCTGAACAGATACGAGGCCGTGAGATGTGTGTCTTTCTGGGAACGTTCACAGTGCATTTTGTCCAAAAAGTTCCTGGATTTTTTTTTTTTTGCTGGCTGCGTTTTAAAAACATAAAAAACAATAATTGGGTGTAAATAGGCCGTAAATCTACCTAGAGATGCTTGTTGAAGTAAACCGAAGTGCGACACTCACTGCTGTGAGTAACGGCTGTTGGGCATGCAAGGTAAGATGGTACATTTTCCCAAATTATTGTAAAAAAAGTAATTAAAACTGATAATTCACCCTATAAAGTAATTATTATAAATATTTATGTGACAGTCACAAAGACTTTCTCATTCTCGTGATTCAGAGGCATGTGAGCTGCTATCAGATGAAGTTTTACATGCCGTCTCTGATGGCTGCATGTGATTTGTTTTGATCTGTCCCTGTCGCTGCTGGTGACAGATAACAGGTGTCAACCAGCATGACTACATCTCCACCACAGACAGATTACCCGCTGCGGTTCACTGTGGTGTGTGAACAAGGTCCACAGGGGTGAAATAAAATCAGAAAATGTAAACACAAGTTGCCCATCTAATTAAAACTGTAATCCACAAATTAAACCAAAACAAAAAAAAGCAATTATTTTCTGAGAATATTTAAGGTGTGTTTACTGACCTGCTTGAACAGACACAGGCCTCTCTAGAAGGAAGACAGTCTGCTTCCAGTGTGTCTTTGGGACCTGAGGACCTGTGGAGAACATCACCTGGCACAAACACACATGAATAAAAACAAAACCCATTACAAATCAATAATTGCTATTGGGAATGTGTTTCTGTGTATTACAGTTACTGGGAAACAAATATAAGGAGAAATAAACATCGAGAGACTTGAGGATATTACAATGCATTTCTTGTAATCTTGTTTAAACTACAATAAAGCAGTAAACCAGTCTTCTATTTCATTCTGTTAGTAAATCCATTTTTATAGTTCTCGATTGTTAAAATCATTTACACCTTAGTATCATAAATAAAACTGTGCTGTATTTATGATAAAGATAATCTTGTGTCCTTGTAATCATTATTCCAGCTTTAGCCTCCAGTGGAAATGGTAATTTACTGGTTCAGCCACAGCCTGAATCTCAGGTACAATAGGAAGTGCAATCAAAAGGCATGTCTGTGTTGCTCACAGAGCTTGGCATCAGCTGTTCCAACTGGCTGGGCTCTGCTGGGTAAGTGCTTGTATCAGCAGTTGGCTAGCACGCTCGTCGATTGCCAGCGAACGCCTCGGGGAGGAGGAACACGCTAAACCGTGAACGTAATTGAGTTTCCGTTAAATGGCTCGGTTGTTGCTGCTGCTGCTTACCTTGTTGCTGCAGCCTTTGTCAAAGAAAATGTCAAAGTAGCCGACAATTGCCTGCAATGAAATATGAGGGCTGTGTTAGAAAGTGACAGTACAATAAACCCCTAGATTTGTTTGACTACGCAGCAACTCTGACATGCAGAGCTGAGAGGTAGACCTCGTCTCGAGGTATCAACGAGCAGAATGAGCTAAATGAGCATGCTGTGATCAGGAATAAGGCAGTAAAACCAAACCAGTTATCTTTGCAGCGCTGCATTTTTACACGGCAAAATTCAAGAAGAGGTTGTTTTTTTTCCCTGTTTCACATGCTTCCCATGTTGTTTTGAACATGTGTGATCTACACATTCAGCCGGACATATTTGAGTAGCTCACTCCATTTTCTGTAACCTTACTTCCTCTCGTAAAAAAACATTTTTTTCCCCCATGTAGGCTGAGTCAACAACTTGTGCCCTGTGCTCCCTTCTCACCTCATCAAAGACTTGTCACTGGAAAAAATAAATAAATTATGGGGCCACAACGCTGGGAAATTTTTTTGCTGACAATTAATTAAAAAAATATCCTGTTGGCTCTTGTACATGAAATTAGAAACGGTGCTTGTTTGGATGGTGTAAAAAAAAATTAAAAAAAATAAAAATTCTTCAGCAAAACAGTTAAGGAAAATAAACACTTCAGTGTTGGCTGGCATGATGCCCTGCCCACCAGGGGAAAGGAAATAAGACAACTAGTCGTGGGGAATCTGTCGTTATGTTGATAAACTCTTATGGAACCAGCAAACAAGACAAAGCTAGTCTGAACCTTTCTGAGGGTTTCTTTAGATCCTACATATGACCAGAACTGATAAACTTATTTTCCATTACACTGGTTTTTTTTTTTTTTTACTATTTTTTTACCTTTAACATCATTCTGTAGTCTTGATGATTCCCAAAGCTGTAAACACATTTGAATGATTTCCAATTCACACATCTAAAACAAACTGAAGGAAAGTCCAAGGCCAGTGCACCTTTGGGTGACCGTTGTCAGATTTGTGAGGTAAAAACCACCCCCCAGGCTTGTTTTCCTCCCATTTCTTCCCCCACCGAGGAGGAGCAGAGCCACTCTATCAATCTCAGGAGCACACTTGTAGTGGCAATGATGCAGAACTAATAGCTTTTAATCCTGACGCAGCTGACAACTTGGAGGCCGGTTCTCTGAGACAAAGAAGAGCCGAATCAATGAAAGGGAGAGAAAGAGCAGAATACGAGACACAGGAGAGGAATGGGGGAAAGAAAGCTGTAGAAGAGTGAACACAGAAAGCTTAAAGGGGACTGAGGGAGGTGGATGGGGAAAAATATAGAACATAATGATGTTAGCACTGGGGAGGTTGTTTCTTTTCTTTTAAAAAAAACAAACAAATTTCTTTTACTGGTTTGTATCACCTGCAGAAAAAAAACTGCATCTTCTCTTAAAGTCTGCCATAGTGTACCATTAAAAAACAAAAAACAGATTTGTTTTCTTAATGCATCTATGTGCAGTACACACAAAACACACACATCCAATCTTGATAATCACAGTGCTATCAGAGGCCGTGTTCAATACACTCCACACCGAGGCTTCAATCAACCTTTATCGACTGAGACAGGCCGGGGCAGCGCAGCTAGCACACAGCTAAACTGCCAGAAAAGAACCCAAAGTGGATAAAAGAGCATGTCAACCCAATGCAATTATGGCTTTTAATGAATACTACAGAGAAGCCGAGTGCTGAGGTAATTAGGAAATTAGCCGTAATTACTCGTCAGGCAGAGCGGATTCACCTCCCTCAGTCGCAGAGACAGAGATCATCCTCAACGTGCCTCTCTGATGACAACGCCTCGTAAGCGAGATTGATTGTCACTTCTGCGTTGAGCAATTTCCACATCACGGCCGAGACGGGCAATTAAAAAATTTGGGGTACAGAGTTAAATTAGGAAATGCAAAACTAGTTAAGTAGCTTGGTACCTTGACACACCATTAAAATGACATTTCTAAGAGGGAAAAAAAAGAAAAATGTAACCACCTCAGATGTTAAAACACAGAAAATGTAAGTGTTCAGATAAACAATGAGATCTGATGACTCACACCTGATATGAAGGATGGAGGATGAAGGCTGAGAGACACTTATGAAAAACTTGAACTTTAAGGAATTTGTGCTGCAGTCATCTTCACGAGTTAATAAACTATATAAACAAATATACAAGGAAATGCTTGAATAATAAAGCACTGGTGATTGTTGAAAATAATGATTACTATTGGAGCAGATTATTAAAAGTCCTAAAGCTGACATGATTTTTGGCTCCTTGTCTTCAGAAAAATCTCAAACGAGCCGATGAATTCTGCAACATAAAGAGATGTTTTGCCGACAGGTTTGCAAATAATTGCCAATACATTTTCTCACACACACACAGACAACATGGTCATCTCATCAGATTCTTGTTTCTGTCCAACAAAATCTCTTTTCCTTACAGCTCAGTCTCCCCCAGCTGATGAGAAATCACAGTTGTTGATTCATTTGTCTGCTGTTTGGTACCCTATAGGTAATGTATATTCATTTTGCCTCTGTAGCTGAATTCTTCCAGAAGGTTTCTTCTCAAAAGCATTAAAGCTATTTTGGGTTATTCTATATGTAATAAAATAACAGATAAAGCACATTTTGTACTTCTTAAGCAAATCTTTCTTCAGATGAAGAATTAAGTGACCGTTTCTAAGCGAAACAAAGTCAGCGGTAGCCGTGTTTCTTGTTTTTTCTTGTTGAAAATAAGAGAGGTGTCACTATAGGTGTAGCTATATTTATTAACATTATTGGGTGTTTTAATAAAGTCCGCTGGCATTTATAAACCCTTCCTGAAATAGAAACTTGAGTATTTGGAAATAATGGTTGGCCCATGGTTATATTGGTTTTTTTGTGTCTTAAACAGAAATTCAGAATTCCGTAGAGGGGACATGACAGGACTTGGCTATGTTGTAGCTTAATGATTGTCAATCAGTGTTTGAGTTATGTGTATGTTGGATATGAATATAAACACAACATTGACTGAAAACTGGAAAATTGTGTATGAATGCGTGTGAATGAGCGAATAAGTGTTATGTTGATTTCTTTGATTGGTCAACATGGCCAGAAAAAAGCACAAGGAAAGTGCAGTCCATTTTATCAGGGTTGGGCAAATCATCAGGCCCACACAAAAATATACAATTCAATTGTTAAAGATAATGCATCGAAATGATCAATTAAAGTTCATAATCATGAAATCTCTGCAGTAAACTATGTTTCTACCTTGCCATCAGAAGTAGAAGGAATGAATCGTTAGTAATCCTGCTGATTCCACAACATCCGAGTCTGGTTCATTTTCACTCTAAATTTAAAACTCCTTTTGTTCTCTAAACTCTAAATCCAGCCATTTTTCTAAATTTTCATCCTTTATTACAATTCCTTATTATAATCTTATTCCATTTGAACATTTTAACCTGGTCTGTTTTTTCACCTGACTTCTGTTTGTTTGATTCAACTTGTAAATTTTCATAATCTGGTTCCATCCATCAATCCATCACTTTTCTATACCGCGATATAATCTGGTTCAGATCTGGGATATTGACCAGTTTCTATAATCCTGTTTTTGGATATGAGAGCCACACTTCTCAGGAACCATCACAATGGAGCCGCCTGTTTACAGGGTTAATGAGACTGAACAAAACTCCTAATTAAGTTATATCTGAAAACTTGTGTATCCAACAGCATGGGGGGAGAGGAGAGGAGAGGAGACCTAGGAAGAGATGCAAAGGAAAAGAAAAGCGTGAACTAAAAAGCATAGTAACACACACCCACACACTAAAAAGAGGAGAAATCAGAATGAGTGCTTTCCATTTTCATCAGTGTTTAGCCTTGGGCCTCAGCTCTCTCTGTGATAAGTGATGACAGTGGGCTTCCTGACGGCCTACAGAGGAGGCTCTGCAACACTGCTGCTCTCCGGCCCCCATTCTCTAGGAAGAGCGGGGGGAAAATTAATAATTATCATCATGGATAACACCAACAGGGAGCAATTCATCATTGCTCCCCTTTCGCCCGACTATGTGTCAACGAGCCGCGTGGCCCGGCCAGATACTATTATACGATGGTGGAGGGGGGAGTTTAAGTGGAGGGAGAAAGAGGGGCATTGAGGTGGAGGAAGGGAGGGGGCGGGAGAATAGGGGACTAATGCGCTTTTGATGGGGTTTATCCAGGCGTGGAGGCTTCAAGCACGACCACCTCAAGAGCAAGATGGTGTGAATTCCCCCCATAGACTGCCTTCGTCTCTCCTCCCAGTCTCTCTCTGCAACTGCTGCTTCAAAGCTGAGGTCTAGTGGGTATCTGCCTGGGGTGGTGCTCCTCATTCATGATGTCCTCTTAGACAAACAACTGTACAGTAACAGTGAGAGAAAGCCCAAAGTCAAGCTGGGGTAAAGGGGCTGCGCTTAGATGGGTGGCCGAGCTTTGTTAAGGACAACTCAACGAATAAAACAGTGATGCTAAAAGCTTTGTTTAAAAGACGTGGACAAATGGAGAGTTAAAGAAACAAAATTAAACAAGGGTTTTGAGGGGCCTTAACTTAATCAAACAGCAAAGTCAAACTGATTATCTTTCCTTTCAAACTGAAAGTAAATATAATGGTCTAAAAAGGAGACAAATTCTTCTTTGATGAGTCTTGGTTTTGGACTTCTACCACCTCCTTCTTATTCTTCTTACAGCAGCTTTTATACATGAAGTGGTATGTCCTGTGCTCACTATAGGGATAGGAACAGAGCATGGGGAGAAAAGTTTTGAACTAGTTGCAATGCAACCAAAAAGATAGCTGGGAAATGGCTTGATTTTCTAGACATTATTTAGACTTGGATGCAGGATGTAATGACACATCTCTCAGGCTGTCAGGGGACAATACTGGGATTTCTTTTACCGAAGAGGAGACAAGCAGCAGCTGAGACGGTGTGGGCTCACAATATCCACATGACAAGAGAGGAGTTCGGAGAGATTAGGCCGGGGATTTCAAATTCCAGTCTTCGACAACCATTTTCCTGCAGGTTTTAAATGTTTCCCTGCTTCAAAACACCTGATTCAAATTAATGGGTCATTGTGCAGAACTGTTGGATCCATTTAATCTGAATCAGGTGTGTTGGAGCAGGGAAGCATCTAAAACGTGCAGGAGAGTGGCCCTTGAGGACCACTTTGAAATCGCTGGTTTATGCTCATCAAGGAGCTACACCTGTACAATGACCACCTTCTGGTCTATGACAGGCTACCAAGGGAAAATTTCTACAACCTCTTGGGGAGATTTTAACTCAGACTCAAAAACACAAAACCTTGACCCAACTTTATGCAGCCTTCGCCTTTTATCACCTCATGTCATCACAAAGTGTTGCACCCAAGTAGAACGTTCTAGTTGAATGCTTAGGTATAATTTTTTTCATGTTTCAAGTCAACTAAGTTGCAATAAACAGAAAATTTCCAATAGCTCTTAAAGTACTTTCTTCCTACCTACAGCCACAGGGATTTTGACATTTACTCTCAGTGACATTAAATTTTTTTTGCGAAAGTCGAAAGTGCTCCATTCTGTAGTTGACATGTTATTTGCTTGTTTTTTTTCCTGCTTAATCTCCACAAGGGAATCTAAATGAAAATCATAAGTGTAACTCTTTACATTGGTGAAGAAAACCTTCTAATACCCTCTAACATCTGGCTTCTTAGTAAAATGGGAAAGGAGTTTAATTGCCATTCTGTCCTGTATCCAATGATTCTGCAGTAGTTGTGGGTATCTATCAGCTCTGGCTCACCATAGCAGATGGTTGCACATGCTAATTTTCAACGAGGGTCTTGCAGACAGGGCTACAAATAGTGGGGATACCTCACTTCTTATTTGCAGAAACACGTGTACCAACCACAGTGTTTCACATGCAAGCTCTGACACTGACAGCAACAAGTCAGCAACAAATAGCCAAGACAGACTAATTCTAACTGATCACAAAACATTGGGCTTTTTTAACTCGCAGTACCGCTGTTTGGGTTGTCCACAGTTCAGACAACTATAAAAAACAGCCAAATTATGACAGAGAGCTATTCTTATCAGAAACACAGCCCGTAGGGTACAGCGTACTAGCAAGTCTTTTTCTTTTCAGCGATACAAGTTTGGCCCCTGAGACTTTAATGGTACATACTGTATACTGGACTGGTGTGAATAAGGTGACACCACTTGAAGTATGTAGGGTAAACATGCTACTATTAGCAAGAGGCAAGGATCTGATTGACTTGTTTGAGCCAATTGTAACAGAACAAATTGCTTTTGATTTTAAAATTATTCACCAAAAAAAGAGGAAAAAAAACAAAACAGAAAAGCTGCTTCCATGTGAACATATTGTACTCTGTCGCTTAAGTAACTTCTGACCCATTTCCCAGCCATTCCGCGTATTCCATATTGTTCTAATTTCTTAAATAATACCTCAAGACTGATGGTGTCAAAAGTTTTTGGGAGATCAATGAAAATTCCTGTAGCATATTTTTTATGGTCCAGTGCTTTCGATATTTCTTCTGTAGCATCAATTATGGCCATTGAAGTGGATCTATTAGTTCTGAACCCATATTGGCCTTCATTAATTAAATTTTGCATTTTTATTTTCCTAGGAACATAGCTATTTTGAAGAAACAGGTTAAAATGACCTAAGACAGTGTAATTAGCTCAGTTTTTTGCTCATCTTACACACTAAACATATACAGGCTTGTTTGAACTACCTGCCATAACACAGAACTGGGAAAGAAGGGCTTCTTTATTTGGTGTGGACACAATTATGCTGCTTTATCGATACATAGAAAATAGTTGCTAGCTGCTCTATAGAGGCCCAAATAAATATTCTCCGGGCATCTTAATTCTTCTTATATCTAAATATCTAATCATTCAAACTTCATATATAATCTAGAAAATTGATACATATCTAGAACCACTCATGACCTGTTTGTACTTTTGCAGAATCCATAGACTTACTGTAACTTTCTGATGCTAGAAATGTCTTGTTTGTTTTCAGCTTTCCTGCAGACAGCCAGCTGATAAAGCTGAATATCATGTACTTATACATAGTTTGGAGATAACGAGTGCTTTTTCCATTAACAATTTCCTTCTAATAGTACAAAAAAATCGTCCTTGAAGTTGATGCGTGTCTGCCCTGACAGTCCAGAAGGCCATCCCCCCAGACACACAATTTAAATTTGATGGAAAGCAGGTGAGAGATGGATTACTCAGACTTTTTTTCTCTGTAGCGCTACAGTAGCTATGTCAGCAGCGGTCGGTGAGACAGTGGGGTTAAAATTAATTACACACAGAAACTTATTCTCTTCTGGCATGCCATCAGCATACATCATATCCAGACTTTGGAAGTGGTTGAGGCTTTTTTTCTTTCTTTTTTGCAATCTATTCTACAGTTCAGGTGACTGATCATGACTATAGCAAAGCTGTAGTGGCAAAAATGAGATGGAGAAACGAGTAAAGAAGCCCTGTAAATGGAAGTTTTAATGAAAGTTTCAGCACGTATATATGTTCTAATTCAAGGTTCGTAAAAATAGACAGTGTAAATAAGGCACAGGGTGTGTGAAATATAAGAGCGAGGAAAGGGAAGAAGGGATATATATTACAAAAAAAACCATGAGCGGGAGGATTTGTCTTGTGCAGGAACGGCGCAGACGCAGGGGTTGTGCTGTTCATTTAATGCAAGGTTAGGCAGGCTGAGCTGATGAATGGACTGTCGACAAGAGAACAAAAGCAGGCGCTCAATCACGGGACAGAGAGGCAGCAGCTCCCTCTCACAATCCCCGAGCACTGGTCCAGGAGCAGTTTACCCTTCACACACCCTACCCTTAACTACTACTGAGGAGCTACAGACATACTGACTACAGATCAGTATCTATAGTCTAACGTCGCTCTGCCCCTGCAGGTT
Organism: Atherinosoma microstoma; assembly: GCA_037177055.1. NCBI lineage: Eukaryota > Metazoa > Chordata > Actinopteri > Atheriniformes > Atherinidae > Atherinosoma > Atherinosoma microstoma. The sequence continues at coordinate 4,659,844 of JBBBVU010000001.1, read as the reverse complement.
GCATCTATAAATGCCGAGATGAGCAGCAGTACTGGAGGCAAGTATCTACAAGGTACCTAAGTGATAGCTTCTACACAGAATAGCTGCATTATAAATGGCAGAAACACTCAGATAAGACAAGCCTGATAGCATAACTGAATGATAAATACAGTATGTGTGCTTTTGCAAACCATTATGGAACATGAGGAGGATTAGAAGTGTGAAGTATTATAAGTAAAGTCTAAAAAAACAGTACTTAAAAAAATTTAATGAACAGGAAAAACTACATTTCTACATCGCCACAAAGTCCCATCATCCATTTTTATGCACTGGGATCCAAACATGACTGGACTCAGATTCTAGAGATAGAAATTGGATGTTTTCAATTACAGAGCAGAGAAGACAGGAAAAATGAGAGGATGTTTACAAATCCCATTATGTCCAGCAGCCTCACCCAGCGAGCACAGGCCAGATAATAACTACCTATTGATTATCCATTAAACCAATACACCAGACAGTGCTGTGAAAACACTGCAGCACAACACAGGGCTACCACGATACAATGGGCTTTGTCACAGACAGATCACTTCACATGGCGTGGAGCATCGGAGCCTGAAGTGGGGAGAGAAATGTGGCTCAGACATAGTGGGAAGCTCATGGAGGTGAGTGTGAACAGTGAGTAACAGCACCTCACCAAATAGACCCATATTTAGGAAATACACTTCAGTTATATAGATGGTGTTGGTTAAGATAACTAAACATTACAGCAAAAAATTAAAGGTTTCAAACATGTTTTTTTGTTTTGTTTTTTTGCTTTCATGAAATCCCCTGATTATTTTTAAGCTAAAACTAAATTAACCAAAGTTTATCTTTGATTAAACAAATTTTCCCAAACACAATTTCCTGAGGTCTTAATGACATTTTTATGATATGCTTTAAATTAATACAAACACTGCAGCAGCTCTGATTTCCACCTCTTTTCAAGAGGATTATTTTTTTTTGGGGGGGTGGGGGGGTGGAGTGACTCCACTCCGCCTTTTTCCTCCTCAGGGTCAGCGTCTTTTTAAATCTGTTAGATTCAATAACTCATGGAGCACCTTATAATGGTATAGCGGGTATAGGAGAGAGCGTAACCTGAGAACTCAGAACACACAAGAAACTGATTTTATCATCAAATACATTTCCCTTGCCTGCAGTTCAACCATGGCCAGTTTGTAAACTACTGCTCCCTTTTTCTGCCACAATTTTATTGCAAGTCATGTATTAAAGTTGTCCAAGATTTCAAAACAGGCCACACAGAACGTAATGGCTGCTGGCTGATTTCTCAGCTTCATAAACTCTGGACCTCCCAAACGCCATTCCTCTTTTGTTTAGGTTTTTAGCAGCTAACATTAAAAACAGTTGCTTATGTGGCCAAATATCACAAAAAACCAACAACAATTAAAGTAAATAAACAGTTACCAGTGCTGTACTGATAGTGGATTTAATAACATGAAAAATCTGAAATTCTTTCTTTAAAAGTACTGGTGTATTATTCGCACATTTATTTCTTCCTATCAGAGAACAATATGAATAACGAGTAGATATGGTGTTTAGAGCAAAGCATAAAGCAAGATTAAAATAGTTTAAACATCCCACTTTTGAAGTACAGTGAATGTAGCATCATCTGAAATTGAAGTTAGGTGGAGATGATGGGAAAAGATGCTGGATAACTTAATAAAGGGGTGTAAATTTACCCCGCAACTCTAAACAGGTGACTAAATGTCATTTTATTAGATAAAATGTTTAGGGTTTCTGTGTTTTTAAATTGGTTGTGACTTCAGAAAACTAAATAAATGCTTGTAAGCACAAGAAATAAAAGGCTCAAAGTTATTGAGTTTCTGACCTGTAAGATAAGCATTTCAAATCAAAGCTGAGAAGCTGTCAAATAAAAAGAGTTTGAAAATGGAGTTTGGCTTTGGTCCAGCAGATGTATGACCAGGGAAAACATGTCCTAACACACTGAAATCATCTTGGCGTTGTTATGGTATAAATCTGAGTTGGCATTCGTATGAATAAGAGGGGAAGCAGGCGGTGAACATTCAACATGTTGTATTACATTTCACTCAAAGTCCCATTTGCCTCATATTTCTGATTCAATTTGAACTCCGGGAAATGTCCAGCTGACAGATATTAAACAGAAACGTAATCAATCAACAGGTGCTGAGTGATGTTTCCTCTGTTCGCTCTGCCTTGTTCCATTCACACATCTCTGATAAATGGCAGGTGTTAACAGTGGACACAGACTTGTTTCAGGTCATTTTTCGTGTCCCTTAATGTCTGACAAGATTGAAAAACAACAAAAAACAAAAAAACTCTCTGCACAAATAAGTTCAAGTGTCTCAGGGGTATTTTTTGCTTGCTAAGCAGCGATGGGGAGTTGTGTGTCATGCCTCCATGTGTGAATTTGTGAGATTGTGCTTCTTACCGTGCAGTCTGTACTTCTTGTTATCTTCAAGCAGAAGCTTGATGTAAACTCCAGCTCTGACAGACACACGCTGTTACAGTCAAAGGTCTGTTAAAAGTAAAAAACACACATGATCACAGCTACAGTAAAACACGGCATGACTTACAAAACCAAACAGATTTTTTGATCAATGATTAACAAGCAATATAAAACTGAATGAATAAAACATTTCTGATTGGGATTTTATGTATCAAAATCCAAAGTAGACCAGTTAAGCTGAAGTATGTTGAGCGTTTATCGTGTTGACTTCATAACACAGTAAAAGGGCCGACAACTAGTGAGCACCAGGCAGTGGCTACATACTTGTAGCAGGAAGCTATGTCCATCCTGGAGCCAGCTACTAATTTGATCAATTATAAATTTGCACTACTAACTGAATGGCGAGCGGTGGGAAATGTTTTTCCCAATACTGTTATGGTCATTGCTAGTCTTTGATATGTTGGGTCCATGTCTAAACCAGTCAGAGCTGTGTTAGCAGGATGAGGAAGATTTACAGAATATTAGACAGGCGGTATTAATGTTGAGGCTGTTCTGTGCATATCAAACACAGAAGAATTTTAAACACAACCATGCTAAAGGGGTGAGAATTTAGAATTTTGATTAAAAAAAAATAAATCTATAAATGTAACACCCATAAGGCAAGGCAAGTTTATGTGTATAGCGCATTTCATGTACATGAAAATTCAAGGTGCTTTACATAAACATTACAGATGGGTGCAGAAGAATTAAAAACAAAATGAATCAAGAAAATAGACAATAAAATAAATGAATTTAAGAAACCCTCAGAGAAAATAGTATATATCACTTGTTATCATAAAAAGCTGCAAATAGAAAAGTTTTCAACCCTGATTTAAAACTGCTGAGAGTCTGTAGCTGCTCATGAGGGATTGGTCTAAGTTGTTCATAATAGTTGAATGACTTTTTCTTTTTTTAAAAAGGAGACTAAAATGACAGCAAATCATACATTTCTCAAGTTGAACATTCCTTTTCATTTTCATTTAGGGTAAAAAAAAAACTAATCTGCTCAGCAGGAATTTATAATCCCATGAAACTGCTCTCAATTTTACGGAATTGCAGCCAGCCTTAATGGAATGTTATTGGATCGTATCAAGGGAGGCAATAGATGAGAGTCCTTGTAATTTGGGCAGAGGGGCTGTCTATTTGTCACTGGAGGGGAGAAACTATTGATTAGAGCATTCAAATTCCATTACATCAAGCTCTACCCTCATTCATCACATTCTCAGATGGGTGGAGGACGCAGCGCTAAGCAACAAGGCTAACTGGCAAAGAAACACACGGGAGTATGAGAGTCAAGAGCAAGGAGCTTTCCTGGATATTCTGTGTCCTTAGATGTGAGATTGTCTCATCTGTGTGTGCGCATATGTGTGTGTTTTATCTCTGAGCAATGTGTGCGCTTCCTCATCAGCTCTGTGAAAACCACTCCACACGCAGCTGGCTGAGAGTAATGAAGTTTCCTTAAGAGGAACTTAAACAAGGATTAGACAGATCAATCACCTAGCTCTACAGCATCACTACAAACACACACACACACACACTTCCTTAAACTTCAGAGCCCTATCTCTTCCACTGCTCTCATTCTAAGTCTATGCTTTAACAGCTTGAACCTTGAAAACTCAATTTCTGAGTGTCTGTTTCTAAAGAACACACACAAGGCCTGATGAACAAAAGGGTTTGCCAATATTTACATCTGATACAGGCATGTCAGGTAGTCAGTGTCATTCAAAGATGACAAATTTAAGAATCCACTTCATGATCCTGAGAATTATTAAAACATCTTAAGAATTGGTACTGTAGTTTCTTTTTTTCCCCAAGAAAAAAATAAAAGTTTGTACTTTCCCCCCCTTTTTTAAAAAAGGTTTGATTTAACTTATAGTACACACAGTACTAGTCAAGTTTGGACACACTTACCGATTGGATTTAATGGCATAATTTTGTCCAAACCTTTGACTGGTAGTGCATGTCTAGGCTTCTAAAGTCCATGTTTTGAATTGTCCTTAGGCAAAACCCTAAACCCCACTTGGGAGTGATGTATTTCACAGTATGTGACTGAGCATATGATGGCACCTTAAAGACTACAAAAGACAAAAACAAAAGAAATCTATGAACTTAAAAAGTTCTGTATGAATATGTGTATGAATCTAAAAATGGCTCTTACAGTGTAAGGTGCTTTGAATGGTCAACAAAGCAAGAAAAGCACTGTATAAATGCTGTACATTTGCTAGATACATAAAATATGAATCAAACATCTGCATATCTCAGAAAGATGCCACATTGCCAATTTGTGTGAAAGTAGTTGAAACACACTTCTTTTTTCCTGCTTCCCTCAGTGTTGTAGCTCAATCCTCAGACAGACTTCTGGCAACAAACTTATTCGCCTTCTTTTCCCAGGATTATTGTCAGCAATGGGGACTGGTCTGAAACAGCTGATTAGCTTCCTAAAATAAGTCCCTGTTGGCAAAGGTACATGCTACTTAAATCAAAATTCAGCTAAATTTTAAATTCATAAAATGCCTCCGTCCCGCTTGAAGATCTGTTTCACAAAGTGTGAACAGAGTAGTCGTAAAACAAGGTGGTTGTGGAGGCATCCGCCTGTTAAAATTGTTAATGGAGGTAAAGATAATAATGTGGCTGAAGAACTGATAGTGATTGCGCTTATTTACTTTCCCTTACATGCCTCGGAAACAATGAACTATAATGATAAATAACTGAACTGTTTTGAAGTACTGCAGTGCTTCTTTACTTCTATCTTCTTGGTGCAGCTTCATTTTCATTTTGTGTGCAGGTTGCACTTATCTGCTGATTTGGTTGAGACGTCATGTTTCATGGAAAGTGACGTTATGGAGGGATCTTCCAGATTAATTAATCGTAGCGTTTAATACCGCAATTAATTGTGAAATCAAGTAAACGTGACATCCATTGTCCTTTCATGCTGTTCTTTCATATCTGTCATTTTAAAATTCTTGTCATGTCCAGTATAACATAACAGTGAATAAATCAAATTATGGACATAAGTAACTTTGATCCATTTTTAAGAAGTTCTATCAACACATGGGGAAATATTTAGCTTTTTCTAGCTTAAATATGAGCACTAGTAATAGAGGTGTGAATCTGTTTACCTGTATGACTGTAGGGTCAGAGATAAGTGTGTCTGCATTCACCACTTCCACCACAGCCTCGGGCACAACGGCCTTCTTCATGCATGCCATGTTGAAGCCATACACATCATCCCAGAATGCAATGCGGTCTTGGTGCTTCTGTTTATCTCCAACAGCTGCCAGGCTGATGTTACAAACATCTGGGTAAACTGTACAGAGCAGAGAAGCAAACTGAGTTAAAGGTAGGCAAACAAACTGTACAGACACATGTGGGAGTGATCCCTCTCAGTCATCACTATGAGTATGTGTGGCGTGTTTTTCCTAGCAGACACTCCTTTCAGCTTGCATTCTCCAGATTTGCTCATACGCTGAAGAGTCCAAGACATTGGGACTTTCACTTTTTAAATACACATGATGCATTTTAATAAGTGACTTTTTTTTACAATGCATTTAATGACCAATGACTCCAGAATAGGCTGGAAAAAGAGTACTATGGTTTCATTACTAACACCCTAGTACCATGATGTAGCAACCATTTTTGTTGTTTAGAGGCAAAAATGTGAAATGTTCTGTTGTTCAGAGCTGATTTGAATGAGATGTTTCTCATTTGATAATTTTCTTTCACTTACATAAAACCTAAAATGACAAAAAATGTGCTCACAAACTGGCTTATCACCTTTGAGGTTAAACAAAACACAAGAAAAAATCTTTCTGAACAGTAATAATACCTAAGTTTTGTAACCAAAACTTGCTGCAAAAGAAACAGGAGCGTGAAACATTAATCACTGATCAGAGTTTTAAAGGTCATAGCATCTCAATACGCAGTTTCATTGTCCTAAATGCGGCCCCCGGACGGCAATGAGTTAATCCATTCAAGGCTTTATTTTGCTCTTAACAAAAGATCATTAATCATAACTAGAGAAAAGGGTGGGAAATTCTGGTCCCAAATATGTCTACTCTCAGTGATGAGACATCCTTAATAACAACAAATTTAATGGCTTATAAACCATTCTACAAATTTAATCAGAGCACAGTTAGGCATCTTGTGGGTGTGGAGTTTTGCATCAATTTTATGTAGCTGCTTTAATGACTGTATCCATCACATGTGCACAAAAACATGTCGTGATGAACATTTTGTCCTACTTTAAGACCTCATACTTTACATTCTGTGTACAAAATGACTTGAATGTAAGTAAAGCAACATGAAAGTTTTCAACAAATCATTCCAAAACAACTTGTGCCATTAAGTAGATCTGCTGGCTTTTATTCTTAATGTACCGTACAGTTATTCACATTAGTTTGGAAACTGGCCGAAGAAATTTACTTTTAAATTTCATGTGTGAGAGCATCAGTGAGGTCAAACAACAATGGTGGGTGATAAAGTCTAGCTTACAGTCAATGCTCCACTTCATCGCAAAAGGATAGGGTTGCGTTAGAGCTTGTGTAGTCTAATTTTTCTACACCAACTGGGGGGGACAAAAAAAAAGCTATCATCATGCTAAAGAGTTTGTGTTACACACCAAGACATTGCTAGAACAATGTAAATTAAAAAAGCAAACAAAAAAAACAATCAAAATGATGAAAATTAAAGTAGGAACAAGCATCCAGGCCACCTGTGTTACTAAAACAGATAGTGAGCAGGTTTACATGATCATGAAATCCCATAACTGAGAACAATCAGATAATTGTAATAATTGGATATGATGCATCCACATGAATTTCAGAAATGTATTATTCGAAAAACCTTGGGCTACATTTTTAAGTCCATGATCATTTCAGAGTATGTACCTATGTAGTGATGTAATACTTAAACTTCCTGTTATTTTCAAAACATCTAGTTTTTGTTGAACATGTTCCCCCCTCCTCCACTAGGTACTGGCTGCAAAACAGAGCAGATCCCCATAGACTCCCATGTTAAGAAGACCAACTTCACAGCAGAAATAAACATGTTTACAGCCTGGTTCAAAAAACCATTTTAGCTTTAATAGGTCAAGTT
>JBBBVU010000001.1:4636840-4652147 GCA_037177055.1 Atherinosoma microstoma | reverse complement strand
CCGCTAGCTCCACCGCGGCGTTAGGTGTATCGTAGTTCAGCCAGGTTTCCGTAATGATGGCCACACAGCTGTCCATCTTTCGTGACACGATCCTCCACTTGCCCATTTTGTTGTCAAGTGATCTAACGTTTGCCAGAAAGAGACTGGGAAGAGCCAGTCGGTGCGGGTTAGCATGTAGCCTATTGCGCACACCGCTCCTTTTACCCCGCTTTTGTTTACGGAATCTGCTCAGTCTCCTTGGCAACAGTGGTGGTATGTTGAAAGCCGTTATGGTACGTTGGATCTCTGGTGGTATGAAATCCGGCTTAGCTGATGTAAAAAGTTGGCAGTGTCCTCCAATATTCATTAATTCCCCCCTGCTATACTGTAAAAACTCCTCCAGGGACTGGAGCAACAACAAAAACACGAAAAAAACAAAACAAAAGCTGAGAGCCCTGATCCGCTGCGTGCATACGTGCCGCCATGGAGACGTTTTTTTTATTTTTTTTTATTGCATTATTTCAATATTTTTTATTGCATTATTGCAATATTGCATTATAGACAGAGAAAAAGTGGCATTTTCAGTAATTGTTGGTGACCTTGACACCTTTTAAAGCGGCCATTTTATCAGGCAATTATGATCATATAATCAGTGGTTGACAACAAGGATGTCAAGACAAATTAATTCATGAAGACATTAAACTTAAAAGGTGCTTATTTTTTGCTTAAAAAACAGCAACTAAAGATAAAAACTTTTTTTTCTTCTTCTCAGAAACTAGGAGGGATGATGCTCTGTCACTGGAGAGCTCCATTCTAGTTTCATTGTTCAAAGTCTAAAGGCTGATCATTGGTGGTGATTACTGTGCAGCTCATATTTTATATCACTGCCTTTTGAGTGAATTCTCCACATCTTAAAATGAACATTAAACGTAAGCCTTAATGTCTTGTCACTGTATTTTCACATTTGAATAAATTATTTGATGTGGCTAATATGCTTGGTGATTACATTAGCGCTGAGATGCTTGAAGCCATTTGTATTCCTACTGTGAAGTAACATTAGCAAACACGGAGGCCTAAGGCCTAAACTAGACATTGGAATACATTCATGAGGATACGTAAAACCTTAGCATGTAAATTACTGCATCAAGTCAAAATGTAACAATCTGTTCCAGTTGGCTCTAGATAGAGATGTGTATCTGCAACATGCACTCTACTGTAGTGGTAAATATACTTTGTAGTACTGTGATTTAAGCATGTCCTAAACTAGTAACAATAGAGTACTTTATAACGTTGTAGCTTATCAGATGCTATGTTTTGCTTAAACTAACAAGCTAATAAGTTTTTTCTTAAAGAAAATGGAAAAATTGACAAAAAACATCAGTTTTTCTGACATTAAAAAAAAACAAAATCGTATTTTACACTTTTAGAAACAAAAGTTTTGAAGTATTACACAAATGAAAAGTGAAGGGGAAAAGGGAGATATTAAAGACAATAAATTGTCCAAGGAGCTGGAATCCATTTAAGGTAGTGTGACACAACCCTGGCCGAGGCTTCTGATAACCATGCATTATATCTCAAACTTTTTGGCAGTTGCTTTTAACAGATTTAAAAATATAAATTGCACAATGAGCGCATTTCATGTATTTTTCCAGGTTTCTGTGTTTGTGCTCAGTCTCACATGACCTTCGACACCTCAGGCTATAAAACGTGTGAAAGGATGGTTAAAGCTCTGTGATGGGCAACTCATGGCTTCTCTCATTAGCTGAAGTCTGCTTGTGACCCTGTGAGTGTCACCATACCGCGCACTCACTTATTTACACACTTGCACACGCAAACATCCAATTTGTCACCCCATTGTACTCTGATTACTGATCCAAATGAGTAATTATGAGGGCTTGGAGAGAGGAGAGGAGCTGATTGGGCACAATCTGAACAAGGCCGTCTCTGTGACACTCTGAAAAAGAAATGAAGACAGAAAGACGAAAAAGCAAAGCAGTGGGTGCTGCGGAGAAAGACGACGACCAAGAAGAAGATGGGTAGCATACATGGGCGTCACTAGATTCATGGCTTTGACATCTGCGTCCTTCTCGATTCGCTGCCCACAGCCCGTTTGTCATGCCGCCCCGCGCCCCCTACATCCCCCCCCACCCCACCCCACCCTTTACTCTAGCTCTCTTCATCTTCCCCCATTGGTCGTCTGTGGAAGAGAGAAAAAGAAAGTGTGGAAAGGGGGGCATGAGACAACAGATCCCTTTTCCCGAGACGCTGTGCTGTGCCAGCCATGTGGGGACACATTTAAGGATGAAGAGGAGGTTAATGTAGTGGGGAGAATGAGGGAGCCGCTGTAGCTCTGTTCTGATGTAACTTAAACACACATATAACAGCAGTGCTGCAGGGAGAGGGCTAATAACTCAGCCCAGCCGTGCACACACAATGAAAATCTGAAAATAAACTTATTTTCAGAGTAGAACTTGATAAATCAAATATGTCACAATGACTTTAGTCAATAGTTAATAAACTAAAAAGTTAACATGTTTGCCTTTGCTTGGGTTTAGCAATCTGCCTGTACATAGTGGAATACTTGCTTAGTAGATTTGTAAAAGTGTATTTACAAACATTTACACACTCAAAGCTCACAAAAACGTAGGGATATTTGGCCTTTTTTGTATTGTCAGAATGTAACTAAAATGGACCATAACTTTTACAGGTAAACTTTACACTTTTGAAAGCACGCGTACAACTGTTCAGTGTTTCAGTATTTATTGCATAACATGCTGTTTTCTATAATAAGGTGAATAATTAGTTCAGTTTATTTAATTAATTCTTGATACAAATTCTTTTAAACAAATGTTTGCATGATTTCATTGCAACAACCAGTAAAATAAAATTGAATTAAATAAAAAAAAATATTATTTCACTTTAGGAATTCAAATATTTTCATTTTCCAAAATATTTTAATTCTTATTCTATTTTACTTTTATTCTGGGTTACCTTTTATTAGAACACTTAAAATTTCAGAGAACTGAGACTCTAAAAATAATCTGTGTAGGTTTCAGTGAAATAAAAATTCCCATCATTTATCATTATTGACATGCTAGGGATGTTTTTTTTTATCATATCCAAAACAAGGTCCTTATGAACTCCCTTTGGAGTGATGAAGCATGGATGTGACCAGGCCAGCATGCTACTGCAATTAGTCTATCAAAAACTAACATGCAATATCTTGATTGACCTGTCATCTTGGGATTGTAAAAGATAATGCACACTTGGTTTTTCAGCTCTGGTAAAATAAAAGCATTTAGTTGAGCCTCTGTTTCATGCATATAATCTAAATAATTATGGATATTGTACTTATAAGTGTTCTATAATAATAGTATCCTCTTCATTTTTCTATGCATATGCACAGAATAACTATCATAGTAAAAACAATAACAGAGCAAATGAAATCACTGGTTACTGCTGCCAAATCTTGCTAGCCTTGCATATTTTTATTACACTTCCTGCAGCTTTGGTGCACAGCACATCTCGTCAGAGCACCCTGTGTTGGGACCATCTATGTTAAAGGCTTTTGATGAACCATATGTCAACCTCTGACCTGTAACTTTTTGCCTCATTCAAGTCCCATCTTTGCCTGTCCAAACCTTCTCATGAGCAGATCTGTCTCTATAGCTGCTGTCATTCTGACTGCCCCTCAGTGTGTGCTTGTACGTCTGTGCATGAGTGTGACCTCGCCCATGTCCCAGAGAGCCAGTAAAGCCGACGTGGTGGAACCGTTCCTCAGCTTGGTCACATTTGGCGCAAGTCATTAAATCTGTGGCACCAAAGGGATGACACAAGGGAAAGGCCTTCCCATATGTGTCAGCTCTCAGTGCACTATGCTGTTTCATTATTTTGAGTCAAATATGCCATTAAAAATATCCACTTATGAACTCACTGGAGAGCACAAACTTGGGAAGGAACACGTGGTCTATGAAATCTGACTTTTTAAAAAAAATGCAGTTCTGGGGCACATTTAGCTCAGTGGGTAGAGTAGCTACCTCATGCACAGAGGATGTTGGTCTTTGACATGGCCAGGTTCAAATCTGAAAGTGAAGATAAGCAGCATTTTATATTGAAAACATCTTGAATTCTTTTTTTTTAAAGTACTAAAAAAAGAAAGGTAGACCTGACTGTACTCATCATTACAAAGTTATGAGTGGTTAGATAGTAATTGGAGGATAGAAGACATAGAACAGCATCACAGCTGTGTACACACAACTAGAGAGTAGTTTTGTATGTTGGAGCTGAGCTCTTAAACAGAAGTAAAAATAAAGTGGATTTTAGCCATCGCCTAAAATGATAAATGGAAATTGTTCAAAAGTCCACGACGACCCCGCTCTTTGCCCAGAGCAGTTGTGGTTCCAGGCCAGTGAAAGAGCAGACCGAGGTCCTGCAAGTCCCGACAGCAGCAAAGTCCCTGCAGTGCTGACTTTATGTCAGAAGGAAAAACTCTTGTCAAAGGACTTTTCTCTTAAAACCACAGTCAGAGCATAAATAGATGGATCTTAGGAGTCATCTGCATGCAGATTTCCCCTTGTAAAAAAAAAAAAACTCAGTGACATTCTCAATGATGTGTATTAGGCCATGCAATTACTCACTTAGAAATGTGACAGCTAGCAGTCTGGGACAGTGGCTGGAACTGATTACATTGTTTGCTTGGACTGAGACATTTACATCTATAAATCTGTCATAGACTGCTTGAAATTTTCCATTATTTTGTACCGTGACAATAAAGGAATCTTGAACAAGATATGTTGAGAAATTGCAAGATTTCAACACTTTCTATGTCTAAGGCGTCCTGTACACTAGGTGTCATTTCTATCAAATGTGGCACGTTGCAAAGTAAAACATTATCTAATGTTTTACTGACCAAGCTGGTGAAACTAACATTATTGCCATGCTGCTGAAATTGTCAAATAAGGAGAATGGAAACACAACCGAGATAGAAAAAAAGGAGGTGAGATTATTTACTTTATTTTCAGTGGAATACGACATTGTTTTCCACCTACCTGAGCCACCATCAGCCAAGTAACAGTCTCTGGCATACAGGACAGAGTCCAGCATGGATTCAAACAGCAAGTAGTAACCCTGAGAGAAAAGAAATGGACATCACTATCCAAAAACACAAATGCAGACTTTTCAACAGTTTGAGAGGTTAGAAGCATACTGTCAGCATGTTAGAGAAAATAAAAAAAAAACTTCTGGACAAGTGAATCATTTCAAATTCAGCATCACAGAAGAGGAAATCTGAATTAACCATGACTGTGAATCTAATGAGGAACCCACGTGGTCTGGCACCAAACACCCGAAGGCTCGACCCTGGGCTGACCTCATGTTCTGCTCCAGTAGATGGCACATTAACCGTAGTATTATTCCATTAATGCTGAAATTGAGTTTTGTCCACATCTTGTTGGCTTCGACCTGAGTGGCAGATACTGCTGATAAATGGCTTTTTCTACCTGAAGCCCCTCCAGCTTCAGATCGGCCAATCAGCTGGACCTGTGCTGCTTTCAATATGTTCTTTGTGAGCACAACATTCGGGCGTGTTCAGGCATATGGGAGGGCATGTCTCCATCTGGGACAAGGAGGTGGAGCAGAATCAGTTCATGCACATGTGACTGGAACTGATGACCCATATAAGTCCATTTGAGGCTGTGACAGCACAAACGGACTCCTTCGGAAAATACCCATCATGCTTTCAGATCCGTCTTTTGGGATTAAAATCAAAACATGGAGGTAAAGACAACTGCAGGTGAAATCCTAATAGGTACTTGGTTTATTTGCAGACACAGAGATAGATTTGTTCACAGCTTGTATTTGGATTTCTGGCATTTCTTGACTGGTTTGTTCAGGCTATTATTAAGGTGACACAATAACTTTGGAGATTTACACAGCGCTGCTGTAGTGTATTATAACTGTTGGGAAATTTAATAAATGGGAAATGGTTCAGTAGCACCATACTGGAAAGTGGGATCCATCTAAGTAAGATGTTTCCAGCTCTATGCTGAGACAGCTGATTCAATTTGTAGTGGGAACTGAACAGTATGATGGGAAAAAAAAAAAGAAAAAAGAATTGCTTGGGGTATGTTTAAGAATCCAATATCTTTACTTTCTCTTCAGTGGAGGGAAAGAGGGACAAGGAGAGGTGAGGGCTGGGGTAGCAGATAAAAAGTGAATGAGGGGAGGGGTGTGTATGATTAAAGACAAACTGGAGAGGTGGAAGAGAGAAACGGTGATAGGCAAGGAACACAGTGGGCAGCAGAACAGTAACTCACTGAGATAAGACCCTTATTATTCAAATAAAGACAATGTTTTACTGGAGGGAGGAGAGCTGAGCGAGACAAACAGGGGAAACAGCTTTGATTTATAACTCGGACTTCAAAATCGTCACCATCTCTGTCATGAGCCTGAGCAGATAACGATGACAGCGATGAAGCTGATATAACCACCTCATCTTCAGCAAGGTGATAAAGGGAAACAATCTCTGTGTTTATCAACACTGGACTGGTCACTGACCAAAGTCAGGCCCATGGACCGTCTGTTGCTCTATGTTGTGGTCCAGTCGATGCCCTTAGCAGCTGAGCGAATCGTTTTTAAAACCTTCACACAGAGTGCACCACTCTCGTAATTTAGAGCCCAATTTCACGGGACACTGGTTCACTTGAAGGAAGGAGGATATAAGGGAGAGATGCCTGAAAGCAGAGTCACGCCTTATTTTTATCATCAACAATGCTCCAGGATTACGGTCTGCCCCCCTCCTTTCTGCTACCTTGCATGTCCTCCCAGTGACATGTATCACACCCCCCTAATTTATACATCTGCAATGTTAATTACTGAAAACATGGATGTGCAGAAGTGGATCTGCATTCCATATGAGGCATCACCTCTGACAACAAAATCAAAAAGCAGAAAAAAAGAAAGCTTTGTCCCGCAAGTGGTCATGTTATGGGCCATTACTGAGAGGCTGGTTCCTGTTTGTACTTTACAGTACTGTCTATACTACACTATACTTTAGTGCTGCGACGTCATTCAGCAGCCAATCAGCACACACAGTTTTATCCTATATGGCACAACATCGGAGGTACCACAAACCTGGACTTTAAATGAAAAAAAAAGGGATATGTAAGGAGCCTCATTCACTAATACTAAAGAGTCCTCTGGATTCTATTCATGGGTCCAAAACCACACGAAGGCAGCAGTGTTCCTGAAACTTCTGAACTGTTGTATTTGGTCATTCAGCCTCACTGGTAATGGCTCCACAAAACCAGACAAAAGAAGACTGGAAGCACGTTGCTTGGTCTGATGAGTCTCCATTTCAGTTGCAACATTCAGATGGAAGGGTCAGAATCTGCCGTAAATATCATGAAAGCATGGATCCATCCTGCCTTGTATCAACAGTTCAGGCTTATGGTGGTGTAAAGGTGTGTGGGGGATATCTATTGGCACACTTTGGGTCCCTTATTACAAACTGAATATCATTTAAACGTTACAGCCAACCTGTGTATTGTTGCTGACCATGTCCATCCTCTCATGAGCACAGTGGAGCATCTTCTGATGGCTACTTCCAGCAGGATAATGCACCATGTCACAAAGCTCAGATCATCTCCAACTAGTTTTTTTTACATAATGAGTTCACTGTACTCCAATGGTTGCCACAGTCACCAGATCTTAATCAAACAGAACGCCTTTGGAATGTAGTGAAATGGGAGATTCTCATCATGGATGTGCAGCCAACAAATCTGCAGCAACTGTGTGATGTTATCATGTCAATATGGACCAAAATCTCTGAGGAACACTCATTCATTCATTTTCTGTACCGCTTAGTCCAATTCAGTTGCAACACAGAGAAACAGACAACCATTCATGCACACACTCACTCCTAGGGAGAATTTAGAGTGACGAATTAACCTATCATGCATGTGTTTGGACAGTGGGAGGAAGCTGGAGTACCCAGTGAGAACCCACGCATACACGGCGAGAACATGCAAACTCCGCACAGAAAGGAACACTGAGGAACACTTAGTTAAATCTATGGCATGAAGAACTATCTCCAACCAGTCGAGGCAAATGGCTAGCCCTTCTTTCTGAGCTGGGTTGTGCCAGAGGTTTTTCCTTCCTGTTAAAAGGGAATTTTATTCCATACAACCGTCACCCGGCACCCCTTACATGCTAAGGATGGGAGATTTAACCAAAAAAGAAGATTCAAAGCAATCCATTGGTTTTTCTTAGCTAGACATCTTTTTATGAATTAGCTTGTATGAACAGTTATAAATTGGAATAATGTGGATATATTTAAATTGGATCACAATCATTCTTGAACCAATTATGTCTATAAAGTGCCATGAGATGGCTTTGTTATAAATTGGTGTCATGCAAATAACTGTGAATTGAATTGAAAGAATTGAGGCAGTTCTGAAGGTAAAAGGGGGTCCAACCAGTACAAGCAAGGTATACTTAATAAAGTGGCCAGTGAGAATAAAAGCAAATGTGGTGTCTGCATGAATGTATGCAATTTTTATAGATGTCAGTCTTCATCATGTAAAGTGACTTGATCTTTGTGTTATTAAGAAGGTGCTGTAAAAATAATGCTGAAGCTGAATGAGTAGTAATCCACCGAGCAAAAAAATAAAATAAAAACTTGCAACAGTAATTGTCAGGTGCAAAATTACACCAGGAAAAACAACTTTATCTGCCTCACGTTCACCCTTTTACTTTATCTTTATTCACTTGTGATTAAAAAAAGACAGATTAAATCTCAACACCAAACCAGCTCACAAACTTTTTTTATTTTGATACCACTTCCTCGAATCGATCTCCTGTCTAAAGGCCTAAGTGACACAGATGGGCTGAGGTGTTGGTGTGAGGGAACGGCTCCCTTAACTGTCAGACAGCCAGGCTGGTGGGATGCTCAGCAGTATAGTCACTGTGCATTTCCATAAAAGAGACTAATGAAAACCTAATGAGAATAGGCTGGAGCAGCTTATACACATTAACAAAATTAGCATATAAAACACATTCCCCTGAGTGGGCTAACACTCACATACACATCAGTCTACGCACCAATTCACAGACACAAAACAAAAAAAAAATACTCTTACATCTGTGCTACTATTTTAGCCAAGACTTTTTTTTCTTGTTTTACAGTTACTATCTCTTAAGCACAAGTTTTTTTTGGTTTTTTTTAACTGATCCAATAAAAAAAACTTTTATAATAACTTTTTAAGTGCTTTCCTGTCATTAGCTGCAAGAAGCAGAGTGGAAAAAAGACAATCCATGGATTTCTTTGTAGGAGATGGAGTAGCGGTCAATTATGGGCACCAAGAGGCCTCTTGGTACAAAATCTACATCAGCAAATTACACTTTCCTCCACCCACTAGTATCTCATTTCTCCTCCTTCATCCAACATGCATCTTGCTCAATTACAGAAGATCATCATCACTTCCAGTCCCACGAGGAGTCAGGCTAAATACAGTAGCTGCATGCATGAATGTGTGTGGGGGTAGGGGAGAGGTGTAGTTCCATGCTTCGCTGAACAGTGACAGCAGCACTGTGTCAAACATTCCCATCCATACGAGTCTATGGTCAGACTTTGCTACATCAGCAGCAGCGTATTACACACATCCCTATGACAGATTTAAACATGTTCATTCTCTGAGTGCAGGTTGCAGCATCAGCATAATTTACATGTAAAGAAATGCAAATGAGAAATGGAGGCAATTATAGTTTAACAAAGTTATTTGCTGTATAGCTGCAAGGTAATTTCTTCTGAAATTAATTATAAAGGTTTTTAGAAGATGATCACAGATTTTATACGGACACTTGATTTTAATTTTTGAACGAGTTCAGTGTTTTTATTTCATTATGCAAAATCTTTTTTTAAAATGAACTTCTTCAGCACCAAATCTGTTCTTTTAGATGAAATTTCATGACCATAGAATTTGAAATTTGAAACATGATTTTCTCAAAAATGTCAACTCAATTTGTTTTAAAGTTCAAATTTAACACAGTAGCATAAAAATGAAATAAAATCATTAACATTCTTCCCAACTAAAACGAAGTAATGGCTGTGAATTCACATATTAACGTCATAATGCTGCCTGGCAGCACAGCACCAGAACAAACCTTCACAGTCTGTTGTCATACTCATCCTTTGAAAGGACACTTCTCTCCATGAAATAAAACATTAGCAGAGCCATATAAAGGAAAATGGGTTTGGGTTTAGGAGGATGTTATTTCAGGTATGTATTGGATTATTCTGGTCTGCATGCAGAGAAGTTACTTTGATTTCTTTTTTCCTTTATAAAAAGGAGAAAAGCACCTTTGCATTTAGGATACATGCAGTATATCAACAGTGTACAATTAGTAATGTAAACAATTTATATTAATGTGTTGAAATATATTGTGGGGTTATACCTCTCACCTTACTCGTCCCAAGACTGCCTACAGTATGTGGCCGTATGCTCTTACCTCATGAATATAATGGCGTATTTAGTTTAAAATGGAACTTTAAAAAATAAAAAAATAAATAATTCAATGAATGAATGAATATATTAATGAATATTTTTTTGATGGTGTGTAAAGCGAAACTCCAACGTCACGCAGCATCCTGGAAGAAGTAGCTGTATAGTACGATTTCTGCTAGGCAGCGACGACTCCAGAAATGCACATAAAAGATTTGACAGTGCCATCAAACAAGTTCGGGACACAGATTTAAAGTTGGAAGGTTACGTAGTGCCAAATGTAGTCATAGAAATGGACAAACTTCAGGATTCAAGCACTCTTCCAACATTAAGATCAAGTCATTTACAGAAAAAAATCTAACTTTCATTTTGTAATCATGTTTCTTCTGCTTTTGTTTTTATTATCATCTGTGTGCTGCTTGAGTGGGATGGTAAACGTGATAACACAGTTGTATGAACGAGGACTGTGATTAAGTGTCACACATAACACAACACTAGAAGGATAGATTTTAAACTTTTAAACACAGGCAGACCTTCTAAATAAGCTGATTAAAGCCGTTACCACTGTGTGTAGTAATGGATTTATAATCATTGAACTTAGAGCTTAAACCCACTAGACCCAGGTCTAGTATACCTCTAACTGCCAGAGGACAGGTATGTCACCATGAGAACATGAACATGTTGCCATGATGTGAGACATCACATCCAAAAGACGAGTGTTTCTGTCAAGAACATGTGACCTATGTACATTTTTGTCACCCCGACTTCAGCATTCTCAGTGAAAACTAGCTTATACACCCAGGCCTTATGTTCCCATTGATGCCAAGCTGAGCTGCAGCTAATCAAAACTTGCATCAATGCGGTCATTTGACATCGGACCTCAAGACGATTATACAATTTGACATTGTACTCAGAAGCCAGGTGATAAGAGCAGTTAGCAGTTTTTTTTTTAATACCAGTGTAAAAAGAGGTTAAGTTGTAACTAACCGTTGTTTTTGTTCTACCTAACTGGGACAGACGCATCAGAAGTTTTGTAAAACACAGACAGCCGACTAAAAGCCACTTTGTGGAATATTTAAGAGAGCTATTTTGGAAGTGAATAAAGCCAATAAATCCTCATTAGTGCATGGATACACCTGTGGCACTGAAGCTGTTTGTGTGTATGTGGAGGCATCTTTTTTCTTTTCTCCCTGAGCCTCACTGAGTACATGTGTTTGGACCTTTGGTGTGTGTTTGTGTGTGATTGACAGTCGGTCAGACTGAAGGACAGGATGACGGATGACTGCCACCCCTTTCTCAGACAGGTGAGGCTCCTAGCACAGATAATGAGGCTAAAAAGGAAAGTTCACCATTAATTTGGCTTCACATCACGACCACACACAGTGAGTCCAACTGTGTGTTTTTTTTTTGTGTGTGTGTGTGTGCATGTGTTCAAATTCATGTCGTTAATAAGGTGTTTTGTGGTAAAATAAAACTTTTGTTCATCTCAAGGTAAATATCAGCAGTGAAGTTGAACTGGGTCCTGAACACTTTTCTTGTTCAGGGTTGTTTTCATATTTTAAAGAAACATGAGGAACATTTGCTGTTGCTCAGAACCAATTTGACATTCTTGGAGCGTCTTCAAGGTGAGTAACTACACATCGAAATAAGCTCACTACTCAGGGACATTGGCTCATGCCAGTGTACACACACTGAGATAAAAAGGACCATTTATAATTTCAACTGCAGGTGACTGCATATATTTTTCACAGAAAAGTCAACTAACAATTTCTGTATCATCTGTTTATGTTCAATGCAGTTGTAAAGTTAAGGATACCGTACCTGTCAAGAGATAAGATACATGTATCTCGAGAGATTGTGTACTAGACCAATATAGTGCACAATTTTGTTTAATTATTTAAATAAAATCACATTTAAAAAGTGTTTGAAGGAAACATATTGTGTAAAAAAGATAAATAAATAAAAAAAATTAGTCGTATCCTAGAAGTAGGAAGTCCAAACATTTAGCAGCTCATTAGCAGCTAGATCACTTAAAGATATCAGCTCAGGCATGGGATGGGGCAACTCCGGTCCTCGAGGACCACTGTCCTAAAGGCTTTAGATTGTTTCCTGTGCCAACAAACCTGATGATGATGAAATGGATCCAACAGCCTGTTGTCCAGCTCTGCACACTGACCTTTTAATTTAAATCAGGTATGTTGAATCAGGGAAACATCAAAAACCTGCAGGGCCCTTTAGGATTAGAGTTGCCCATCGCTGTATTAGCTAACAATCCTCAACCAATAATTTTAATGAATCTTAACCAGAGAATCTGACTTCTAATTGACAAAAAGAGAAAGAGGAATCAGCAAATGTCTGTGGCCAAAGAACAGACGATAAACATTGAAGGCCATGTCCACGTATGAATGAGTATTTTTACAGAAGCAGATTTTACTCGCAATATGTGTCATTTACTCCTTTGTTTACATGGCAATGATAGACCAGGATAGCGCTGCCACTAATCTTTTGTTGTTGTTTTTGTTGTTACCTTTATCATATAGTCTTAACTTTCTAATTTGATCAAATCATTTAAATGAATTCTGCCCCAGATTTTAATTATGTTTCACATTGTTGTTGTCTCGTGTTGTTTTACTGTTTAGTTCTCTTCTGCTCTGTTGAGTACTTTGTAACATTGTTGAGAAGTGCTACATAGATTAGGTTTTATTATCATTATCATTTATAACTGTATTCATTTAATTGTATTCATGGAAATAAACAGTTAGTAGCCAACTACACAGATAAATGAAGGCGCCATGGCTTCAGAGGCGAGGGCTAGATCGCCACTTTTTGGTTTGATGTGCTCCTGACAGCATTTCAATCCTATCTGGGCATTTTTCTGTAGGCAGATCTTTTTTGTAAATGGTGCAGCATGGACAAGACAATTTTGCAAAATACCTGTGTTCATGTGGGCATAGCTTTAGTATTTGAGAATAAAACTGAGTTGAGCTTCAGTTGGGTAGGCAGTAGTGTGAGCTCTCAGCCTAGAAACCTTATGCTTTCTCATATGAGAATATCATGATTCAACTGTTACAGAGAACTACCAAATAAAAAAATAAAACACACAATCATGAAGGATGGGGGCAAAGTGGACTCGAGTGGGTCAATACAATGAGTGTGTTAAAGTATAAGTGTAAAGTCATGGCTGAAAAGGGTGAAATAGTATGGCAGCTGTGCTATGTTTGACCAGGGCATGTCACAGATATGATGAAAAAACAAAGGATCTAGAAATTCTCTTCAGCAAAAGTTACTACATGTTGACTGGTTGAATCCAAGTTTGTACAATTCAGCACAAGTTTAACAAAAAAGTGAGTTCCTTGTCACTATTGTATGCACTTTTCATGACACATTTTATGGACTTTAGACCAGGTGTGTCCAAAGTCGTCATCGAGGGCTGCTGTCCTGCAGATCTCCAAAGTGTCCCTGCTCCACTACACCTGACTCAAATTAAATTGATCCAATAGCCAATAACAGACAAAGCAAGCACATTATACTTCTATCCAGATGAACTGGAGTGCAGATCTTTGTTTTTAGCTCTGATCTTCCAAGAGAAAGGGCTATTGTATGTTTAGTTATACAATTCTGCTCAATGCATCCCGACCATTGTTTTAACCCAATTTAGCCTTTCTCTGAAGTATGCTGTGGGAGTACTCATTACACTCACTGTGTTGGTGAGTGTGCACGGTCAGAAACCAGCAGCCGCATGCACTGCAGGTCCATGAATTAAAACCTGAGTGAATCATTTTAACGTGTGCTTGTCTCTCCATAATTTCCCATTAAAAAAAAGTACAACAATGACAGTCAAGGTGGCTTTAATGAAGCACACGACAACTTGAATAAGAGTTCTTGTTGTGTTGGCAGAGGCTATAACTATCAAGTTCTTCACAATAGCTCATTAATTTGATTCAGGTGTGTCAGAGCAAAGAAACATGGAGGACCAGAGCTGGACACCCTTGCTTTAGACTGCATATGGCAAAAGTTTGCTACATCAAGCTCATGTCCTACTTTCAAGTTTGTATTTTTAAGTCTGTGTCATTACCACTATCAGTCATCGTCTGTGATTGATCTCAGGACGACAGTCTTTATTTGGCCTTTGGGAAACTCAGCTTTCCTCCTCCCTGACAGCTCCCCGTCTCTTATCTACTCCAAACTGTTTGTTTTTTGGTTTGCAGAGAAAGAGGACGGATCAATGTTGTGAGTTATGAAATGACAGTGATGCTGCTGCTGAAGGCTCTCAAGCGCTGCCACAAAAGACAGACATTCATTTACCCCCTTCTCCTTCTTCAGCACCACCACAAATACACCACATTCATCAACCATCTCTATTTCCCCTGAAACCACCGTCTGTCTGCTCACTCCTACAACTACTATGGCTGACCTGAAATTCTTTGTCTTCATCTTAAATTGCCAATTAACAGACTCCATAGCAGAGCACACAAGATTACATTCTCTGGGCACCCACTTCTGCCTTAATTCCAGTGTTGTGCATGAATGAGTTCAATGAACGATCGTTCATTGAACTCGTTCATACTTTGGATGAACGTGAACTGAATGGACTCTATTTCCACCTAACGAACGATATTGTGAACGCGTTCATTCTGGCGCTCGTGAACGGCGCTCTTTCTAAGTTCAGCTTTGTTCAAGAGAGTGCCAGATTTCTATGGAGCCTCCAGGCAAAATCCCACTAAAAACACACTGTAAACGTGCCTTAAAAACTAGGGGGGAAACACCAAATCTGGCAACACCATCCACCACAGTTGCACCGTGCATGAGTCATCACAGAGCGAAGCATG
>JBBBVU010000001.1:4591130-4609203 GCA_037177055.1 Atherinosoma microstoma | reverse complement strand
CAGATATCATTGATAAAGATAATGAAAAGTTTCTCAACAAATTGTTTTTTTCTTTTTTACATATCAGATACATTGTTTTCGCTTGAGGAAACACAGGAGATTTCATGATATCCTCAGAAACGGCTATATCAACACAACAAAAAAAAATTCACAATTTTGGTAAATTCAGAAGGTCTCTAAAAAAAAAAGAAGTGACATTTGGGGTTTTCCCAGTCAAACTAAACCTGGTAGAGAATACTGGCTGTTGCATGCATCATTAAAAAAGTTATAGGTTGTTCTGTGGCACAAATGTGACATGGATGTTCAAAGAGAGGTCTTCAAATAAAGAAATGTGACATTTCATGGTCATTAAGCCCTATATAACGTTGCAGAGCACCAACAGGGAACACTATCAGAATGACTCCATGGCCTTTTTAAATATGCTGTTGCATGTCCCATGCCCAAAAAATCAATACGATTGACCACTAACTCTTGAAAATCCTGTTTGGGATGACGAACGTGGAAGGGAGAAAGGTGTTTAGCAACAGCTACACTGAGATTAAAAAAAGTCAGCTGGGTGCTTACAGGGAACTGTTGCTTCTTGTTGGGGTGTACAGACCTTGTGATAAGGCTACTGCCAGTTTATGGAATGGCTATTGATTTATTTTTTTGTGGTAGCATGTCACTTCAGACATTTCATGTGCTGTCAGAAATGATCAGCTTTTACTGCCGGGACACAAGAGTTACTTTGCATGTAAATGCCAAATTTCCCCTTATTTGGAATGTTTGAGACGAAAATGTGTGGGTCAACTGTCTATCGAATATCATCAAATGTCAGAAACACAAGAAGAACACAAATAGGATCACATACTGTAATTCATGCATGTAAACAAACACAGACAATTATATTTTTCAATCCACAATTTATGGTTTGATTTTAGGTTAGCATATGCTATTCTGAGTAAAATAAAGTCAGTTTTATTTAATGAAAACCATTTTTGCTCTTTTTCCCACATAAATCTATACGAGTCATTTTTTATCCATAACACCACAGATGTCACTACAATTAAGTTTTTTTTTTAAAAAGCTTTTCGGTAATTATACTCTAACAATAGTCTATAATATTCAGATCATTTTACCAATTGTCAGCCCTATAAGAAATTAGTGAATTTAAACAGTTTTTTCAATTAAAAACAAGTGGTATATTTTAAAATAAAAGCTCTATGTGGCCAAAAAATAACATCCCTGACAATATTTAGATGGACATGAATACATACTGAGTCAGCTATGAAGTCATAATATTGGATTATAACTATGTTATTTTGAGTATTTTGGTAAAGTTGAATTACGGGTCAAATTTGACCCACAAACACTAAAGACATGGGCAGCTTTCAACCACATTACAAGAGTTAAAATGG
Source organism: Atherinosoma microstoma (assembly GCA_037177055.1). NCBI lineage: Eukaryota > Metazoa > Chordata > Actinopteri > Atheriniformes > Atherinidae > Atherinosoma > Atherinosoma microstoma. The sequence continues at coordinate 4,607,806 of JBBBVU010000001.1, read as the reverse complement.
TTTTATCTGACAGATCGATGATTTTTCTAAGTATAAACATATGCTCCTCAAAAATCCATGAAATCAAGTGTGGGGTGCCCCAAGGATCCATTTTAGGCCCAATTCTTTTTAATCTGTACATACTACCATTGGAGATGTCATCAGGAGGCACAACATTGATTTTTCATAGCTATGCGACAACCCATAGTTTTACATTATTGTCTCCTGATGACCTATTATCTTAATAATAGCCAGTCTGCCCATTTCTCTCTTGTGCAGCACAGGGGTGCTTTTGCATGCTTATACAGTAAAATAGATTAATGTAAAGCACTGCTCTTTTGTCTTCCCAAAAATTCTATTTTTAACCTACAATTACTTCAGAACTCAGCGGCATGTGTGCTGATGAGGATAACAGGGCCGGAACACAGCACACTGGTTTTGACATTGCTGCGTTGGCTCCCTGTGCATTTCAGGATTGATTTTTAAGGTTCTTTTAGTAATTTCAAAAATGTTTTAATGGTCTTGGGTCTTCTTAACCTGCTTTTCAAATATGAGCCCTTTCAGATCCATTCCAGTTTGTTTTTTTTAACCCTGCGTCATGCTATACTGTATCCTGCGTCATCACAACTTTACACACTTATGTTACAATGCCGGCTTGATGCTTCAAAACTGACACAAGGCAAGCTTGTCCTTCAAAACCTACCATGTAAGCTCAAAGGTGGGCTAACTTTGATCCACTATTCCACCTATACTCTTTCACAAATAATCACACTGATCAACAACAAAGTCAGTCCTAATCTGAAAGATTTGGGGAAGGGGCCACCGACTATATAAGTGGACAGTTGCATAAGAAACAAACCAAATGATTTAGAAGTTGATGGTAATCACTTCTTTAAAAAAAAAAAAAATATTAAACATACAATTGGCTTTAATGGAATTTGTGTTTTCTGTACTTAGTTTTGTGATCTTTTGGGTTATAGGCTATTTTATATTTTAGCCACATACTGCAGCACAAAATATGTTGAATCTTCCCTTAATTTAAGGTAATACAATGCTGTAAGTTTAGTCATATGACTGAATATGTTAAAACAATCAACAACAACAAAAAAGGGGGGGGGTTACTTGATTAAACTGTTAACTGTAAAACAGTTAATGTGGTTTTTATTTCATTTTAAAATATATATGTTTTTAAATCAAATCAAATGCTGTGCCTGCATACATGCGTCGCATCCTGTACGCTTAGGGTTTGGCAGTCAAGCTTCACAAACTCTAGAGTGTGATGCTAATGATGGTAATTAATGGAGCCTGACAGCACAATCTGCTGCCCATTGTCTCCCAATAAACAGCTTTACAGTCCACATGAGCCACGGTGGTTTAAGCTGGGAGCTGAAACAGTGAGAGCAGGAGACGGCAAGGGGTGGAGGGTCAGACCTCAGGGGATGGCACTGATCCTGAAGTGGGGATTAGCTCAATTAGAGAGGCACTGTCTGATCAAAATGCAGTTTGTGTGTGAGTGTGAGTGTGTGTTACAAGAGAGGTCTCCATCATTAAAGCAGACTGTTGCCATTATTTGTTGCTGTCTACTGCTGCAGCTGGTGTGAACAATACACAAGATGATGCCTTTTGCTTTTGTATGACCTCACCATCAGATATCCATTTATTGTCATACATTTCAATGTTAATTAATCTCCAGTGTGTTTTATTGTCCAAATAATAACAAATCCATGAATATTTCGCTGAGCTCAGTCATCTTGTCGCTGAGCAGTTTTATTACTAAAAAGCAATTCATTTATTTAGCAATAATTTTACTATTTAATTTCCAGTTTTAGGTGATGCTCCCTTAGTTGAAATATCTTGTGTGATATATAAGCTCAACTGCAGTGCTAGAGTTGTTTTTATGTTTATACAGTTTTAACTCATTTTAATGTTGTACATATTAGGTTGAGAGCAACTTGCTTTTAAATATGCATACAAGTTTAACACGGCTGACTCACATATTTTGCATTTACTTGATGTATTTGTGTACATGCTCAGAAATTAATGGTACACTTTTTTAAACTGCAATATGTGAGTAGCTGGTATGGGCAATGTAGGGACCAATTTCACCAGATGGTCACAGGGTCAACGGCGATAAAATTTAACAAAATCTCAAAAAAAAGCTTTTCACAGAGGGATCAGTATTATTTTAGAAGTTGACATTGAGAAAAGCAAAAGTGGAAACAAGTCAAACAGTTGCGTCCATGCATAGAAGACGACTCTGGAGGATTGTAGTGCGGATGCTGCTGATGGGATGCTTTGTCCACCAGTCATCATATGCCCGAGTTGGCTCAGTAACCACCGATATACTGACACTAAAGCCTCTATTGTCACCATGTTTGTTTTGTTTAAACCCTACAAATTCAGCAACTCCATCCAGCTTGACTTCTCCGATGTGCACCCTAGTGGAATCCTCCGGTGACAAGTGCAGTACGCAAGCAAGTATGTCAAAGATCAGTTGTTGTGGTCCTTGAGGTCTGCTTTCTTGCAGGTTTTAGATGTTTCCCTGCTTCAACACACCGGACTCAGATTAATGGCCCATGAACAGGCGTGTGCAAAACTTGACAAGTTGTTGGAGATCCATTTAATTTGGATCAGGTGTGTTGGAACAAGAAAACTTCTAAAACCTGAAGTACAATGGACCGTGAGGACCTGATTTGAGGATCTGAGGTTAAAATCAAAGTATATTATCTTACCTAGAACACACAAAAACACATGGCACGTAGTATAGTGGGTAAGTTGTCATATGAACTAAAGAGTTTAAAATATTTTGGAACATCAAAAGGCTTATGAAGCCATGTAAATGGCAGATACTCAACTGTAAAGAAATAAAGTAAGATGCAGTAAGGTGGAGGCTCAGAGGCTTCTGGCTTTGTTGCAGGCTCAGACCTTCACAATATGTTGCGATTCAGAGCATCAGCTGTACCAGAGGAGGATTTCTGCTTAAAGAGCTGCAGCTAAGCAGCAATAAGACCTGCTTTTTTTTTTCCCTCTTAGGAACAATGATCTCATTAAAAGAGCAAACAGATTATCAGTGTTTTTCAATAGATGGTCCTAAAAAGAGTCTGGAGGACCTCCGAGCTCCCAGCAGGAAGTGATAAGACTGCACTTGCACATCTGGACATCCTGACAGTCAAATGTTTCTATTTAGTTTTATCTTCTTTTTTTTTCCCCACTTCAGCAAAAGTCATTGCAGCATTTATTTTGATTTGGAAGACACTAACTACAAATACCATTAAGCAGTAAACATTTAATTGATGGGTCTGTAGTGTCTTTTTTAAGCATTTTTTTTATGTTAATAGTAAAATATAAGCTAAAAGATGAATATGGAATTCTAAATTTTGTGCAGAGAAATAATCAAAAATGTCTGTATTGTATTTATAGTGAAGCGCACTTCTGCTGCATGTTTGTCTTTTGCGATGGCTGGAGCGAGATTGTCAGTTTAAAAATTGGTTTTAAATCATTTAAATTTGTTAAAATGTGCAAAGTCCAAAGGAAAATGTGTTTCTGTAACAACAGACCTGGTGAAGTAAACGATGTATGTCGTGTAAACAGAACCATATGTTGGTTTTTTAGATTAGAACTACACTATAAAACCCCCAATGTTTTTTTTTTCTTTAAACCATGCATAGCAACAAGCTGTGTAATATGTTTTATTGTTCTAACTACCTTATGTACTAAACTTGATATTGGAGTTTTCCACACCAGATATGATAATTTGCTGGATTTAATGGATCATAGAGATAATAGTACTCGGTTCATTTTCATCTGGGTTAAGATAAAACTTTAACAAGCATCAAGTATAAAATTTATTTTGAGTTAAAACACAAACAAACCTGAAAAAGAAATTCTGTGGTCTGCAGCAAAATGTCATAATGAAATTTTATTTAAGATGTATATTATACATAATGAGTTAGTTAAATCAGCAAGTCTCAAACCAGTCAAACCATACAGCAGCATATGCTTTTATTTTGCTCAAACTACTATCTACCATAACCAAGTTTTTTCTGTAGCCCCAGTGGTACTGCTGAGCAATAAACCAGGAGGAATGGATGTATATAGACCTCTAAACCCAGTGCTTTGTTAGTCTATGAGGTAATTGGCAGGTTGCACCAGTTTCCAGTGTGAGTTCGCTCAAAGTTTTTCTGTTAAATACATGTAAAAATATATATTTTATTTATTTTCTTGTTGAGCACAATTTCACTGTTTTTGACCTCTAGGGCCTAATGGAATATAATTGAAATTGGTCATCCGCTGATAAGTTTTAATGGGACTTTCCCAGGAGAAAATTTAACTTGAAACAGTTAAATATGTTAGGCTTTCTATGGGATAATAATGGCATAATACGCAAAAGCCTCTTAGTGGATATTTGTGTTTGGCTCTGAGTTTTCACTATCAGATCTATTTGCTGTCTTAAATCTCCCCTTTGTGGCAGGACGGTTGAAGCTTAATGAGTCCTTTGAACCGCCGCCATCCTTGGCAGAATGGCTTCGGGAATGTCAGCCTGCTAACCTTTAGTCTCTTTCCCACATCCAGCAATAGCCAAGGGCACGTAATACCCAGCTTTCAATTCCTGTCCATCTCCTGTATTCATAATCAGTTAATCATTTTTCATGTCACATATAGGCAAACGTGAGCCGATTATTGGAATAAACAGCAATCGCACAGAACTCATGGAACATAGACCCACTACAGTTTTACTGTTTTTGTGGAAATCAAATGAGTCTCCTTTTTATATTTGGAATAGAAATTCTTTTGTGTTGCTGTTGCCTTTATGTTTAACTCATTTTTTTCTTTTTTGTGACAATTATTTCTTAATTGTTATTTACTTATCATATCCCTTAAAACATTTAAACAACTTTTATAATTAAGCCACGATATTTGCAAATTAATCCACTTGTCCTTTTTGTTTCTTTTTTTCAACAACTTTTTTACTTCTTTGGGGGTCTATGAAGACATGACAAATAGGGAAGACAGTGTCTGTTCTCCACAATGCAACATTTAACTCTTCCTTGTGTCTTTATTTTGTTTGCTGATATATTTACTTATGTAGTTTGAGATTTGATGGTGGACCAAGATTCTTCCAATTAACAAAGGTTAATGTCAGTATCATGGCTGCTGACCGATACCTAAGCCAGAGTTTGATATTCGATAAAACAACTTTAAAAAAGTGTGTTAAAGGGTAGTTATTTTTAGCTAATTAATTGTATTTTGAATTTTATCTCTATTTTTTGAGGTGATCATTCCAGTTACTTTGTAAAATTCAGGTCAGACCGGGCAAAACAAACCACCACACCAATCGTAAAATCAATTTTACCTATTGAAAACTGGTTCTCAACTGACTGGTTAGACAAATGGATGAATAAATAAATGAAACTTAGTGTAAACACAAACAAATCTGGAATAGTAGTAGTGTGATGGGTATTTTTTATCATATTTTTTTCATTTGAAATTCACAACCAGCCATGTTCAGCCCAAACAGTTAAACCTATGCTGACTGAGCATATCAATTTAAGGATTAACGTGAACTGAACTCGTGTGTGAGGGGGAATGAACAACATCATGCCAATCAGAAAAGACGAGGACCAGTAGAACGACTTGTACACTGGTTTTAAGGAAAACTGGCAAAAAAAACTTATCCACACCTGTGCAGTGGACTGGGTACCTGTAACATGTTCATGTAGGAAGCCTCGGCACACCTGACCCAAAAGGCAGGATGAACACTGATCACTTTGTGAATGCTGACTCGGAAATAATGTATCTGACATTGTCAAAGGTATGGTGGTTAAAAAAAGGTAAAAACCAAACCAGAATGTTCCTTTAGCAGCAACCGCTGTATTGTGCAATGAATTGGTTACAATTAGGATGAAGGCCTAAAAGTTATTTTGACTGTGTACTGTCGTACAAAATGCTTGTGTAGAATGGTTAGAAGGTCAAAGTCAAGGAAAATAGGATGTATTCTTGCATTTTTATCATGGGCAGTAACGGCTGGCTCATCTATCACTGGTTTCTGGCTCTTAAAGCCACCTCAGCTCATCTCTGTTGGATGGTCCCTGTTGTCTTGAGACCTGAAGAAGGAAGAGGGGAGATCATGTCAGATCATGATGGACCCACCACAGTACAGAGACCTCCCTGCCGATGAGCAAACACCACTACAAATGGCAGAGCTGGCTGGACAATCACTCTGTGAATGGAAGCTAATTAGCTGGAGTCTAATGCCAGTTTACTAACACCTGTATTAGCGTGCTAGCTCAGCAGGGAGTCATGGCTGACCAACATGCACTAATCCCTCATAAGCCCAAAGTGCTCCTCCTAAGAAATGGCATTAACATATTCTGCTTTAGCCAGCTGTTGCTTCCCTAAACCCAGAGCTTACAGAGGGATGTGTTGATGCAGAGGAGGAGAATCTGTCTGATCCTGTGGGAGTCAAATTTCTCATGAGTTGAACAGCAGTGATGGAGAAAATCAGCTGTAAAATGAAAAGAATGAATACATTTTTCACTATAGTTGGTTTTAATATTTCAATTGATAATTAGAAATCATTGAAACATCCATGAAAATCAAACCAGGTTTGGAGAACTGGACTATAAACCGCATCTTTTTCCAGGCGTGCTTTGTTTTTTCTCAAATTCAACATGTTATTTTAAGCTTTTCGGGAACCCCACCATGTCCATGTGTTCATTTTCAGTCTCATTCCAATTGCCACTACACTCTCCCATCCTCTTCCACTGCCTGGGTGGTGGGGTGATTACCAAGTGGCCATGTGTGTATCAAGGCAAGTCCGAGGCAACTGTGTGTGTAAGGGATTAGTGAGCTTTAGCATTAACATCATGGCTGGACTGGCTACATTCCCTTGCTCTGCTTATAATTTGAGGGGAGGAGAAAGCGGCCGGTCCATTAGCTCAGTCTGTTTGCTCAGGAGTAGGCCGACTCTGATCCTCTAATTTCTCCCACCCTTTCCAAGAGGATCTCTGGCTTTTGTGATGGAGGGATGGAAAGATAAAGGATGGGACTGAAGGGCACATTGATTCAGAGATCACCATTCTTGGGACATTCTGTACACTTACCAAACTAATCAGTGTGTGTAAACACAACGAGACGTGTTGAGGGCTGGCGGCTAAAAGGCCAGGGTCTCCGGGGTTGATTAGGAAGAGCTTTTTGATGGACCACACTCAGTGTCTGTATGCTCTGATCTGCACCCTGCCTGGGTCTTTTGCTTCCCTCTTCTGACTGATTCTGGGTGGCTGGAAAGACCAAATGGTCTCTTGTGGTCCATGGTAGATGGACAAAGTTTTAACAGATCATGCAGGTGCTTTCATGTTTCTCCAATAATTTTAAAGAGAGAAAATAAGAGGAAAAACAAGCATAAAAAATATTGAAAGTACTTGATCTGAGTTGCTTTTCTTTTACCTCTCAAGTCCTAGAGGTACGTGCAGAGGCCTTTTAAAAGCTCAAATATTTTAATGCTTGAAATCACCTTCGATCAGTTTTGATATATCTGAACTAACATTTCAGAGAGATTTGCAGATGGAACTAAAAAACTGATACAACTTTCTGAAATGAACATTTTGTGCCATTGGTTACAGACAGGAGTTACTCAATGTTATTTTTTTTTCTAATATATCTTAAAATTCTGGATTTGGTTGTAACCTGATCCACACGCAGCAGCTTGTCAGCTTCTTATTCAAACTAACACTAATACATTAAGCAAGTAATTTCATAATAGGTATTATGGTATAATAGGTAATTATTTATTCATTGAGATTCTGACAGGTGGAAACTTCTGATTTTCTCAAGGGATGTGTTAATGTTTTTTTTCTTTCTTCTTTTTGCATGATGATCGAGAAAAAAAAACAAAATAACAGCAACCCTGTAAACCCTGAAATACTTAAATACCTGAGAAATCAGCTTTTATATTTCATATTCCCCTCATGTAACTCTTGTGTGGTGCTCCCTCTCCCTCAGTCAGTGGGTTTTGTATTAAAACGATATATCATAACGTATGAAAAACTATTTAGACTTGGCTTAATCGCATTCTAAGGCCTTTATTATTTTGAGCTTGAGTATTTTGGTTTTTTTTATAAAGGGACAGTCCATAATGACATACATGTATAATGTAAATATGCAAGGATATAGCAAAGCTATAATTTCCATCCTTAGTCCCCTGCTTTACTTCCCTTTTACTTCTCCTACATCACCATCCGGTAATAGAAGTGCTACATGTTAAGTAGAAGCACTCAGAGAGCATGGATCTCTGCCGCTGTAAAAAAAAATTGATTTTTTTTTTTATTGCCAATGATTGAGGGCATTGTTTTATGGATTAGAAGTTCTAATGGCAAATTATCCCTTTCTTCCCATAGTATAGAATCCTTTTTTAAAAAATCCAGTTCCAGATCACCCCCAAAATTTAATCCCTTGTTCCTTATTCCATTTCTAAGATTTCACTGAAAATGTCATCAACTTTTTGAGTTATGTTGCTAACAGACAGATGGGCAAACCAACGCCACCGAATACATGACATCCGCTTTGGCATCTGATTTCTAAAAGAAACAATTCATGATGAAGACATTTATTACCACAATGAGAACAAAGCGTAAAAAAGACATTCCGAAAATGCACCAAATTGTTTGGAAATGTTAGTTTCTGACTCGTTTCAAGGAAACCATGATGTAGATTGAGGCAGAAGAGTTTGTGTGTGATTAATCATTTAAACATGAAAGTTATTTGTGCATATCTTTTTATCTATTAATGATAAAAGCCTTGTACCAGGTGATTGCTCACAGCAAGACAACTTTAGGAATTGGCACTCCTGAAAATAGATACAATAGAAATAAATTGTGTGTGTATTAAATGTCTCGTGACATGGGTTAAAAGATCTCTTGCATAAATATATGTTGAGGGTGCAAAATCAGTTCATCCACTTATTCAACAATTTCTTTAAAATTTGAAGAAGATCTGACTATTGCTGTTTCATATCATTTGTAATCTTATGAAAACAGTTTACAAGCAGTTATGCAGTGCATTCAGATTTGTCTGCAGGCCCTGGATCACATTTATTAACAGTAATGTCAGCTTCAACTCAGACGTGTATCACAGGAAATGAACAAAAAATAAAATGAGTCTTGACACAAGAGGTTTGTTTTATAATAACCCATCAATCATCAGATCTTAAGCTGCATCCCAGGAGAATACTGTTCTGTCAGCACACTATGACTCAACATCATCTTCATTTTAAGTGGACATCAGATCAGATGTCACTATTAATTCCCCAAAGCCATGACCTCTTTTAATACCCCTCACAGCCAATTAGGGGAAGCAATGGTAGCATATCTTCAATGGCAGTGCAGAGTAGCTGGTGGAGCTACACATGCTACCCACCTAACCACCATCAGAGGGGACGGAGGGTAATGGGCAATCACAGGGGGGCTTATGCTGCAAACCAGTGTGGATCCACAGGACTCTACTGGGGATTCCTGTCCAGTGTTGCCTGATGCTAGAGCTTATGATCCAGTAATGGGTGCTTTGGTGAAGATCTGAGAGGGTCCTGAGGGAATGTGGTGTCAGCCTGGCCCCAGCTTCCTCAGGCTAAAAGAGGCTTTGATAAGCAAAGTAGTTCAACAGAGGGAACCTGGTGAACAGGTCCCAGCTGATGGGACGTGTCACTTCTAACTTGTATGGAGGAAACTGAACCCTTGCTCACAAAGAATGAAAGGGGGAAAAAATGGCTGAATTTTTAGTAGTAATATTCAGTTAAATACCCCCCCCCCCGCCCCCCACCCTGTTTTTTTTTTTAAAGTTCATTTATAATTTGGCTTAAATCTGATGAGCAAATATCTTTCACCAAAATGTCAGCTCATTTCATGCCGGTGTTTCGCATTTTTAAGATCTGAAGATTTTGCTGATAGACTAAACTGGTCCAGTTGTTGTTGCAAAGGCTGAGGTTCAGAAAAGCGCATGATTACAGCATGAGGGAAGTAAAAAAAGTACTATGAATGCTAAACATTGTTCAGGACAAGTCTGAAACCAACAATCTCCAAAACTCAACTTTTCTTTCTTTGGGGAAAATGATTATGTAAGGAGCAGAGTAAGGAAAACGGAGAATTTTCCAACAATTTTTCAGCCTTTTGTAGTAAAACAGTCTTCATTTATAAATCAGGTTTTTCAGCTGAAGATGCAAAGAAAGAGTTTATCAACCGGGCTCAGCCTTTAATTCTATTCTGTCATATTTCTGTCAAGTTGCCGCTTCAAGTATGTAATTGAACTCTGGCAGATGAGGCAGCATGGCCTATTTAAAACAAAAAACTGAGGTAACCTGAGAAGATTGATAGTCTTCACTCTTTTGGAGTGAAGCTCCTTAGTGTCATCACGTGTTTCCATGTTAGTTCTGACCATGATATTGACACAGTTGAGAGAAACCGGTAAAAGTCATTATTGATCAGTGTCACCACTCGAGCTCTGTCAGCATGGCTTCTGAGAGGAGAAATGTGTGTTTGTGAGAGGGATGTCTAGTCTGAGTTACAGGGGTTTAGTTTATTCCTTCTGTTCATGTCAAAGGATGGGTGGGTGTGTAATGAAGAATGGTGAAAGCAGGTGGTGTGACTAAAGCGAGGACTGGACCGAATTAGGCGGATGCGGGGAGGAGGAGATGGGACGGGGTGTCACCAGTCGACAGGGCCTATCCCAAGCAGAGCCGCACACCACACCCACCCAACTGTTCCTCTTTCAGCACCCTTCTGCCCATTTCTCCCGGTCTCCCTTTCTCACTCTCTCTGTCTCGCTTTATCTCTCTCCTCTCCTCCTCTTTTCTTTTCTTTTCAAAATGCATTGTTAACAAAACGGTTTACAAACCCTGGCTGGTACATTATCCACGACCGCCTCCTGTGAGATTGATTTAAGCAAATGGATTCAGGGGAGGGAGGGAGAGGAGGGAGGGGGTTCGCATGGAAAGGATGCAGAAGGAGAAAGTGAAAAGGGGTGTGTTTCTTCGCGCAGCAGCTTTACAAAACCACCACATGGGCCACGTTGAATATTCCCTTTTCTCTTGCATTTTGAGAAGCCATATATTAAACGCTCATTATACAGCCTTTATGTGGAAGAGAAGGCCCCGTCTCTGAGAGCGCCGAGCGGCCGAGGATGGACTGTGATCTCCCTGCATATGCATGCATGGAGCATCTTTAGTGGCTTTCTGACGTGTATGATATCATCATGACCGAGAGATTTGACTTTCATACAGGCTGAAACAGAAAAGGGAGGGTGTGTCAGGTGCAAGGCTAATTTTTATCCTATGATTCAAATCATGTACGTTTTGATAAAGATGAATTTTTGGGCTGCATTCTTTTTTCATAACTCATATACAGAAATTAATTTTACTGTCTGACAAGTAAAAGAAAATCTGTTACGGTCCCATTTAGTGAAATATTTGAAGTGTGATTAGCTGAAAATCATGGTGTAAAAAAATTTCAAGCTTCTGTTTTTAAAATTTTTACTTTAAGAGTTCTGAAAGACAGAGAAGTTTGAGCGAATCCCTCTTCGCTGGCCTTTATTATCGCCCTCGCTGAAAGACACGCTTTTTACTGTGGTCGATTTTCTTTTACTTTACTCTTCATCTGACTTTTTAACTTTATCATTTCACTTTCAACTCCACTTTCACAGTCCCCTCTTTCCTTTTTCCAACAATGGCATCCTTTTCTACGGAGTTCTAGAGGTGTGTGCACGAAGGGAGGGGGGCAAAGGTTGAACCGGGCATCCCATCATGATAAATCACTGGTTAATGAGGAGTCCATTGTGTCTTCACACATTGTGTCACCCCCCACCTCCAACCCCTCTCCTCCTCCCCCTCCTCCTCCTCCTTGTGTCCCTTAGACCGCTACCTTCGGGTTGTTAAGCTGACACAGATAATGAACTGGCCGCTTTGAACTGTCCCCACAATATTGACTGGTTGCACACAGCAGATGTCTCCCTGGCAGAAAGCAACTGGTAAAAGCACATTAGGTTAACAAAGAGAGCTTTGCTTTCGAGGGGTGGGGACTGCAGAGGAGGTGGCAGAGGGGTCTGTGTGGGTGTGTTGTGGGGCAGGAGGATGGAGGGACGGGTGGGGCAGAGGGCAAGCTTTAGAGTTGACAGATCTGGAGGATTATATCAAAACAACACAGTTGTCGATTATATGAGAAGTAGCAACAAAGACGTGAGGATGTTTCAAAAGAGAGAATCTTCGTAGGGTTGTGTCACTTTATAAAAGTCCTTTATAAATGTTTTGCAGGATAATCTTTAACTTGTAGTTATAGTTCAAGTATAAATGTAAAAAAAAAAGTCCAAAAATAAAATAAGCTCATTTCTACTTTTGAATTTGCAACAGCAAAGTGAGCAACAAGGTTAAGGTGTTTAAAAAGTGAAATAGCTTCCTGTAAAGTTTGGCATGATCTAGATGCTGTCTTTCTACTGACAGCCTGTCTTTTCTGTTAATTTTTGTAAGATATCAGCAGTTTCTTAAACTACATTATCCCCAAGCGGTAATGAAGTTTGAATTAAGTCTCCTCTGGTATTACTAATAATTATTTTCATATTAAGCTGATGATACATCCAACAATTTAAAGGATAACCTGCCTCTTAAAGCTGTTTAAAAAAAGTGCAAACCCACAGATGTAACCATCTTTATCATAATTTGGCACTGATGAATTCATTCATTTTGTCCGCAGATAACAAAATGATTAACTTATTTTTCAGTCTCCCCCTCGTTATTGTTGTTCAGTGAATGCAGCGCGGCCTGTGAGCTGACTGGTTTCTTTCTGGCAGTGGGACGGGTGTCTAATGGGTCAATAATAAGCCGTGACTAACCGTCTCCCTGAGGAGCAGCTCGGCCAGACACACACTCTCAGAAAGCAGCAGAAAGGTATGAGCTACCAACACTGATTACCATATAATTGCTGCCATTGTATTTGACATGGAGAATTAGTAGCCCGCTAGGTGGCTAACTGGCCTTTTATTCAGCTCAGGACTGGACAGAAAACACACCCACACACAGACAGGCATACACAACTCAAACTAAATAGAATATACTTTTATGTGCTCATTATTTGTGCTGCAGTGCAGATGGCTTTGCCTGAAAACAAAGGCCTAAAATTGGAAGATTAGAGAAAGAGCTTTTGCTAATTGCTCTTCATTTGTTCTACGGTAAGTTGAGAAAGTTTCTCCTTAAAGATGAAGATGTAGTGTGACGTACGTCTCCTTTTTCAGTTGCACTATTTTAACCACCTGAGTTCAAGGTTCAGTGTTCATACACACTGGATAATCTGCTATGGCCCATTCACATTCCTCCTGTCCACTTTGAAAATTACACACTCCACCAATTGTGAAGTTGTGAGCTTATCCCACAAGGAGCCACATCGTCAGACTTTAAGGCACAGAGCAATTTGATGTGGTTTCTGGCATACGAGTCAAGAGGGTTAACAAGACCCACCGCCATGGAGTCCCTTCAACCCACGTGTGGCTAAACGATCACTTCCCTGCACATTTCACATCGCAACAAATCTCTTTTCATGATCACTTTTCACTCTTTCTCTTTCTTGCCTGACTGGCTCTTTTTAAACTGGGAGGGTGAGGAGAGGGAGTCAGGGAGAGATTTTTTTTTTTTTTCTTCACTAAAGTTTTTGTGTGAGGACGGCTGAGTGAGCGTCCATTATAAAAAAGGCCCAGACCACCACTGGATGACCCTGCTACGAGCGACAAAACCCAATTGGTCACGGCCGCCAGCAGCTAATGGGCCAGAGAGGAATAGCCCTGGGTGGGTAATGACTGTATTCTGTGCCTTTCTCTTTACGTCCTTGTGGTGCCCTCACACCCTCCCATTTTACCCCAGCAGCCACCAGCCCTGTGCCCTGTCTGTACCCCTGCACCCAACTCTGTGCCTCCCCCCTCCCCGATCTCCTTTAGAGTTATTTACACTAGCAGTCACATCTTAACAATGCTGTTGGTCCCAGTTTGCATCTTTATGGTGCACTTGGCAACAGAATCAGAGGGAATCAGAGGACCATATGTTTAGATGAACCACGGTCCTCCTGCCTTTCCCACACATAGGAGCTTGACCGAGTCTTTTGCTCTGTTGAATAAACAAGAATACAAGAAGATATAGAGATATTTTGTTTTCAGGCCACAAATGGTGCCATTCAAGGTGCAGCCTTTTCATTTATGAAAAATGTAAAGTCTCTATTGAAGCAAAAAATAAGTTACATAATCTTTTTTATCCCAAGACTTGCTTGGATAAAAACAGGAAAAACTGAATTACAGTCTGCTTAAAATGTACCATTTGGTTCAAGTTCCTACAAAGCTTCATGTTTTTGAACATGTCTTAATGACATCCACGCAAAATAAATTGGATATAGAGAGGCTATCGTTTATGTGGCAACAATCACATCTACATCAAGATGTAGTGAGAGGTTTTTAATGTTGACATCTTTGAGGGACTGATCGAGACATCAAATGTGGACATGTCACATGGCAGTACGTTAACCAGGCAAGTGTTGAGCCGAAGGGGTTGTCTTAGGAGAGGGTGTGCCTCCCCCAGGTGATATCCCCCAACTATAAAAATACAAATCCTACCATTTATAAACTGATCTCTACTTGGGTGACTTTCAGATGCCCTGTGTGTTATTTAGTCAGAATACACTACTCACAAAAAGTTAGGGATGTTCAGCTTTCGGGTGAAATTTACATTACACACAAAATGTTCAGGCTATTCTGATATCATATCATGAATGTAGGACATGTAACTAGAATATTGCAGTAGTAATTCCTCCATTTCATACAATCTATAGAAAGAAAAGCTGAAAACAGCTGAGTGTACCACAAAATAAAAAATGACATCTCAATAACTCGTCATGTTTTAGGTTTCGTCTTGGTCTGATGATGTCTGAACGTCAACAGTGAGATAAAGAGGCCTGTTTGATAAAAAGTTGTCAATGAACCTGAACATTTAGTGAACATTTCAAGATTCAGGCACCTTTTAAGGATTTTTTTTGTGGTTAGTCACCTTATTGAGAACAGCATGTTGTACAATAAGTACGTAACCACTGAATGTGTGCATTCAAAAGCATAAATGCAGTAAAATGAAGTTCACAAATAAAGGTTATAGTGCATTTTCGGTACATTCAGACATCATACAAAAAGGCAAATATCCCTAACTTTGTGAGTAGTGTATGCATCTCTCCCTCCATTATCCAAGTGTGGGTTAAACCATTACCAGCTATGGAAGAGAGTGGAAAATGGTTCACCAGTATTAGAATGGGAATAAATTTGCAGCTAAATAAAAAGTTTGAATTTAGTATACAATTTTTAATGTCATTGAAAATATTACCAGACACTAACGGCCCTAAAATTACTAAAACATGACATGGGGTAGCTAACATCAGGAAAGTAAATGTTTGTAGTAGTGAGAAGATACTTGTACATTTAACTGCAGGTGATCACACCATGTTGGTGTCACTATGCCAACACATTTTATCGGTTCAGTACATCAGCATAATCACATTACTGATCATAATGCAGCATTCATGCTCACATGGGAATCAGTGTTTGTCCAGACTGATTACATTTTATGAAGAGGATGTAAAACTCAACTCTGACTTAAATGTGTCTATGTTGTTGATTCTATATTTATTGGCATGATGATATCCCTTTGAGATAGTTAAAAGAAGGGGAATATTTTCACACAGACCACAACGCTGACGTTTTGGCCTTACCTTGGTCAATTACTCCTCCCCTGCATATATAATGGAACAAAGATGGTGAACCAATTGAATTGCCAGATTGAGCTAAAACTGCAACTTGAGATTAAGAAAGAGGATTTTAATGTTTTTGCAGACATGGATGAAAAGTGAAAAAGTCAGTCCAATATGAAACTCCTCAAGCAGCAAGATTGTACAGAATGAACATAGTTGTACAAAATGCATTACAGCAATATTTCCCAAACCAAAGATTGTCACTGTTTAACCATAATTTACTAACTAAATTCAGTCCTTCATGAACATCATGGCAATGTATTAACCATGTCCAGCTGTTATTAGGGACCAAATAAAAGGTCCCAGAATTTTCCATTATCGGGGAAGAAATCCTTTTAAAATAGGGATGTTCAAATTACCATGATTTTTTTTCCTTTATCACGGAATGTTACTTTTTTTTTTTTTAGCAGTACAAGAAAAAGAAAAAAGCTTTAAAAGTTAATATTTTCTTCATCAATTATAATTTTCATTATCTATTTTGTAGAAACATACTTTTTAAATGTAGATGCTGTCATTGATAATGAGACACAGCAGTTGGAAAAGTAATTATGAAAATAATATGCAAGTGTTTCATATCATGTTCTTGGGGTAAGATGTGTGAGGTGCATTTCATAATATGATGCTTATTGGTGTTTTTTAGTCACCAAAATATCTAAAAGATTAATTGAATATAAATTGTCAGCATAAATGCCTCCATTAAAATTCCATTCCACTGCATTTTTTCAAACAGCATTTTCAGTATCACAACATATTTAAATTCTCCCTGTCATTTCTTGCACTTTCACATTTTTTACAATGTTGATTTTTATTTTTGCCATGCGTGCTTTTGCTGCTATTTGACTTTACTGCATTTATCATTTGTAGCTCAGTACAATTGAGGGTTTTGTC
>JBBBVU010000001.1:4545781-4591030 GCA_037177055.1 Atherinosoma microstoma | reverse complement strand
ATATATACATATATATATATATGTTTTTTTTGTTGTTGTTTAAAATTGTTAATCAAAATGCAAAGATCAGGAAATCTCAATTTAATATATAACTGACAAAGATTTCATATCCAGTGTTGAAATTGAGAAATTTCACTGTTCTCTGAAAGATGTGTGTGTCCATTTATGCAAATATTTCCATCAATTACTTTTTAAGTTGCCTTTGTAATCTTTTCTTTAAACAAGGGTTTAATGATGAGATGCAATCATTGCATTTCTTTTGAATGAAACCCTGTGTCCGACCCATTCTGACCCCTGGAGGCATCTTGCACCAGGAATTTTCTGATCCTCTCTGGTGCTGTTAGCTGTGAGGTGGAGCTTCCGTGGATCATGCTTGTCCTTATCTATCGTGGTAATGCGTGATCAGATCAGGTTCTGGGAAGTTTGGATGCCTGATTAATATTTTGCTTTATTTGAAATGTTTGAATACTTTTTGTGGTGCAACATCTTCACATTATCCCATCAGAGTGGGTGGCATAGTTTGTACATATAAATTAACAACCACGGGTTATCCAGGATTGAAGTTTTGTTGTGGGAACATTGTTTTGTAACTAAGTGTTTAAAATGAGAGAAATCATAACAAATTTCCAACACTAAAAACAAGCAGTTTTATTAGTTGTGCACCAACAAGTTAGTCACTTGATCATGAAAGCAAACTTGGTGAAATGAATACTGGCAATATGTTTGGAGATGGTGGTGGTAAGCAGCAGATAGGAGGTACACACAGAGAAGGGAGGAGGAGTAGGTGGTGGTTGTGGTGGTGGGGAGGTCACAGTGGCTCCATTCAGGCTCTAAGACAACACCACACAGAATGATAGACTCCTCAGGATTGTTTGTTGCTCTCTGGCCATCCCCCCACCCCCCCTTCCGTCTCCCTCAATGGCACACATGAGAGACTCTCACAGGTACCAGAAAGAGTGTGTGTGTGTGTGTGTGTGTGTGTGTTTGAAGGGTGGGGCTGGGGTGGTGGAGGTGGGGTTGTATTTTAGAGATAAAGCCTCCTAGTCCTATGGTTGATTGCCCCGCTATAGACACTCACTCAGTGGTTCTGAAAGGCTCCCTCAGACACCAGTGAATAAACTCTTACTCTTACGCATCCATACATCACCCTCCCCTCCGTCCTCTCTTCGGATAGATCCAACCCCCCCCCCTCCTTTCGCTCACTTTGGATTTTCCAGGGATTTGAGCACAACCTCTGAAACCCTCCTTTCCACACTTATCCTAAAGGAAAGTCTTTGCTTTTTCTCAACCTTTTCAGGCTTACAAATGTTCGGGTATCACAAAGAGTCATGAGCGTTGGGAAGTCAAAATTTCCATATTGACCACTGAAAGCAGAAAAAAAAAAGAAGCTATTTGGATATTCATGACATACCGATGAGTGCCATTATGGTTCATTTAAACTTCAGAAGAATCTCAAATTTGATGTTTGCATTTTTTTAAACATCGTCCTCATATTGATCTAATTTTTTCCTGTCATCTGATACAAAATCACAACATGAAATGATCCAAACTAAAGAACATTGTGGTCCCAAAAGTTTTCAGAATTGAACCAGATGAGGTTTGGCAGTGGCAGGAAACAGAAGTGCTGCCCTCTGTCCATCGTCGTCACCTTGTTGTCACACGAAACAGATGCTGAAATGCTGATGTTTTTCTTGCAAGCTAACCATTAGCCTGCTTCTGTAAAGGCCCTTGTTAGCACTGTTGTGGCTTCTGTCAGCAGTTTCCTGAGTGCAGGAAGAATCTGACAACAGGATGAGCTGACTACTCGTGTGTATATTCCTTTCAGGTGGAATGAAAACTTTGTGTTTTAAGTCTGATACATAATGTTAGATCCCTATAGAATTTATGTTCATATTGTTCATATTATCTCACAGGAATAATTTAGGTATAGAGAGTAATATATTGTCTAATTTGGTAGATAAATTTGATTATGTTTGGTAGTGTTGAATATATGTTTCTGTTTTCTGTTTTAGTAGCTAAACTGGTCATTTAGGCTCCTTTTAACGTCCTGCCTTTAATCGGTATGCACAAGTTTGGCAATTAGTTTGCATACTCTGTTAGTGTGATGTTCAGGTGTCAGTTTGATGGAGCAGGACGGGGAGCAACAGGTTTCTGACCGTTTTGTTTCGTTTAATTTTGGTTACAGTTAATATTTTGGTTTACCATTACTGCCTTATTTACCATGAATATTTTTTGTAACTTTTGGAATTTTTCAATAAACGGAAGTCGCTTTTATGTCCGTTTTGCTTTTTACTGGCTTTTTGCCGTTTTTACTGGATTCAACGCGTCGGAACCTTCACATCCTGCAAAAGTGGCCCATGAAAAGTTTCTATCGCCGTAAGCTATGTTGCCACTTACACATAATGAGCTTCTTTTTTTTTTCATTTTTTAATCAAGTTAACATTCTCAAGACTCATGAAAAAATATTATATAAAACTATACTGATTTAAAAGGTGATATATACAATAAAAAGGTCATGGATTGAAAGTTCTGTGAAGTTTTTCAGAAACTCCTCACATTTTTGATAGGTTTAAACACTAAGGATGCTTTCACAGTGGCGCTGTTTGGTCTGCATTAAATGCATCCTGGTCCACTTCCACCGATAGTACGTTCCGTTTGAAGTAGTTTGAACTCTCATGTGTTCTGGAATGGCCCAAAGAAGCTTGAAAACTGGGAGGGTCTTAGTTCACTCGCATGTGAACCCTGGTTCTGTTTGCTTACACCATGAATGTCAGACTCCAGTCCAAGTATGCATGAACTTGGTGTGTATCCATTGTTTACTTCCGGTGAATGAGAAGACTGAAGGGGAAGGATTTTCATTTTTCCAATTGGTCAGTGAACAGATTTTCTTCTTTGTTCTGATTTAGCTTCTTTTTTTTTTCTTATCAGTGGTCGTTTCAGGAAATACTGCCCATTGTAAGCAGCTGTTCTAACTGAGGGACATTGCCCAGGTGTTTTGATTGAATAAAGTGAAGAGTAAAATTTTTGGGAATTTGCCAACCAATCGAACCAAGTTTCTTGGACTATCTAGGTGTGAAGGCACCCTAAGAAAAATGTAACTGACACAAGCTATTATGGCTCTAGAAACAACATATTTGGTTCAGTCTAGACACAAACATTATAGCTCCAGGCTAAAACTGTAATTTGATTGAAGTTGGGGGACATCCTGTCCTCACATTAAACATGTTGAAACTTAAAAATGGGAGACGGTCACAAAATGTGTTTAAAACACAAATTAAGATTACAACTTTTTCTTTGTAAGCACACAATCATCTACAAGACTCAAGGAAAATGAGTCTGCAGCATCAGGAGGAAGAAGGGAGTGGTGATCCAACAACAAGGACTGTCATCAAGGATATTCAACACTGGGCACATTTACATGACAATTAGAAACTAACTCTTGCTGGTCAGACCTAAACCAGATTTTGGTATGTAAACATCTTTGTCCAACCAAAATAATACAAAATTAAACCTCAAAACTGAATAAACACAGAAAGGGCTACGGCACTCTGCACATGCTCCAAAGTTTTACCTTTTTTTTTTTATTTTATTGAAAAATAGTAAATGTAAAACATTGTTGCAGATACAAGTCCATACAACACAAGCCTACAACCTACACACAAAATACAGAATAAATAAACCTAAACAAAATTTTTGTGCATATTGAGACATGCAAGCTGTTACACCAATGCTGTCTCAGTCTGGAAGTGAATCCATAGCAGGTTTTCAGAGCGTTAACTAGGGCTTTAGCATTAGCATTAGCTGCCTTAAGAGCACCTCAATAATTATCCCACTTATCACAAACAACTGACTGCCACTTTGGGACACGAAGTAGCAGCCTCATTGAATCATTATAGGCTACCTGGAGCCTCGGCATACTCATTTTCCTGTAGTTTGACCACAGTTGAGCAGTATAAAACCGTGTGACAGGGAAGAGGGAGCACTTCACAGAAGCAGACATAGAAAACTTCCATATCAGTATGTCAGCTTACGTATACATTTTACAGCACTGTCGATGGATGTCTTTGTCATTGCTCCAGTCATCAGATATGACATGACCTAAGTATTTAATTTCCCCACACACATCCAGAGGACAGTCAGACAAATGAAAGATGGGAAAAGTTGAATTCCTGTCCCCAGCATTTGTTATGATTATTTGGCTTTTTTAAGTATTGTATTCTATGTCATAACAATAAGTAAAGTATAAGTTTATCTTAAAGCCAGAAGCTGTGAACTGAAAAGCAGAATGTTAAAAGTTTGAACATACCTCTACAATCACTGCATCCAGGCTTCACAGACATGTTTACATGTCATGCCACTTTGCTGCCTTTTGGGGGCAGAAAGTGCTGGTGCCTCATGATGTTTTCTACAGCCTTTTTTCTTTTTCTTTCTCTTACTTCAAAATCTTTTAGGTTTTGGACAAGAAAATAATGTAGTTAGAAAAATGCACAATGTTAGGGCTTGAGTGTGTTTACTGTTTATGCATCACCTTTCCCTTCATGTGGACATTTTTTATTTGTGAAGATGGCCATTTCATATAAAACAGATTATTTTTTTGTGACTATTTTGCAATCTTTTTTTCAGAAGTGGATACATAATCACATGGAAAAGCGATACTAGCCCCGTCTGCTTTCTTTGTAGCTTTTCAGAAGAAGCAGCAGCTTTATTGTCATTGTATCAGAAGGACAACACAACAAAATTATGTTGGCAATAGTCAGTCAGTTTTCAGTCTGAAAGTTGCATGCTATTGTTCAACCTTTTGCTATTGAAGCTAACTTCAGAAAAGCTAAAAAGCTTTCGAGGGGTATAATGCAGTAGATGGAATAAAGAGCAAAAGAAGGTTATTGTTCCGTTTATGCAGAGCTCAGCCAAGCAAACGTCTTCTCCAGTGTAAAACACAAGGCAAAACTAAGTGAATTCTCTGAATACTGCTCTGGTCTCATCTCTCAATGGTGTTGAGTGGTGCAGTGAAGATGAACAGACTCAATGGATCCTCAAAGACCTGGGCGGTGAGGCTTTCCACACAGCAGTTTGATTGACACTGTCTATCACAGGCAATTAACGCAACTCTCCAGCTCTTTTTTCCCCCTCCTTTTTTTCACCGCAGATTACATGTGAGAGGAATTTTGAAAGACTTTTACAGTTATTCATTAGATTTTATTTGTTTGGCTTGTGATAACCTTTATCCTGTCCCAACAGTGTCAATGTATAAACTTGCATTTCAATTTTTAAACCCCTGACTTCTGTCACTGTCACACATTTACATTTCCAACCTTTATATGTAAAGCCAAGTGGCTAGAAGAGCTGAATGTTGCCTCCTTATGGTGCAGCCTGGTTTAAGCCATTCAAATTCATCCTCAGTGTGGAGGTGCAGGGCTTTGCATATTCCTCAGTCCTCAGAGACTGTAGCACAGGCAGACCTACCTTTTGTCTTCACCCAGGCTGTGGACCTCAGGGAGTTCTTTGCTCTGATCAGGCCTCCATTTAAACAAGTCAAACAAAACCAGCTTTTAGACCAACCAGGTTCCCTCTGCTGGAGATTTACGTGCAAGCTGTTACCCTTCTGCTCCTGGTGCGATGATAAATGCTTATTCCTCAGGTCTTTATTATTTCCTAATTTGCTTTTTAATCCCATTAAAACAATAAAAGAAATGGTTTACTTCCTTGATTAAATTTTATAACTAAGCTTCAAGGTTTGAGTTTTCTAGATGCATGGTAATGATAGAGTAGACCAACTTGGCTATTCTCCCCCCCCCCAACCGTAATTTTCTTTTTAATGATACATCCATGCACTTCAAAATCTTCTTCTACAATAGATCTAATATAAGCTGCCCTTTAGGCCTCTCCCTCACCTCTGTTTCAATCATCTCGTACACTTGTGAAGAACTATGGCTGAATTACTCTGCTTAGAAACAGAGAAGTGCCTTAATTAAAGCTTCATCCTCTAACCAAATCCCTCTCTCTGCTTTATTCTTCTCTTCTCATCCTCTTTCCTCCTCTACAGCGTCTCAACCAGCAGACAGAGGGGGGACATCGTTGACTTGCACTCCGAGGCTTTCACATAATCACCAGCCTCTATAGAAGACCCCCTATTTGATACAATGACATTGCAAATTAAAGGAATGACTGTCCAAATTAAATCAAGCAAGGCAGCTCTATGCTTGCAGCCGGGTTCTCAGTTCAAGCTTAGCCTCCTCTCTGCTCACCTCCCCTCCCTCCTTCACACTCTTGAGTCTCATAAGCAAGAGGTGAGCGGCGAGTGTGAATGGAGGGCTTTTTTTTTTCCTACCTAGTCCTCCTTGAGATACTACTTCTTGCTAATTAACTGGTGCTCTTTGTCATCTCCTCTATAAGTATGAAGGACCTCAGGAGGACTGAATAGAGCTTTCTCAACTGGCAACCGTTTCCAACTGTCTCTTGCTCTCATGCACTCTCCTCTCTGCTCTCTTTGTCTGATGTTGCAACAGTGAATGAATTGATAGGGTTTTTATTAATTAGCTTTTGTGTGCAGTTTAAAAGGAAACGGCTCGTCGTGGGGGACATTTTCTGTGGATTCTGGTCATTAGAAATGAATTTTCATTTAAAAGAAAAACATCTTTAAAGTTTGTGTGTATGTAGTCTCTTTGCATGTGAATGCAGCCATGATCCCTGGACTCAGGAGACGGCCTATCATGGCCTGTCATCTCTAATCCTTGAAATATTGTCCCAGTTCAATGAATGGTGTAAAACTGGAACATATGTGTCATTATTCTGTAAATCTTTTATTATACCGTGATTGCCCCTTTTTTTATCCTCTCCTCTCTTCACAGACCACTCCTCACAAGCTGCCAGTTTCCCATACAAGAGTAATTATGTGCAAATACTGTCTTTTTTTTCCAGCAAACATGCGGAAAATGTAGTGTCTCGGACTGCATGAGTTATCACAGCAGCTTTACTTCAAGGAGACGCAGGAGTATAAAACTGCGGTGGCTGTAATTTCCCAGACATCTGCTGGGATCAGAGATCTGCCGAGGCTTTACTGACTGGACACACGTCGTAAAGCTAACAGGTTTTCAACTCGCACACTGGGACATGAGATTTTCTTTCCTCCTTGATCAGTCTCATCTTGTCCCACTGTATCATCCCCAGAAAAAGAGAACTGTAAAGATCCATCAAACTGTTGAGGCAAGGCGATGGGAAAACATTTAGAGAAAACCGTGTCCATGGAGAATGGCTGGAATCACACTCTGCCTCATGAAATCTAAAAAGCAAAACAATTGGAACCAAAATCTTTCTCTCTGTGTGTGGCAAGGCAAACAATTGATCTCTCTCTTCCTCTCCAATATTTTCTAAGCAAGAATGCAAGGTGTAAGAGCATCCTTGACCTGCTGCATGCTTATAAAAGACTATTTCTTTTTTGAAGCTTTACCTCAAGTGATTTTTTTTCTGAAGGCAAGTGAAAGTCTCACATTCCTGTTCTCTGGCTTGTTGTCTTTGGAGTGGACTCTCTCTCAGGCCTTTGTGCTCTTCTTGACCTCAAGTGTCTTATCATTTGGCCCTGCAGAGCAGAGGTCACTCTACTATAGGTGACCCTTCCCCCTGCCTGCTCTGTTCTCCTTTTGTACTCGAATATAAGTCGTACAAGAGGTCTTAGGAGAACTTTTAAGCTAAAAATAATATACAAAGTACTTTTGAGAGGGAGACCCCAACACAGCTTTGAAGGACGATGGGTGAGGGATTAATGGAAAGCTTGAAGATTTGGTGGAAATAGATTTCAGTCCATTTCAACAGTCCTAAAGTTTTTTTTTTTTTTTTTTTTTATCTTTCAGAGAAAAAAATATGTGCCACGTCCTTCCATGTTGTTTCTGGTTTGACCCCACATCCTGGTCACGAGTTTATCGTGCAGGCCATTTGCAGTCCTGGCATCTCTTTGTTGGCATAGTTGATCAGAGGGATGAAAAGAACATTAAATTACTGCATGTCACGGTTTCTCTGATCAGGATAAACCGTGGTTTTCTGCTTGTTAAGCTAAAATATCTCTGAACTCAACATGGCTGCTAAATCTGAGGAGAGGAGAAAGGGGGAAATGGACTGCAGTGGATGTTGAAAGGAATAGATGAGTGATGGTGCAGAGAACTGACAAGCAGAAGGGGGGGCATTGAGACCTGGGGGAGCAGAGGTCAGATCACCTAGAGCCTATTAGATCCTTCATAATGCAATGATGGGATCAATTATAAGCCACACTGGGAGTGAGAAGCAGCACAGGCCACTGGTTCTAAATGGCTGTATGTGACTTTGAGATGCAGGACTTTGACTGCTCCAGGAATTAGACTGGGAGGGGGAGCAGTTCTCTCTGTGGAAAGTCAGTCGGACCACATTACTGCTGTCTGTTAGAACCGATGATCTCGACCGCGCCGATCGTCATCATGCCTCACAGAATTTCAACAGGGTAAATGGACCGGCTTGTGGTCTGCATCCGGGTTGAAGAGAACTTTAGTGGCCTTGTCAGCCGCTTTACAAACCGCCAACTCACACTGAACTGCACAGAAGTGTGTGGAAGCCATCCCTCTTTCTATCAACTTTGTAAATCAAAATGTCTAGAAATATTTCATTTCCAGATGAAACAACACTAAGCTAATGGAGTAAATGTTAAGTAAAAGGGTATGCAAAGCAGAGGTATTGGGATAATTACTGCAGGACATGAACTATTAGTGTTGTTTAGTTATAAGAAAACACAGCAAAGTAGTCATAGAGGGAAGACCATTTTATTTGTGCAGATGGAAAGGGAATATTTACATAGTGTTTCTTTTGTGGCTTTGAAGATGGTGCAGGAGTTATTACCCAATAAGTTAGATTTCAAAATGCATCGAAACAGTTTAAATTAAAGCAAGCCCTGATGCTTCATGAAACTGAACCAATCAGCTTTCATTTCTTCGACAGAAGCCAACCAGGCAGGTTCACTATCATGACACAAAATGTATTGTTGTTGGTTTTTTGTTTGTTTTTTTTTTTAATTTTGGGGCGGGGGTTAAACTAATAATGTATTTTGTCTCATTCATTTCTATATTAATTTAACAGCTAACCATTTGTGGATGATAAAACCAAAGAAAAGTGAGGAATCACTGACAAACATTCAGCATGAGATTTGAGCCAGTTGTCTCAAGTGGTGTGGAAAGTGAAATGCCATGATGTGGCATGAGAATAAATATAGGGTAGGTTGGGGATGTGCTGATTAATCAAAGTGTAAACTGTATCTGTGAAGGGAAGAGAGTAAGGAATCCATAATAACTGTACCTCTTTGAGCCTTTATTGTTAAACTGCAACATTAAGTGCTGTGAACCAATTTACCATTTTCA
Organism: Atherinosoma microstoma; assembly: GCA_037177055.1. Lineage (NCBI taxonomy): Eukaryota > Metazoa > Chordata > Actinopteri > Atheriniformes > Atherinidae > Atherinosoma > Atherinosoma microstoma. The sequence continues at coordinate 4,581,656 of JBBBVU010000001.1, read as the reverse complement.
CGTTCTGTCATGAGATCACTTAGCACAAAAATTCATAGATCTTTTTCACAGCTTGCAATGATGTCGGGTTGAAAATCGGTGTAAAAGCAGTGATGTTAAAATGATTACTAACTTTGGGTTTTCACTAATAAAAGAAGAGCCTAAGGTCAAGTTACAAAATCATTTTCCAACTAACGATGGAAAACCAAACTATGTTTAGTTTACATTGTGATAACCTACAGCCGCAACAGCCACTAAATTATTGACATTTTCTGTCAATTATTATTTGGGACAGTTTATTATTGCAGTAGCAGTAACTCAGCAGTATCATGTGTCTGTTTTTATACAAAATCCACAAATTTATGGAACAAATTTTAATCAAATTTCAACTCTTATTAAACAAATAATTTGTGTTCAATCATTTGTTAGAGGGTGACAAATAGTATCTCCCGTCTGATGTTCTGTGGATGTGTTACTGCAGTTGTTCACTTTCAGCTTTCAATCAAATTTGGTCGTTTTAATTTCAGACATTTGCTTTGTGTGGCTCAGAACTTCCAACATAGTCCCTGTCGACCCATAAAAACTCCTTCCTGCCTGCAAGTTTGGGATTTGTGTTCAAAGCTTGGACACTGTGATTGTTAACACAATCATGTGACATGTGAAAGTATGCATTTTTAATGAGATGGGGAAATGCCAAAACTGATTTGCACTGCACTGCAGGTTCAACACGATAGTGGGATAAAACGGCACAGAAAGGTTTAAACGAATCAAGTTTGTGGATCAAATGAGGGATTCATCCATTGTTCATTAGTTTAAAGAGTATCTCTGATTTCCCTACAGACTGCATTCCTCAGGAGCCTTGGCTGATATGACTAAACATCAGATTTTACATGCTCTATCATTACAGATTTGCTTTATTAACTCTTCTTGAAACTTTCCATGTAAAACTTGCAAAATCTCAGAATGAACAGTGCGTTTTTTGGCCGTCTTTCCTCATGACAGAGAATACTTGTTGCTTTACTTTCACTGTGAACGATGACTGCAGGAAGATTAATGCTCAGAATTGTTGTTGCTGATCTTTGATTAATCATAAGAGGCCAAGTCTAAGATCAACGTCCAGCCTTGTTTATGCAGAGCTCAGCCAGGACTCTCTTTAACTTGACGCACACACAGCAGCAGCACATGCAAACACACACACTTGTGCAGCAGGAGCAGCAGCAGCACTGAAAAGATCACTGGTTTCCCCCTGTTATGCAAATGCATCAAAACGCTTGAGTGAGAATTATATATGAATCCAATGAGGCTTTTTCTCTCTTTTAGAAATGCTTAGCCACAAGTGGTGAGAGCCCTCAATGGCAAGCGTCCGCTTCACTCCCTGGCCATGCGTATTATTCAGCTTGACGAGACGCAAACTGACATAAGCACCCAGGCTCACTTTCACCCACTGGCAATCCGATTATATGGCCAACACGGCATCAATGCTGCAGGGCCAACAGGCAGTGAAGTCCGTCAAGCATCCCCTCCTCCACCCAAGCCCCTTCTTTCTCCATTCATACCAGCTTCTTCTTCTTCGTCGTCGTCTTCTTCAACTGCCCCTGTGCTGCAGCCCCTCCCAAACACACTTGCACACACACTTCCTCAGACGTCCAGCCGTAGTAAACAACAAGCCTTCAGAGCAGACTTCTTAAATACCAACTTTTACCCCCGAGAAAAACTATTGAACATGTTTTGGGCTTTTTTTCTTTTTAAAAAAAAAAAATACAGTTTCATTCACTATGAATGACTTTAAAGAATTAGTTTTTCTCTCATTTAATTGTTTATGATGCATAAAGCTGAAAAACACATGTATTTCATACAGACTGGGCTTTACCGGCTGAAGCTCTGCAGAGCACAAAGACAGTATTAAGCAGCTGCATGCGGGGAACCCTTTCTAGTGCCTGTCCATTCTATAATAATCAGATATTAGCGGCAATATCTATATCAAACAAGTACTGCAGGTCATCTTAACCAGGAGAGTCACCACTAATGTCACAATAGGGCTCCTAAACTAAACCGGTGTTGACAACCACACAGCCTGGCCACCTTTTTCCGTGCTGTGCAGTGACGCTTGGGTCCTCAGACAGGGCACCCGTTGAAGCAGTGGGTGTTTACAGAGACGCTACCCCAAAAGACTGCCAGGTGCTTGGGGGTTGGGGGGGGGGAAGGAGTGGAGGCTCCTCTTGCAAATCGTCCCAGATCCGTGAAACTAATGTAGAGATGAGATTAAACTTGCAGAGAGATACATTTGCAATTGATTAATGCTGAGCCACTGTGACAAATTGTAAATACTTTTGAAGGAGTGTGTGCAACCCTAGGGGTGTGTGTGTGTGTGTGGGTGGGTGGGTGTGTGTATCTTTGTGTGTGAGTGTGTGTCTCGACCTTTAAACAGTATTGCCAGATTACTGCTAAAACTTAAATGGTTGGTTAAACAACTACTAATTTGACACCTTATTCTCTGGATTTTGCAGCCCCCGATGTTTTTGTGCAAAAGTAGAATTAAAACATTCAGATGTGAATAAATTCATTTCAGGTAGTTTAATGACCCAGCAGAGGATGTTCCACCTGCCTGCCTGTCCCCTCTAAAAACAAGGATTTAGAGGACTACTGTGCTTCCTCTGCACCCCTCTGTTTTGTTTGGTATTAATGAGCAATTAACTTTGCATACAAGGTCACGGACAATGGTATTGGTTGTCAGATTATGCTAATGCTGTTGGCTGTGGCTGCACTGAAAGAGGACAGGGAATCCCTGTGAATAGAGAGGGTTGTGGCCTTTCTCCAAGATTAGAAAATGATATGCAAACTGTACCAACATGCACTTTAAGAAGATTAGGACACCACTCGACATCCATACTGACAACTGCTAATAAATGAACAGTGAAAAAGGGGGAGGCAAGTGTCCCCTGTCTGGATCAAAAAGAGCAGTTAAGCTCTGAAACTTTCAGCAGCTTGAAAGCAGTACTTTTGAGTAAAAGTTTGGACAGTACTGGGGTTGTGAAATGCATGGTTTTAACTATGTTATTTTTATGAGTTGTAAAATTCGGAGGGGGCGAAGTTGAGATCAAAAACTGACGACAAAAGCCCAACTGAAAGAATTCAATGTGGGGTGAGTCAAACAAAAAAGAGCCTGGGGTGAAACTAAGAAGTTGAACTCCCATGACCAAGTGAGAGGGAACAGGTGCAGCCCAGAGTTCATACAGAGCGCTTTGTGCACCGATGGCTCCAGTCCATTTGGGGTAGAGGGAGGGGCCCATGTTTAATACAAAGTTAATATCGATTTAATGCTTGTCACTGTTCTTCTGAATCTTGTGGCATTGCTAATTCGCTCAGCGTTGAGCTGAGCTTTTGCACCGCCTGTGCCAGATGCTGTAGAGACCTTCGGTACTGCAGTGAGGCGAGGTGAAGCTGCGGCCAAAACACCCCAAGTGGGAGCTGCTGCTGAGGTGAGGCCCGGTCACTAACTGAAACCACTGAAATAGATGTTTGGTTAACTGCACATGGCAGGAGCAAGGACTCACTGCAGCTTCATCTAAAGCATGTTCAAACTGTGACATTAGAATGACCAATGGGCTAAAACCTGGAATAACCTGATGAATGACGCAAACCTGGTCCAAACAGCTAGAGCGTCCAAATAAATCATTTCTTTCTTTTATATTGACTTTTTAAAATGTGTAATAAAACAAGAATTTTAATGTAGCTAAATGTGAAGCCAGTATCGACAACCTTACGTAATCTAACAAATCTATTTATTGTTTATTTATGTAGAAACTAAACTTCCACCAAGATAGTTTTCAAATAAGTAATGAAACCATTTCTTAGCAAATTGACTTCTATGGTTTATACATGCTAACTCTACATTTGGTTATCATAATATTTAATCATGTGTTTATGGCACTCAATCATCTTTATTTACTGACATATCCATCAAATTCTCTAATATTTCTGAGTTTGAAGAACTTCAAGTATTCGTATGGCCATTAAGTGGAAAATATGTACAATATAATATTTAAGTGGTATTTCAGATTATTTGAACATATTCTGCAACAGAAAATGCACAAGTAGTAGAAACAGTTTAATTAAAAGAAAGATTTAATAGCAATACAGTCTCACACCAGAGTGTGTAATGGAAAATGGAAATGTTGGTCCACTGCACCAAAAAACAGAGAGAAAAATGTGAAATTACTTATCAATAATTTTGCATTGCTTATTTACATAGTTACAGGTGAGCATCTTGTTGCTACAACGATCGTTTGTTTTTAAACAGGTAATGGAAAACCATGAGGCTCACAAGCTCACAGATTCTGAGTCTTTAATGCAACGTTTTGGCAACTGTACCTTTGCTGGGTTGCAATTTCTCAAAGCCTGATGGAGTCGGATGCAGAGTGAATGACTTCAGGGTTGAGATGGATGGACTGCTGACCGGTGTCATATACGAGGCTGCAACCAGTCAGCACAATCTGTTCATCCTAGTTAAGTGAAAAGATGGGGAGTTCCCTTCCCTTGATGCGCTCACGTCACTGATAAATAATGAGGGAATAATAAACAGTCAACCACCTGTCGGACCCGCGGCACAATAAGACGGCCCATTGAGAGCCTCTCATGCATGGGTAACATATTTACTCAATCCCCTTTCACTTAACGAGGCAGAAAGAAACACAAAACAATGGTTAAGTTCATCTGTTTGGTAAACTTGTATATGGCCCTGTCCAACTTATCTGTGGAAAAAAACGTGCTCATTTTTTATTTTATTTTTTTAAAGGTGGGGTCCCAGAATTTGGTAGAAAACTCATTCATACAGGATATTTTCTACGAATTCGAGCGTAATAAAATGACAGTGAGTCATTATTCGAGAATATAATGCTGAGCAAAGAGAAGGAAAAATGTGACATGGTGTATTTGTCTTTTTATGACTTTTCTGGTGGTCCCTTATGACTGAGAAGGACTGAGATATCAATCCTGTATCTTCTTATACTCGTACAACATGTGATAATCCCTGCGGGGATATTAGTTTACCATATGGGAACAAAATGAGCTATTTCCAGTATGAATATTATTGGTAAATTGAAATCTAACTAAATTAAGTTGATTTAAGTTGATGCGATTTTTTGTTTGTTTGTTTTTTTTTTGGTTTTTATAAAGAAGGAAAAAAACAGGCTACAAACTCTCACTGACAAGTAATTGATGATCATTTACAATCCCAGACCTCCTGATGAAGACACACATTTAATACCGTTTAAATTTAAACATGAGTAGATGAATCCCTGTAGGACAATCATAAGGGGAGGGATTGTTGTTATTGGTGGCGATATTTCAGAGATGTGCTTTTAATGGCTTTAATTCAGCCGCAACCAGCTGTTTTTACTCGGCCTGGTAAAGGAGCGGGGGACGTGGCAAGCTTGCAAAGCTCGTAGAAATTAGTCTCGGTCAGCCAGAGCAGCCCATGCTTCCTGCTAACCATCTGCTTACCGCTCACAAAAGAAGGATTTCGGGCAGCCGAGTAAAGGAATATAGGCTCATAAAAAAGCTTTGAAGGTCTCGTTACTTATTGAAGGTGTAGCTGCGGAGACAGAGCGCTGCGTTAACGCCTGCTTGTGCGTCCTGCGTGCGCCCAGAAAGAGGACGCACCTCTGATAAGCATTGACTCTCTGTATAGGATCATTTCACGGAGGCGTTCCCTTTTAATTATCCGATTGAAGCCAATTTTTATTTGATTAATGTAGAGCTATTTTATTATTTGAACTGATCTAAATGATACAAAGTGAACAATTTACATCAACCAGGAGACGAGATGAATGACGAACACAGATTTAGTTTAAAAGAATACGATCAAAGTTTTTATTTATTTTATTTTCACACACAAATTATTACTGCGGAGAAGTTAAAATATAATTATCTATTTGATCATCTTTAATATTTTTTGGGTCTTTATATTGCCAGTGGACCAAAAAAACTAAACTATGCTTTGCAAAAAATCTAAAGTAATCTTTTCTAACTTTGGTAAAAGTGAAATAGACTTTATAAAATCTAACATCATTAGAAAAACAACAACAACAAAGAAAAACTAGCCAGTAGGCTGCAACATAAAACATAGAAATAGGATTATGAAACCGCTAAAGACAAATTCAAAAACAGATTAAATCCAATATGGAAAAAAAAAATACCTACGATCATTTATAAACACAAGATTTAAAATTATTTAAGTTATTTATTGGGTGTCAAACTGCTGACAAGTCTTCTCTCCTTTTGAGTCTTCAACATATTTTCGCCCGTTTGCTTTGCATTAACGGGCTTTCGGGAAGGAAAGCTGACAGAACACGACTATCAGGCTCCAAGTCGCTTTAATAAGATTTTTATATGGGGGTCTCAATGTCCGCTCATATGAATGCGTTTTAAATCAAATCACAGATGCACTTTTATTCAGCCAGTTAAAATAGCAGAACAAAACCGTCTTTAGAAATGAAGCTTTTTAATTCCACTGGGCCTGAGAGAGGGAAAGAGAAAAGGGCCGAGGGGCGCCTCCTCCGCAGCTGAGGGTGACAGTTAGTTCATGGTTAACAGGATCAGGAGCGCACGGCCCGGGCCGCACACTTCTCCTCTGCGCTCTGAGCTGCGGCTGTGCGCACTGAATGAAGCCTGAGCAAAAGAGTGATATTTAACACATCTGTTAAAGCGTTTTGATAGCAGAAATCCGTTTAAGACATTATTCCATGACGAAGGCCAGATTGAGTGTTGAGAATCCTATGAAACCCTAAACCTGATTTACATGTGATGCTGCCAAAGCCTGTAGCTAATGTAGAAAGGATTTTTTTGTTGTTTATCATTGTTATTTTAATCGTTTAAATTCTTTGTGTCAAATGTTTTTATGCACACTTTTTGCAACACTGAAACCAAAAAATAACTTTGCGCCCTTTTTAATCTTAAATAACAAAAACACAATGGAGAAAAAAGCAAAGTATCTTTTTAAGAAGTCATTAAAAGTCTCAATATAATACTTGAATCAGAAGATCGCTTTTTAATTAGGCTGCTCGCCTCTGCTAAACAAAACAAAATGAAAGGAAAGTGGTCAACATGCAAAATTGATGACTGAGCCTCTTTTGTGCTCTTTGCATTGTGTATTGCTTGCTTATGAAGTCTAATGCAATCATAAATTGCGTCCTCTGGCCAATCAGCGGGCCGGGGGATGCGGCATGAAAGCGACCCATGTGGAGAACTTTGTTGAGCTCTATTGTTGAGGCTGTCAGCCTTGAGAGGAGAGCCGGGGGGGCTGGCTGCTATAAAACTCCTCTACCCAGAGTGTGGAAGCTAGAGCAGTTAGCAGCATTCACACGACTGAGTCCCTCCTAACTGACACTCGGAGTATTTCTGATTTCACACGGTGACTTTTTTTTTCTTTTTCTTTTTTCATTTCTTAGTTTCTTTTTCTTTTTGTAAAGCTGGGACCATGATGATCCCAAGTGTCATTGCACCTCCGGCCCTCTACCCGGGGCTGTACCGGCCCACCGCGGCACTGCCGCTTCACCAGACTCTGCCATCCGCTTTTCCAAACCACTCCAGCTTCCTAGTAGAGGATCTGCTCCGCATAAGCCGCCCAACTGCATTCATTAACCGGACTGTCCCACCAGCGAGCGCCTCTTTGCCCAGCGTTACCGCTACCTTATCCTTCAGTGGCGCATCCGCGGAGCGCGCACTAGTCACTACGCGCGAATCCTGCTCACCGAAAACTTCAGTGACGAGCAGCAAGGACCCAAGTTTTCTCAAGTTTGGAGTTAGCGCCATCCTCGCACCATCACCAAAGACTGGTGAGTTGGCAGAAGTTTCTGTGTTTGCATGTTGAATTAGAACTGATGATTGTTTGGGATTTCAAATCCAGATCCAGGAATGATTATATAATTTTAACGTGTGACGTTTCTTCCACAGCGTCTTCACCCCCTGCAGTCCACAGCCTGCACTCCAAGACCTTCACCGTCCCCTGCTTCGAGGGAGCTTTTCACCCCATATTCAGGACACCTTATTTACCAGGTAGGCGCATCTTTGATGTCTTTCTCCTCGATGGCCTTTAGAATTCTGTCTGTGCTAATTGCATTTAAATGCTGTCACCCCTGTCATATATTTTAACTAAAACGGAGGAAGAAAAGGGACAAACAGCCAGAAAAGAAGAAATCACTGTCTTATTAATGGGGACCGCAAGCTCTGGCCCCTGCCAGGGCCAACCCACCCACCCCCTAATTAACCAATTATCCCAAATCGTCACGCTCTAAATTTGAGGCGGGGTGGCGAGTTATAGTTTCCCTGCTTCCCATTGGGGGCGTTTTGGCATTTCCCTGGCCCTGAGTTTTCCCACAGCGCCCGAGGGGCCACCGGGCCACTGTGGCGGTAACAAAGCCCCCAAAACCGTGACCAATTTGGTCAGCTCCCACCGGGCAAACCACCCACACACCCAGGAGAGTGACTTTTACCAGGCGGGCCAAAGGCGTGAACCAGTCATGCACTAATTTCCCTATTAGGCGCTATTGAGAGTTTTCAATATTCTCACAAGACCACATAGTGCGTCGTTGTTCCTGATTCTACTGGGGCTGCAGGACAGCTACAGTGAGTCCAGTGAGCAGAGTGCAGAGAGAAGTGTCCTGATCTGTGGGGTTCAAAAGTAAAGTAAACTTTCACAATAACACCTGCACCCAAAATGTCCCAGTTGAAGCATGTTTTCCCCCCGTCAAGCTGCAAGGCCCATAGGATAGGTTACCACTGACCCCCCAATCAATCTGTGCCTTAAACGTTCCTGTATTCTCTAACCGGGCCAATCAACGAGTTGAGCTAAAGAATAATCCCTTAGAAAAGTCTATAAAGTCGCTAGTCCCGGCTTTCATTGAGACAAATCATAATGGAGTTTGAGTCTATTCATGGCCTCAGCTCAATGCCTCAACAAAACAACTCCAGCGTCTTGAATAGCTTTTCGTGTTCATTTAATGAAAATGATTTGAGGGCACGAAGGGGGGAAAATGCGCCATTCCCCTCCACTCTTGGCTCCCCCGCCTGGCATCAGTATTCTGGTATGCAGTTGTGTTTAGTTTGAAAGTGTAAATCTCCCTTTGTTGCGATAATATATGGCCTTCGCCGCCTGTCCAGAGTCTTTTCTGCGTTAGTTCATTACTACACAATTACCGTTCACGGTTTATTAACTCCTCTATCCGCCCTCACAGGGTTCCTTAAAGGATATTCCATCTCTTTACCATACCAATGCGGTTGAGGACCGGCCAATGTGCTAATTAGTCACCTCGTGCCATTTCACTCAGAACGGAGACGTATTGCTCAGATTCAAAATGGGAAAACTATGTTCTTAAGGAAGAATCATATTCGTGTAGTATCCAAGAGCCCTTCAGAAGCTCAAGCGGGGTCTATCTTAAGGTTTCCAAGCAGTAGTTGACATAGCCTGCTGTTTTTACTTTTACAACTAAATTTATATCATATGGGTTGGGTTTTGAAGATGAAAATGTTTAAATTTCCTCTCTTTTTATTGCAGCATCTTCCTCCGTTGTTCCCATCCCCGGGACCTTTTCGTGGCCCCTGGCTGCCAGAGGGAAACCCCGCAGAGGGATGCTGAGGAGGGCCGTATTTTCCGACGTCCAGCGCAAAGCCTTGGAGAAAATGTTCCAGAAACAGAAATACATCAGCAAACCCGACAGGAAGAAACTGGCTTCTAAACTGGGCCTCAAAGACTCGCAGGTAACTAAAGAGTTCAAAATGCTCAGAGCGAAGCGTAATCGCACGTCAAGGCGCGGCTGCGCGTTCTGGTATGCGTCAACTTTTTTTTTTAACTTACCAATCTTTCCCCACCTCCAGGTGAAAATCTGGTTTCAGAACCGCAGAATGAAGTGGAGGAACTCAAAGGAACGTGAGCTGCTGTCATCCGGTGGATGCCGGGAGCAAACTCTGCCCACCAAAGCCAATCCGCACCCGGATCTCAGCGACGTGGGCAAGAAGTCCTCAGCCGAGGAAGAGGAGGAAGATGATGAACGGAGAATGAGAGCGGCAGGGTCCAGCATCTCTTCTCCCTCTCTCTCCAGTAAGCACTCGGACTTCTCAGAGTCAGACGAAGAAGAAATAACAGTATCTTAATTTATTTTTAAAAACAAATATGGACTCGTATCCTGCCATTTGTTTTAATGAGACTGTGACCAGATTTGCAAGAAGCTGCTGACCCGAAACATCAAAACCACAAATGTCACTGTTTATAGCTTCATTGGTGCACGTGCGGGCTGGACAGGATCTACTTTCAAAGACAGTTTGCTGTTTTGCACAGCTTTGTATAATTGTACAGTATTTTGTACAATTTTGTATGGAGATTTTAAGCCAAGAATATTGATTTACTTTTTTTTGGTTTGACATTGAATAGTTGTTTATTGAAATTGTAGCAGTTTTGTTAATAATTTATATTAATTTGTTTAATAAGTATTTTGTATTATGTGCTGTGTATATATATGTTTATTTCACTTTTTTTTATACAAACATCAAATAAAAGTGTAAACAATTCAAACACAAGCATGTGGTTGTTTTTAAGAAAAGGGGCACATTAACCACATTCAATCATAAATAATCATTAATTTTATTTAATCACAATAACTTAAGACTAGTACAGTGATAGATTTAATTCTCCGAGGCCTGGACAGACAAGTGATGACAAACTGCATCAATCCGCTCTGATGTAAAGAGACTGTACACAAAATACTCCATTTCAAGTATTGTACCAAATCGGCTAGAAAAGGTCATCAAAATGCTGCAAGATAAACTATTTACAAAGTTATGTTACATGTAGAAAATGTACATGGCTAAGAAAGCTAAACATTCATTGAGTTTTTTTTTTGTAGTAAAACAACAGACCAGTCAAATGCTTCAACATCCACATCCCTCAGAACAGGCTTTACACAGACGGAGTCACACTCTTTGTGCTTACAAAGACAGTAGCAGGACAGCCTTTATGAAATAAACACGCACGCTTAAAGATTATTGGACATAAATCTGGAGCCATGCTGAACTTCTGAAGGCAGTGCTGAAAACTGCTCTGGGGACAAACACAGGTTCAGCTTTTGGCTTCAATTTGGAGATCAGAATGAATGTTGCATAGGATTGGTGACAAAAACATTGAAAGTGAAGGACCACATGACCGCCATTTCATCTGCCTACCCTTCCTCGAAGGCAGACTGGGAGGCTTAAAACAAAGAAAAAGTACAATATTTTTAAAGTCACAAATACATCAAACTTTTCACTATCATTCAACCAAAGTACCTTTTTATAACTTTAACCTCTCATTAATATCATCACTATAAACAAAGCAGCTTATACACTAGTTTTCACTTAATGATTTCAATGTGTTTGAGTCTCGTTCACATATTCAAAACAAGCATGGCAAAAGCACAATTAAAAGGATGGATGGGGGAAGGGGGAGGGGAGATGAGGTATAAAATCAATTCATCTTTAACTTCCCTCACCCAGTTAACCTGCAATAGGTTCTGATATTAAGCACCAAAACACATCGAAAGTTTCCTCTCTCGCAAGTGGACCAAAATATTTACAGTCTTCTCAGCACTGGGTCACACATGCAGACAACTTTATCTAAAACCCAAAGCAATGCTTTTCATTCATGTCTATTCAATCTCACGCAATCTGTGATTGATATGAGAGGTCAACGTCGCTCCTCGACAACCGCAGTTGGCCGAGGAGAGTTGACTCGCAGCCCTGTTAAGTTTACAGCCATTTAGACAAATAAAGAATCAGCTAATGCACATCGTCTGTTAGAAAAGAGTAAGGCAATCTTTGTTAGAATTCAGTCCAGCACCAGAAGAGATTTGTGCTACAACAGCCTGCACGGACCAATGTGCATGCAGATCTCAGCATTATTAAGGAGTCAAAGCGAGAATGTGGAAGTGATGTTTGTAAAAATTACACAAGTAGTGACACAAATGGATGACATGATCCCAAAAGAAAGTTTTAAAAAAAGAATAAATCTTGCCAAAGTGAATGCTAATCTGACTTTAAATGTTTTTTGTTAGCTTTACTCTGCTCTTGTCTTTACATTTAGCTGTACATGCTGTGTTAGAGAGGATTGTAATACTTTTTCAGCAGCCCTGATGGGTGTGTTTGATCAATAAAACCGATGTCTTAATCTTTCTGCTCCACTTTAAGGAACTATTTTCAGGGATCAAATGGTTCCCAGCTGACTAAGGATATTACCAGTGAGGACGTTATAAGCAATGTGATGCGCCAACTCCAAAAGAAGACAAGGATTCTGGTGAGTGCTCTTGGTTCTGTCCTTGCATAGCAGGGTTGGAAATGGTTTGAATCTTTTTCCACATCAGACATTTCAACCTGAAATAACATGCAGAACTCAGGTGAGGGGAAAGGGCTGCAATCCACTTTTGGCACCTGCACATAATGGGAAGTTATATAACATAGCCAACATGTAAGCAAAACTTAATCTAAGTGGAATGCAACCCTCATTAACATGTGCTGTTGTAATGTCTCAGGTTAAAATATCTTCATTGAAAAAAAGGTACAAAGCATCAGTTCCAATATGAACTGATTCTTAGTTTTGATCACATTTGATTGCAAAAATTTAAATTCCCAATTCAAGTGGTAGATTTTAGAGAGCTGTCGTCTTAATCGCCCCCCCCCCCCCTTCTTCCCAACCCTGCTTGTGAGTCTGTCAACATGGCAAGCTATGCTCTTGGAAACAGCTGCTGAAACCATGCACTGAAACTTTACAGGTATATAAAATAATCGAAGACAAGTTCTAGGATGGATGTGGTGTGATCCGCAGTGCAGTTTTACTTATAAAGCACAACAAAAGTAATCTTAACAGAGTGAAAGGAAACCTTGTCACAGCTGGTGTGATCTCATCACAAGATGACCTCCAGTTTGGTGATCATCAGACAGAAATGGCAATTCTTAAACACACATGATGTATCTGGCAGTAACTCATGTGCTCCTCAGACCAGGTCTTTTTAACTCAAGGATTTTGGGTAATGTGGAACAAACATTCTTTTAAAATGAATTCAGGCATGTAGGTCTGAACACTCACTTTGGCTTGATTTATCCATCACAAGTCTCAAAAACTTGAGCTGTGGAAGAGGAGGATAAACTGGCTGTTCATCCAACCAGCAGCAGGTGGTAGTGCAGGCTCACTGATGCTCCAGATATGAGGGTCTGTATCTCCATCTGCAGGCCGCTCTGGTACACTGCAGTCAGGCAGGACTGACGGCTGTGTTTCAGTAAACTGATGGCTGGTGATGGTAATGACGACGCCTCACCAACAGGAACAGGCTGTGTGCTTTAAATCTTTCTGAAGTATACGTCAGGCTCCTGACAGAGGAGCCATGGGCCACAACGGTGAAAAAAGACAAAAAAAAAAAAAAAAACCAGCAGTGCAGTAGAGACCTTTGTTGCCCATTTATTGAAATGCAGTTATACCTTCTATCTTGCCTTTTAAATAGTTGGGTTACCTGCACCCAAGTTAAGGTGGCTGCATTTTGTGGCATGAGATTATAATCTGAAGTACTTCTCATCATGAGAACAGTTTTTTTTTTAAAGTTCTTTTTAAAAGTGATATAATTGTGTTTTGACAGCATCACAAGGTGGACTCCAGCGAAGAGTCCAGGATGTCGTCCTGGTGACTGTTGCTATTGGAATCGCTGTCGTAGCTCTGGGGGCTCGATGACGTTGCTGCTTCCTTCAGACGCATCAGCATGTTCATCTATTGGCCAAAACAAGAGGTTTGCGACAGTGTTTCATCAAAAACATTCCTTTTAAATATCTGTGCATGTCTTACATACTGAGTTATGGCATTACAGCCTGTTGTGTATTCTGACTCACCAGCGGGTCTGCGTCACTGTCGCTCTGCGGCGGCTCCTTCCTGACTCCCTCTCTGGGTGCGGAGTAGCCATCGAATCCCACGTCCTCCGGGCGGAGCTGCAGCAGTGGGGGCCAGTCACCTGGAGCGGGAGTTGATGACCACGGGTAGGTGTCGATCACCCAGGCCGCCGGGTCCTCCCATGCTGCCCTGCGGCCATAAAGCTACCAAAAGGAAAATATAATTCAGGCTGTGTTTTTATTTGATTACCACGTGAATTTGAACCAATGACTAAACTAGTTAGAGGGTTGCAGTGTGGACTGCGTTCTGGAGAATTGGAAACTAAAAAATAGGGAGAGTTCTTTCCGGTTTGTGTTGTGATCATTCTTTCATGGCGGTGAGTATGAACTCCTTATTCACATTTTCATTTTTGAAAAATACAAAACAACCAAAAAAAACCTCAAGCAACCCAATGCTTTAGGTTTTTCAAAGTGCATAAAAACATTAAGGCGTCTGATAGGCAGATGCCAACTTGCACAGGTATGGAAGTAAGCAGCATCAGGGGAAATTCAAAGTGGAATCAAAAGTGAAAGTTACTCATGATCAGAGTAAAAAGACACCAATTTAGATGTGTCATCCTCTATGCTTGCAGTCTTTTGATGGTACCCATTCATAATTTAGTTTTAGTTTTTCAGCTATGAATATTATTTAAATTAAAGCCTGGATTTATTAACTAGATCATTCAGAGGCACATTCTGGGGAAATGTGGAGTTTCTTGTCTTGTCCAGAAACACTTTCGTATTGTATCCTGAGGAATTTTGGGGTTGAAGAAGAAATTCTCTTTAAATGGACAACCACTCCACTATTTGAGCCACAGTTGTATTGTTTTGTTTGTGCTCTGCCTTTTCAGGTCCCCTTTATGCAGTGACTGCATACCCGATCTCACAGAGAGCACACGTACAACCCATCTGTCTATAAACATTTCCACCATCCTTAATCATACTACAGCCAGAGCCTAAACTATCTAACAGCGAAGTGTTTTTGTTACCTGCAGTCCCTCGCGTACAGCCTCCAACATGTAGGGGATGATGGAGTAATTCCAGAGATCAGTGAACCAAACCCTGCAGCCCTCCACATCCATTGGACAAGACAGAAAAAGACGGGGTCCTGCAAGCCACAGAGCCAAAAGGTAAAACACGGTTTTGTATGTAGAGTGACTCGAGGATCTTTCTGAGTCTCCTTACCGATGGTGACGTCAGAGGAGCTGTGAGTCTCCAGGAAGCGGTTGAGGTGGTGCCAAACCCGCGGGATCCAGTCGATAATCTTCACCAGCTCCACGTTGCGCGTTCGGCTGCCAATCTCCATCTCAATGAGTTTCCTCCTCAGGTAGCGACCGAGGAAGCCTTTCACTGGCTCCGTGTGGTTGGCACACAGCACCCACCTGATGCATCAATATTAAAAAATATGAAAATGTTCCAGCAAGGATAAAACAGACTATGTAAACATTCATCTGTCATTGGTAGTAATTTACCTGAAGTTGTGGTGAAGTTGCAGGTTGGGGGCAGATGATGTGGCTTGGCTCATGGTGCCGATGATGTAAGGGCTGAAAGGAGAGATGAACACTAATGATTCTTCGTCATCAGATCACATTGGGACTTGAGGACATGCATCTAAATTCATGCAAAAAAAAAATTTTCACTTCAGATGTGTGCGTGTGAACTGACCAGTGCTGATAGTTGCAGTTGAAGAGGCCATTGAAGATTTCTCCCAGGGAGCTGATGTGGTGCAGGTTGTCCAGAATGACCACCAGGGGGCTGTCTGCACCCGATACACTGATGCACTGCTCGGCCAAACCTGACAGGTACTGGCGCAGCTCCTGCAGACAGAGTTCAGTTAATCCTCATGCATCACTGTTTCCTTAACAAAACTGCTCACACCAGCGTGTTAAAGTCACTCAAAGTCCTTTCAGATACCTTTGCTATAATCTGATCTGGTGCCTTTCATATTTAATCCATTTATACCCAACAGAACTAAATAGGAACATTTCAGTAAAGGGAACAGAAAGAATAATGATAAAAAACTGAATTTGTGTGTTTACTTTGCTGGACTTGTGGTCCACATTGAAAGTGACAACGGCATTTGGGGTCAGAGGTCGGCCCTCGAGCAGCAGCAGGTGTCGGGACATCTGGTTGGCCAGGTAGGTTTTTCCGGTGCCGCTTGGCCCCGACAGGATGACCCGTCTGTGCTCCTTCAGCAGGGAGACGTAGCGCTGCAGCATCGGCTTCGGAATCAGCGTTTCAAACACAAGCGAATCCACATTTTCACTGCTGGCTCCTGGACACGCACACACACAAAAAACAACGATGAGCTTCTTCGTAAAAATTCTTAATAACATTGATCCTTTTTACAAGTTATTAACCAAATGCTGTTAGATGAAAACACAAGTTAATTTGCAGCATGCTGAGGTACCTTTCAGCTGGATGTTGATGGTGTTATCGCCCACCAGGTATCCACAAGGCAGCAACTCGGGCGTGTTGGCGGTGCTGGGACCGCTCGGCCGATGGATGTCACCGATGTTGTAACCCTGCACGCTGTCTGTGCTCAAGCCCAGCTGAGTCACCGGGTCCACATGAGTGATGTACTCCTGCAGGAGAAAGAGCTCAGCTCTAAGTAGCTTTCTAAAGCTGATGCCAGCTCATGTTCTTTCTGCACCGATTTGAATCCCGAGTCATGGTGTGGTGCAGCTATCTGCATTAAATTACCTTGAAGAGTCTTCGGACCACTCCATCCAGGACGTCCCACTTAGTTTTACCGCTCACACCAATGCAGCCAATCAGAAAATGGCGACTGTGGCCCTCCTGCAATGAAAAAACATCCAGATTTTAAAAACTAAAATGACTTCATGCACAATACAAGTCTTGACAAATTTTTCTTAGAAGCATCACCTCTCCCCACTTGCTGTCCTCATCTAGATTGACAACAATCTTCACGTGTCGTCCCTCCTTCCTCATCCCACCCTCTCCACCGGTGTCATCCAGCAGCATGTCTGCAAGAGAGACAAAAGTGAACGTTTTTTTGATTTGACTTTGTTTTTCTGTTGTAAATCTTAAGGGTGATTATTTTGTGACGTGGCATCAGAGTTCCATGAGATCTGCCGTGACTTACCAAGGCTTGTGGACTCGCTGGTGGCGAGGTTGAGGCTGTGCTGTGAGAGTCCCGGGCCAGGCCCAGGGGTCTGGCTGTGTGTGTGAGGGGGAGGAGAGGATGAGATGGAGACCTGGGAGCCTGTCCTGCTGCCCTGATTCTCATATTTCAGACGGTCATTTTCTGCCTTCAGCTTCTCGATCTCCACCTGCCCAGATGCACAAGCAGGCCAAGTTAGCTTCTTTTAAACGCACGATAAAAACCCTTGAAATGAGTGTGTAGATGTTTCTTCTACAGAACGCAACTTTTACAGTCTAAACATACCCTGCATTGTGACGTGCTCTAATAAGGTAAAGAGTAACCACAGACCTGCATGCGGTTCATGGCCTCCCGGAGCTGGTCCAGCTGATGCGCAGAGCTAAGGGCCTCCAGGCGGATATCGGTCAGCTTCATTTCCTTCTCCCTGAGCTCACTCCGCAGCTGCATCACTGTCTCTGCCTCACTGTCCAAACACTCTGACAACCTGTATGGGCACACAAACACATGGAGACACACCACAGGTCAGAGGTAGCTCAGAAGGCTTGCAGTGTAAGTACGTGATTGGTGCCCAGGAGTCAAAAAGAGCCGTACAGCGTGTTGGAGTGTGTATTCCTGAGCATGTGGCTGTGGGATGAGGTGCCATTGTGAGGCAGTTTGGGGGAGGATGGCAACGACGAGTCCGTCATCTCCTCAATATCCGAGTGAGAAGAGGCCGATTTGGGAGATTTCTTCTTGGTGAACGCTTGTTTGAAGGAGCTTCGCAGCTGCAGGGGGAAAAAAAACAACAGAAAAACAAAGAGTAAGAATGTGTGGTTGGGAGTGAGAGAGGGAGAGGAGGGTAGAAAGTATCAGAAAACAGCTGCAGAAAAGTGCATGAGAGTTATAGGGAGAAAAGGGACTTGTTGGTAGATTGTCTTATGACTGACTTAGAGCTCTTCACATAAATGCAAAGTTGGATGTTTGCTAATGGACCCATTTTCCACATGTTTCATTGATGGTTGTTAAATGAGCTCAGAAAAAGATGTCCTTATATATTGAGGAAGAATAATTCCTTCCTTATATTTGGATGTGAATCTCCTTCAGTTAAAGAAAATGTGTTTTCAGCCCAAAATTCATCACATTAACTTTGATATGTTCTGACTAATCTGCCTCAGAAAGGCTGAGTCGGTGTTCAAATGGCTATTTTATTCCATTTCAACGGACTCTGAAGCAGGTGTAGCAACACAATTGGCTCCTTTTCCCTCTAATTGTTAAACTACACTTATAGAAACAAAATCTTGTAATTTTAGGTTATAATCTGTAAAACAAACAAACAAAATGAGCTATATCCAAACTTTGAGAGCTTCTTGGTTAAAAAATAAATAAATAAAAATTATATTTATATCTATGTGACATTTTTTAATAGATTTTTCCATTAACAGGCCAGCTCAAGCGTCATAAGAGCAGTTCTCAGGAAAGCGGTGAAGGAGAGAAAAGGAAAGGCACGACGGCGGGAGGGAAAGAAAAGGACTGTGGTTAGTAACCTATAAAAGGTGCAGGGGTTAGGCTTCTTTTGCTTTTAATGCACTCAGCATACCACTCTTACCTCATAAACCTGCCACATGAAGCGAAGCAAAGGAAGACAGAGAGACAAAACAGCACGTTCATATGGGTTTGAGTGTGTTCATGTGATATGGAGGGACAGATTAAACTAGAAACCCTGACAAGACTAGAGCCTATTTGACTTCACAGCCACCATAAAGAAAGGGATCTTTCATGATCTAATACATGCTGCCCCTATACACCCCACATTACACACAGTGTGAGCAACACCTGCATGCAGGAACCTCCTGTGGGGTCTAGTCTAAAAAAAAAAAAACACATTGACGACTTGATGCACATCCACACAAGCAAGGGTCTTTTTTTTCACTGTGACCTAAAGCAGGAAACTAAATTCAGCTTTTCCTAAAATCTGACATAAATGGGGGCAAGATGGTTTTGGTCTACGGGAAGATAGAGGAGGGGGAAAAAAATAGTTGCATACTTCATCCTCTTTGACTTGTCCTCCAGTGCACAAAAATGTCTTTTACCAACACAAAAGGAAAGTTTACATCTTAATTTTAGTCAGAAAATTTGATGTTTTTGTTGAAAACAATTATCAGTGACAAAAGCTACCACGCGGACTAGACACTAACCAGTAAGCATTGATTTGGAAATTTGCAAAAAGCAAATTTAGCCCAGTTTTAACCAAAATATCTGCTTGTTTTATTTGCCAAATAACCAAATCAAATCCAGCGTTAGTTTTCTGCACAACTGTATGGTTAAAATCCTCCATATTCACCTTTTCCCCAGTGAAAGATGGCTAAAAGGGAGAAACACCCAAACATGTGACTCCAACACACAGATGAAAATGAAGAGACAGAAACAATAAACCACCAAGACTCCTGACTGGAAACTCGGCGCTCACTAATTCCACTCCACTTTAGATTTATGGTTTCTGTTTTAAAATTCCCGGCTTACCCAGTTTTTCTTGTTCTTCTTCTTGTTTTTTGCGTCAGCATCCATGTTGGAGCCTACGCTGGAGTGGCTGGTCGCGCTGGCAACGCTGCTGACGCTGTCGGAGGAGTGCTGGCGCCTGATGCGCAGGTCAGGCTGCTGCGGACTGCTGTTACTTCCAGCTGAGATGACAGAAAGAACATGCTTGTGTCCGTCAGACGGTAATCTTCCATTCAATATGTTCAGTCTGGCCAGATCTACATCGTAGTGGTTTTTAACCTCCTGACCACAACATCAAACATCAGCTCATAAATTTCATTTTACAAAAAAATGCAGGGACACTTTGGATTCCTACAGTTTCTTCTAATTCTAATGAAATCAGAATTATTTGTCTGTACCTGTCCGGTCTCCTTTAGGCACGAGTTCAGGCGTGTTAATAACTCCGTTAATGGCAGCCTGTGCAACAGCGTTCTGCTTCTTCAGCAGCTCGATGGTCTTCCTGAGTTCATTCAGCTCAGAATCCTTTGCAGACAAGACAACAAGATGTTCAGATCAACAAATCATCTGCAGAGACTTTAAATGTCCACATGAATAATGCTCAGCAGTCTGTTTTCACCTTCTGCTCTGCCGTCAGGGTGAGACTCTTCAGTCTAATGGTCATGTTACCCAAACTCTGTTCAAATGCTGCCACCAGGTGAGCCTGTAGGGGGTAGGAAAAAAAACATGTGATAGCTCTATATCCTGGCCTATGTAACAGCAGAAAGCACAGCAAGATACATAACGCTGCAAAATATTAAAAAGCTAAAAGTTCTCCCAGGTCGCATCAGCTGTCCAGAAGGTTTTCACCAGATTTGAGTGAGTGTGGAGGAACTAACAGGATGAAAACAAATCGGAATCAGTAGGGTGTCCTTGAGAAAATGAACACCCTACCTCGGCTGCTTCAACCTTGTGGCTTAAACCCAAACATGATGTCAAGTCACCATCATATCAAAACTGAAACCTAACCAAACCCAAATAAATGTACAAATATAATAAACACTATGATAAATGGCTAGTCCCCACATTACACACGTTTACCAGAAACAATCCTTGGAGCTGGAGCCGTTTATTTCATTCATTCA
Source organism: Atherinosoma microstoma (assembly GCA_037177055.1). NCBI lineage: Eukaryota > Metazoa > Chordata > Actinopteri > Atheriniformes > Atherinidae > Atherinosoma > Atherinosoma microstoma. The sequence continues at coordinate 4,561,022 of JBBBVU010000001.1, read as the reverse complement.
AAGTCACATCAGTCCAAGAGATTCTGGTAAAACAGCTTGGATGATTTTTAAATTACAACTTGAGTTTGGGTAGAAATAAAACCATCCGAAAAGAAAGGAATGTCAAATTGAATGATGAAAAATAGTAAATGAAAACATCCACAGCATAAGAGTTAAACGTACTTTTGAGTGTGCAGCTGCTGGATGTCTGCAGAAGAGTGTGTGAGAGTTGACTGATGTGTGAATGCAACAGAAGATGTTCTTAGATTCTCGGCCTCGGGGGCTTCAAGGTGTGTTCAGATAATTCATCTTTCTGCGTCATGTAATTAAATATTTTAACAAAGCCCCATTCCCTCTATACAACCTCTTGTGTGTGTGTTTTTCTCTTTTTTTTTTATGTCTGTGTTGCTCTTTCAGAACAAACTCCACGCCTCATTGTACCCAGGCGTCATGAGCTGTAAATCTTTAGTCCACATCTGGGATGGACCCTCAGCAGTGTGCTGAGACTTGACTCCCTTGCTGTAATCTAACACCTTTGCCTTCCTCCCATATCTGTAATCCACAGTAAAAGCAGCAGCGTGCTGCTCAGGTAGCAGATTAGGAGCGAAGCGTGGTAAGACTTGTGCAACACGGCGAGGAGACTTGCGGAAAGGATCGTGCCTAGAGATGCTTTAAGAGATTTTCTGATGCTTCTGCCAGTTGTGAAATTATACCTTCCAAGATTAGAGTGCACTGTGGGAGCCATCCGTGCAGTGCTGCTAAATGCTTGTGTTTAGATAATGTCTGGGTGCATGACGGAGACTGTTCCACAATTGATAGGATTGTTTTTACTTGAATCAGGCTTTTGGTCCACCTAGCTGCTGCAGCTCAGAGCTTATTGATTGCATATAAAAGTATGTTTGAAAATTACACTTCAACAAAAATCTGATAATGCCCATATTAGTGATTAAATTTGTGAAACAACAAATATTGTTGCTCAGATCCTTTTTCTCAGGGCGTGCGCTTGTTTGTGTGTTCAAGTGCTTGTTCACTTACATTGGCACTCAGCTGTGTCGTCAGGGCGGAAACCTTTTCCTGGGAGGCGTCCAGCTCACGGCGCAGCTTACGGATCTGCACACGCAAAAAAACAGAAAGCACATCAAAAAAGGGCAGATACAAAAGCGTGCGCCACCCCGACACACGCAAGCGTCCAGACACGCTAACGTGGAAAAACAGCAGCGACAAATGAGGGAGGCTCCCAGATTGGAGCGCAGATATTTCCAGGTTAAGAGATGAAACACTGTGAGAGCATAAAAGAACACGTACAGGTGTTCGGAGTGGAACAAGAGCCTGATACAGGGTCAGCCACGAAACGGTTACATGTGTAACTGGATACAAGTGTGGAAACATCCCCCGTGTTTCAACAAGTCCAGCCACTGCACGTAGAAAATTAAAGAGGATGGAAGCACTGAAGGCGGGCTGATGCTTACCTCCGACTGAGACTTCTCCTCGTTCTGTAAAACAAACAACAGAAGAAGAGGAAAATCATTAGATGACAGACTGACATGAAGGCTGAAAAGCTTTAATGAAACAGAACAGATGTAGAATCTGCCCGGGAGGTGAGACCGCACATGTCCAGACTCCTGTTTGATTTAGCAGCTCTGTGGAGACGAGCTCTATAAAACTTGTGGATGCTGTCTGGTGTAAAATATCTGGGAAGCAGAGATATCCTCCTGAAGGCATGTTCACTGTGTGTGCGCGCCTCATTGTCCTCATGGGCCGTACACGGAACAATGGCAAGACAAGGGAGGCGGATACGCAAACAGTCAGCGCACGCAAAACAGACGCTTGCACGAACACAACACGCCCTGTTGCTGCTCACCAAAACACAGGCGCTCAACACCCTCATTTACATGTATACAAGCCGCACCAGGAACTGTAACTACAGCTGGACATGTTTGTTTTTACTGAGAGGTCAGTTAATCGCAACTGTTTGAGACTAAATATCAAAATGAGGTTAAAGTTGTTATTACTGAAGACGACATGAACGACAAAAGAAAAATATCTTTCTGTAAACAGAGCGGCTGAAAAGGATTTTTCCCATGGTTCCACTACTCTGCCACCAAACACTGCAACGTGTCTGTGTAGCTGTGTGTTGGTACATCTCTGCTGCGGCATGTGGTTTACAAAAGTGGCTTCTGCCCACACATGGTCTACACGCCCAACCAGCTGATCCTAGAAACACAAACACAGCGATCTGTCTTGGAGATGCAGCCAAAACATAAAGATGTCTCACTCTGATGTAAAAAGTCTGGACCGAGTCTTCACAAATAAAAACAACGAAGCTTTCCAACATATCTGGGGGATATCTGGCCTTAAAGAGAAGAACATTTCTCAGATATGTAGTATTCATGCTTCAGAAACTTCAAAAATCAATCACGACATAAAAAAACGGAGCTGATTCAGAATAATCATACATGTAGAAATCCAAAAGATCAAAACAGGATTATATATATATATGTATAAAAAAAAGAAAAGCTTCCTCATCTTACAGACCTGCTGCTTCTCATTCCTACCGTTTGTTGCCAGGATGTGACGGTTCCCGTCAGGGACAAAGTTGCCATCATTTTGCCTCCACTCGCTTTCCTGATCAGCCTGTGACTCTCTGCCTATGAGGGCCAGACAGTTTCTGAGAAATTCCCTGCTGCACCTGCCCAGGTGAGTGAACCAGCCCAGAGGGAGGAGGAGCTTCACCGTGAAGCACTAAGCTCCGATTAGCTACCGTGTGTATATATATGTGGGCTGTGCTCTGTTTGTCTGCGTGACTTGAACGAGGCTTTTTTCTCCCAGGACAGAGTCAGATATTTGGATGGATTAAAAGGTAAATTTGCCAACTCTAATACTCAATATTTCACTGTTACTTTGACTAAAGCAGAAACCGGTTCCTCCTGATTGGATGTAGCTCTGAAGCTACCTGAATTATGTTTAATTCTGTAGTATTTGCTGAATACCCTGGTTGGAGCTAAACTAAGACATGTAATGTTTACATGCTTAACCCTGTCTTAATCAATAAACAACCAGGAGAACTTTCAGAGTTAAACATTCAGGTGGGAGATTTAACAGTTGAAAAACAAACTATGTAAAAAGGTGGCCAAATGTCCCAGAAAAACAATTCATCCCAAAAATGCATTAATGCAGAATTCAAGAACAGAATTCATAAAATCCAACACGGATTGATTGTTTTCAAACTCACCGTGGAGTAAATGGAGGAAGTGCTGGAGACCAGAGACAGGGACGATCCATGAACTGAAGGGAGAAAAGCCACAAGTAAAAGTGGGGATTAGAAAGTACATCTGCACACACACACACATTAACATGATTATAAACAGACCTCCCACAGTCTTCCTCCACAAACCCCCCATTCCCTTTCCAATCCTCCCACATCCCCCCCCCCCCCCCTTGCGTGCCTGCACTGACCCGACTGCCCACCTCCTCCTGCACATAATGACTGCAGCTCTGTGGCCATAAAGATAAAACTCCTCCACGTCCTCCAGTCCGACTGTGGCACAGCTAATGACAGCCCAGGAATTACCCCGTTAATGACTCAGCTGCTAATCACACATCAGACACGGGGGGGAAACAACGCCGGCACTGTTTCCTGCCCCGGGAGCAGATTAAAGAGGATCAGCGGCGTGATGTCATCAACCACACCGAGAGGTTGCGCTGATCCCTAAAGAATCATTTGATCATTTATTTGCCTCAAAAGGAACTGACGCTAGTTTATAAAAAGGACTTGCTTTTATCTGCGTTTTGGTCTAGACGGCAAGGTGGGCTGGGAGCCACAAGACAAGGAGAATGTTTAGTTTCACAGCTGTCTGGTTCAGATCACAGCGATCAGTCTGTGTGGATCATGTGTGATAAGAGATTTTCACATGTACTCATTCTCCCCGTTTTAAGAGACAAAACAAGCAGCCACCTCCTCCTGGAAATAATTTTTTATCTACATTAGTGGAAACTAATGAGAACTTTTTAGTATTGTCTGCTATTTTAAAGGACAAACTGATTTATACATAATGTTTAAAAGATCCCCAGTAAGATTCACATTTTTCATGGAGAGAATATTCCCAGTTCTTGTTGGAGTGGGCAAATGTTACTGGTATTATATCCTGCTTGAGATGCCAGTAAAAAGCAGAGTGGAGTAACAACAAATATCTTTCAGCCCAGGAAAGAGATTCTGCAGAGAGGGAGGGGCAGCGTATAGCTCATTAAGGATGAGTCCAACAAAGTGTTGAATGAATGATGTGACTTTTGTCCTGTCAATCAAACAATGGCTGACAGGTAATTCTACACTTCAGAAACATACACACCGATATGTAGAAAAACAAAAACCGCAATCCAACACGGACACAGAAAGTGAGAGGAAGACAAAAAGTTTTGTTTGAGGTTTTTTTGAATGTCACCATGTCTCACTCACACCTCTCACTGTGATCCCTGTAATTATCTCCTCCTCTGAAAGGGAGCTGGGAAAATAAAGAGTGAGGCAGATATGCTATGGGGGGGGTTCAGGTGTAGTTTTCACCTGTATTACTGCACATGTGCACGGCAGGTGTGTAGTACTTTGAAATTTGTTCAGAAGCATTTGTTAAATACATGCATCATTAAAAGTAAATCAACTGACAGCTGACTCGCTCTCTTCAACATAATACATGAAATTCATGTTAAAACTTAAAACTTAACTTAAAATTTCTCCCACAATTTCAGATGTTATTTACAATGTTTATGTTCTATGATTGATTAGTTGCAAATCTTAAAAACACACAACTTTGTGTAGTTTTATGACTCAAACTATGTGAATGCACAAAGCTAGAAATGTGCAAAAGCATTTTTTTGGCCTGTTGTCGAAAGCTTTGTGTAGTTTTTTTAAATCCCTGGAAATCGCTTCCAACTCCCACCTTTTGCCATGAACGTGTGTAATTAATGATTTGTTAAAGAAACCGTTTGCACCAAAACTACATGAACATGGCCATGAAAGCAACAGCAAAGTGGAAACAGAGAATATGGACAAGTTGATGTTTAACGGCTTTCATGGTTTTTATTACACTCCTCAGGAATCCTGAATGTTTGTTTTGACTGACATGTGAAATCAGTCATTTCAAAAAAGGCATCACTTATACTCTTTGTAGTTGTCCCGATGCATAGAACTGAATAACGTACACATAAAGCAGAACTGATGAGTGTTTTCTGAAGTCTGAAGTTTAAAATCTGGATTCAGCTGATTCCCCATAGGTATGTTTACAAAAACCACTCTTAGTCACTGGATTTGATTTTCAGCTATGTCCACTTCTGATCTTTTCTCTCTCAGCTGTGCAGGACAAACTGCAACTTTAATTCCCTTTCCACTTCCATTTGTGAAATTTGATGTTAATCTGGGGTTTTACTTCGTCAGCTGATGACCTACATTTCCACGGATGCTTTGTAACAAATTCTGCACTACATGGCGTAGTTAATTGTTTACAATGTCATCAACTACAATGAAAGTTCACCACAACAAAAAGGCTTGATTTTTCCAATGAAGAGGGTCATTTTAAACACAATACTCTGCCTTAATCTTCCTCCTGTGCTCTTTTGTTCCTCTTAATCAAAGCGTTGCGTTTCTGTGGATGTGTGGATTGAGGAGACTCCAGCAGTGAAAGTTCCCCTAAGCATGAAGTCTGCTCTCTGGTGAGAAAAGCACCGCTTGGTACTTTTCCCAATAATAAAAAAGCTTATGAAAAAAACAAAGCAGAACCAAAGCTGATTATGGATTTCTAAGGGGATAAAAAGGTTTTTCTTTAGGGGAGCAATGGTAATCTGCACTAATGTTCTGTAAACAAATAGAATAATTCTTTTGGCACAGGGATGTAAAATAAGGATGGAGAGGATTCAGAGTCATAGAGGGATTTGGAAATAACTCGCATCTAATTACAGATTTTGCCCCAAATGTCTGAATAAAAACATGATCAGGACTCAAAAAGTCCCTGATTACCTTCCTCAAAGCCGTCCCTGAAGGATCCCGACCGGCTCATGGTGCGAGTCTTCTCATCAAGCGACATGCAGGAGTTTCTCAGCCGGTTGTCTGTGCAAGGGTCGAAAGGGGCGTCCTGATTGGTCAGGCTGTTGTTGCGCATCCCAGCTACATTTATCTGAGCTGCAGAAGTCGGGCTGGATGCTGTGAAATTCATGGCACAAGATACGAGACGAGTATTTTTATTTTATTTCTCTTTTTTCTAACATTGCTGATACAATTTGGATGTCAAAAAACAGTTTTATCCAATTTCATTTTATTCATTTTAACGTTCACTGAAATGTGCCTGATTCTAGGGTATAATGTTCATATTGTCATAAAAGCTTTACCATAAAAACCTACCATCTATTATTACTAAAAACAACCTTTTGAATAGAACCATGTCCGATAATTGGTGCAGTAATTTGTGTTTTTAATTCAATCTACTGCCATAGATACAAATAGATCCTGGGTAAATAAAGATGTGGTGTGGTGGGGTTTCTGGTGGCATACCCAGCTGTCCGAAGTTAAAGCGAGTACCAGAGGGGGAGGTGACGCTGGACCCAGGGGAGAACGGGGAGTTGCTGGCTGTGTCCTGCAGCCCGCTGGTTGAGTGGGACCGCAGCCAATCACGGGCCTCCTCGTGGCCCCGCAGCTGTGGCGACGGGCCATACCTGCAGGGAATGAAAGAAACCGTTACAGTGGAAGCCAGGACACACATAAAAGGGAAGATGCGGCGTGGACTGTTTTTACAGGACAAGCTGATGTGGGGGGGATCAGATTTTTTTTTCAGTGAGTGAGGTGGATTTTCTTCTCTGAAGCAGCCAGATTAATAGCCGGGATCAAACATGAAGATGAATCAGATGCTGCGACAACATATTACAACGGCGTGAACGTAGACTGAATTCAGCTGTGAGCAACAGAAACTCAGGGAAAAAAGCAGAAAAAGACACCAAAGAAAATTTGAAGTGTCTCCAACATCATGCCTGCTGCAGCGGGACACGGTGAAAGCTCCGTATGGAGACAAAATGACATGCCTCTTCACAGAAGCACAACACAACAACATATGTGCCAAGTGCCAAACAGAAGTTTTTTATAAAAGCGTGAGCAGAAGCTTTGAGGAGTGATTTTAAACGCAAGGGAAAAAAAGTAAAAAAAAAGAAGAAAAAGACAAGACAATTTGGTGAACCAGTGATCAAAAATCCAGCACAAAGATAAATGTAGTACCTGAATCCTTTCTTAGGCAGAGTGTTTCTACCACAGTGTGGCCCGCTGTGGGAGAGAAACACTTCAGAGGAGGAAGACAAAAGGAAGAAAGGAAGCAAAAGAACTAGCTCTACACTGCAAAAAATGTCTATTTTTCTCTATTACTTGGTCTTAAAGAAAGGATAAAGAAAAATAAGACATGGATGCGACATGCATCTTTGGGGAACTGTGATTTATTTAAGCTCCGTGATGTCATAAACATTTGAGACTAAGAACTAAATAAAAATAGTCAAGGAAGATTTGTAATTTTGCAGTGGACAAATAAATCCCCAACCCTAAGCTGGTGTAACTCTACTCAACCACAGGGTGGCGATAAGTGAACAGTCATTACAGACCAGAATTGACCACTGAACAAAAACACTGAAGCTGCCAACATCCACTCAGCCTCACAATTACATTCATTCATACAGGAGCTAGAGGTCCCACAAACAACCACAAACTAGCACAGAGCATCTCATTTCAGAGAAAACCACTATAACATAAAACTACCTCACAGAGAGACTGGGAGGTCTCTGTGTGACAGCGGTTGGTGGTTTTAGCAGGACCCCCTCTCACCCCCCCCATCCCCACCCCACAGCTGTCTCACCAGAAGCCTAACACTGCACACAGGTAGATTTACCTGTCCTGCCTCCGAGGAAGAGTGTTTCGGCTGAATATAGGGCTAGCAGAGGGGGAGGAGAGGGGACTGATGGAAGACAGGAAGCACAACAAACACAGAGAAACAAAGCAGAGTTTTAGAGAGTAAAATAAACGAAGGTATGCTTCAGAACAAAAAATCAACTGCAAGATTCTTCACCGATAAAACCGGCGAGAAAGCTCAGTGAGGAGGATGATGTCATGGCCTCAGAGCTTCGACTCCAAACGCTATTAAGTTTCCTCGAACACATTCTTGTCGCATTACACAGTCAACCTGTCGGGATGGAATCTGCTACAATGACCGTAATTACTGAATAATCAGCTGAGGACCCTGTGGGGTTCTGTGTCTGCTGGGACAATTCGGCACACAAGAGGAGATGCCTCACCGCGAGGCTTTGTGCACAATCTTGATTGTGGGTTCGAAAAGAACTGGGCAGGAAATCAGGATGCAGCATATTTTCAGGCCCCCTTCACACATGCACTGCTTTCCAAATAAACATGTTGGCGTCATGTCTGAATGAGCACTGTGGCACTTATATGAAATCTTAATGACAATACAACCCACTGTTGTGAGAGAACCTTGTTGTGATATACCTCTCACTTGACGTACGGTATAGTAATGTTCACATGGCAAATATTAATGTAACCAATGTCTTATCGGATTTGATAGATTCATGAAGACAATGTTACATATATCATGTCTGAAAAATGCTAAAACAAAACAAAAAAATTTCCACTGGAAAAAAAAAAGGTCCTGCAAAGTGTGAAAAGCTCACGGGTTTGTTATGTACCGTCATTTTATACTGAATTATATACACACTATGTTGCAACTGAATAATTTGCATGAATTTCATCAGTTTAGTTTGTTCAAATGAAGCCAATCTGAACTAATTTTAGGACATAAACTACAATATGTTCTATAATAATCCTTAACCTGCAGAGTAACTTGACAACATTTATCTCAGTAACTCAATACTCAAAGAACATCACATACAGAATCCAGTCAAATAGGAAAAAAACAGACTCATCTTTCTTCCGGATTCTGCTTCACTTGTTATTTAAAATGTTTAAAAAGTTCATTTAAGAGACACAAAAATTAAAAACTCGATAACGTCAATTTGAACCATTCTTAGACACCAAAAACTCCCCCACGGCCCCTTTTTCCGTGTGTCCTCACCTCTCAGACATGCCGGTTTTGACGCTGCCGGTGCGACCCAGAGCAGACAGGGTGTCCTCCCTGTGGGTCCCATGGCCGCCACCTCCTCCTGCGCTGCCCAGACTCATGTCGATGGACTCACTGCTGGTGTGCATGCTGCTGACAGAAGGGAAGCCCACGCTGCCCGTCCCGCCGTGTCCACCCAGCGTACTCTCCCTGCTTGGAACAGAGGAGCTGCTGAAGGTGGTCCCCCATGTCAGGCTGTTGGACGGGCCTGTGGAGGAGTAAACTGAACCTGGACTGGACGCCTGTGGATTTGGCAAAAGATGACATTAGTGTTTGATACATAGAATCCTGGACTGTCCCGGTCCTTCATGAAGCATTGTTTCATTTAGTCAGTTATGGACCTATTTATAACAATCCATGCCGATTTCCTTTATTGTCATGGTACATATAAACCAGTGGTTCCCAAACTGGGGTCCTTGCCCCCTTTAAGGGAGGTACCAGAGACCACAGAAGGTGTGAGAAGTCTTCATTCAACAGAAAAAAAATCTTAACACATCAGCTGGATTATTAAACACATAAAACACAGAGGCCTGCAAGTTTTAAGAGTACACTACTCAGAAAAAGGTCGAGATATTCAGCTGTTGAGTGAAATTTACAGAACACATAAAATGTTTGTTACTCTGATATTACATCATGAATGTATTTCATTTAAATAGAAAAATGCAGTTGCGATTCTTCCATGTCATGTAATTTATTGAAAGAAAAGCTGACAACAGCTGGGTGTACCGCAACATAAAAAATTACGGTATCTCAATAACTCGTCATGTGTTTGGCGTCGTCTATGTCTGATGATGTCTAAAAGTCAACAGTGTGATAAAGAGGACTGTTTAGACACAAGTTGTCATTGAACCAGAACATTCAGTGAACGATTTTATGGTTCAGACACCTTTTAGTAACCTTCTGGTTATTTGCCTCGTTGGGAAACAGCATGTCGTACAATAAGTACTTAAACATTCAACAGTTGAATTTGTGCATTCAAAAGCATGAAGACAGCGAAATTAAGTTCACAAGTAAAAGTTATAGAGCATTTTAGGTTCATTCTGACATTATACAAAAAGGCAAATATTCCTATCTTTTTGTGAGTAGAGTAAATTTAACAGAACTGCAGAGAATAAAATAAAAATTAAAGAGTCTTCTGTTAAAACTGCATATTTCACGTACACATCCGCCCTCTACAAGGAAGACCAACGCATCCAAGCAGAATCCTCAAACAAACATCAGGTAGTGAAAATACATACATATATATATATATATATATATATTATATATATATATATATATATATAAAAACTACTATTCATGTACAATCATACAGAAAAATGTTGTATGAAGCTACAATAACTTCAACGAAAGATGAAGTGGTTATTTACTTAGCATATAAACATAACTTAAGAAGAATCTCACTTTGAAGTCGTCTCATAGTTATAGGAACGATGAGTATTGAACCTAAACATTTCGAGCCTAAGCTGTGGAGATATGCCCACTGATCTCAAGCTATCAAATAAATATTAATAGAAAGACAGATGTAAAAAGTTTTTAGTTGTCAAAGACTATGGTGGTGTATCCCCACAAGCATGGCCAAAACAAGGAGTTATGGATAACTGTTCCTTTCAGCACTGTGTATCTTTTAGAGATGGCCTTTGGTTTAGGATACTTCTAACAGTAAAAACAAAAATCTCTAGCAGTTTGTCATAAACATCAGCAAAAAAAAAAAAAAAGATGGGAACAACTGCTATAAACAAAGCTTTGGGGTGGAGCTTCCTTATGATTAACAAACTGCTACCTTATAAATGTGCAGCTTCCGTTGAGTATAATCAGTTCCACCCCTTTCCCATAATATTTAGTTTCAACATATCAAGATGCTGATGGCAAAGAGACTGAACTGAAAACAACAGTTGATCTTATCCTGCTGCAGAAATAACTCATGTCTGGTCTCTATGGGGCAGGAAACGTCTCGTAATGAAGACGCTGACATATGAACTTGTTGGAAAACAATCATCCATTTGTACAGTGTCTGATCACTTTATGAATAAAAAACCAACATGTAATATGTTTTGGATTTGTTTTTAGTCTCTACCAAGTACAGCATGTAAATAAATGCTCCATTACCATCTTTGTTGGGTAAAAACAAAAGAAGTCATTTCTGTCCACCAATAAGTGAGGCGGACATCAATAATAACTCATAATTAATTCAATGTCTCTGATTAATGTGCTTATATTCATCGTTTTTCGATCCAGATTTTAAATGATTTGAGATAAATGATTCAACTTTTGAACTTCTTGTTTGTTAAGACAACTTCTGCTCTGAAAAACAATACCCTGTGTGTCATTACATGATTCATAACTAGTCAGAAAAAAAGCTTATGAATCACAAGAGAACATGACGGAGAGCTCATGACTGAGCACGCTCAGACATTTCTGCTCTGAAACAATATATAGCCTAAAGTTTGTCAAACAAGTGTCAGCACTGCCCGTCCGTGCATCTGTTTAACACACGAGCAGCTGGAGGAATTCAGCACATTTGTGGTTTTTGTAAAGTGAGTACAAAATAATCCCTCTACAAACATCTTCCTGCACATTCACCACATTCATTCCTTAATCATCTCTAAACTCAAAGGTACATAATGGTTTTAAACTGGTTTCACAGCCTCATTAGGGTGAGTGACAGCTGACAAGTGTGACAGGAGGGGGAAAAGATCAATGGTAAGAAACCTGGTTTATAGCAAGTAGTAGTATATAAGTATAAGGGTCAAAAGCTACGCAAGACGTTGTTATTATGATTAAATTTTGGACATTAGCTGATGAACACATCAATCCCTCTCACCTGCTCACTACCGAGCGTCCCCGTTCCTGATCCCAGGGCTCGGCCTCCAAACAAGGGGCTGCTGGTCTCGCTGTCCCCGCCTCCCAGTCCTCCGTCAGGACACTCCAGCACTGTAGCAACATGGTTCATGGTAGCATGGGGATTGGAGATGACCGTCGAATTCTTCATGTTTTCAGCTGTGGTGACCGGAGCCTGTTTACTGGGCTTCCCACCAAATAACCTGCAGTAAAACAGCAACAAGGGAAAAAGATCTTGACTGAGGCGGAAGTGCTTCTAAAAGTGCTGGAATAAAAGATGCAATCTTATGCTATAAAACAACAGAACTTTCTGAAACCATTAAAAAAAAACAGGGTAAACCCCCCCCCCCCCAAAAAAAAAAACAGGTTTGTATAAAAAAGAGGGACATCTTTCCCCTTCTATTGTTAATTTGCTTAATAATGTATTTCCTTGCATGTGGGTGGAAATTGTAGCCTGAGGAAAAACAAGAGATGGAAAGTATGGGGGGGGTGGGGTGGGGGGTGTTAGGGGATTCAAAAGTCATTAGTGTAAGGACAAATCTCAGGTAAATGTTCCTAGCTGTGGGGCTTAAAGTGATAAACAACATCACATCCTTTGCCAACAGTAGAGAAGCAACACTATCATAACCATCTGTGAACCAAGAAATACAGTAGCAGGTCTGTAGTCACTAAAGGTAGAGCCAGTGCTCAAATCTGAATCAAGGCCAGTTCATGCACACACACAAAAAACTCTCTCCTCGATCAATCCTAATCCTGGGTTAGAGTTAAATGGCAGGCAGTGATGACTGGAGCCACAGTGGGGGATAATAGCAGCATACTCTCTTTGAAGAGTTATCACTCCCTCACATTAATGAGGGCAGAGCGCTGAGGTAAGGCTCTGCTTCCATTACACAGCACCACACCCTCCCTTTTCACCCCCCTGCACCACCAAGGCTGAGGCTTGGCAGCTGATCAGCTCAGCTCAAGGCCTGCATTCACAAAGACCTGATTTAACCTCAAAGAGACTGAATATGTGTGTGTGTGAGTGTGTGTGAAACAAGCCCACACGTGTGATCCTTACTCACCACTGCTCAACATGTACTGTGACTGCATGATTACTGTCTCTTAAAATGGCCTTCTCAGAGTGTGTGTTCTGTATGAGGGTAAAGTCAAGCCCATACAAGAGGGCCCCTCTCAGTGTGTCTGCAGGACCACGGAAAAGACAAATGATGGTCTACGGGTATGTGTGTGTGAATCTGTGTGTGTGCTCACCTGCGCAGTGTAGGTGAAGAGACCTGCTGTCTTCCTGTCAGAGGGACAGTCGCTGCTCCTCCACCCTGCATCGTGACTCCGCTCCTGAGGTTGTCAATCTCAGAAACGCCCTTCTCCCGGTCCGTCTGATTGGCCAGCAGGCCTCCAGAGCCGTTGGGCTTGGCGATGCTGGCAGAGTTTTTCCCGTGAGAGGTGACGGAGAGCACGGCGGCCTCAATGCTGCTGGTAGAAGAGCGGTTTCCGTTGCGGGCAGCTGCTCCTGAGCGACTTGGCCTTGGCAGGCTCCGGTACTGCAGCGTGGAGCGGGCGCTCATGGGGAGGAAGCCGTCGTCATGGTGACCCATTCCCGAGCCCCCGTCTTGCCCACCAGACTTCAAACCCCCTGATAGTGAATGTGTCCCAGATTTAGGCATCTTCCCAAGGGTGGCTGAGCCACTGGTGATGGTGGCGCCGCTAGCGGTAACCATGGTTACCATCCCCTGGCCTTGCTTTTTGAAGCCAAAGGTGCTGGTTGGGGTACGTGAGGTTAACATGTGGGTCTGGGAATGTGGATCTGAGACCGTGTGTGTAAGCGTGTTAGTAGTTGGCGTACGGCTGGTGGAGGCTGACTGTTTTTTCACCTCATCGCCGCTGCTGCGTCCAGCGTCTGAAGGCGAGCGGTGAAGGCCATTGGAACGGGGAGAAAGGCGTCCTTTTTCTGAAACCTTAACGTCATCTGTTTTACCTGCACGACACAGAGAACCAGATGTCAGGGCAGCCCAGAATTCTACAAAAATATTCATGTTCTACTCCTGGGAAAAACTAAGCACCCATTTCTTTCAGGATCAATACTTGTAAATTGGAAAAAAAAAATTCTTCTGATTTAAAAAAAATAAATAAAAATAAGTGGTGGATGGTTTTATTACCTGAACTGTGACTCTTGATGCCCACCGAGCCCGTGGAGCCTGTGCTACTGGTGCTTTTAGTCCGGGGTGATGTCACCCCCACCTGAGTGCTCATTCCTCTCCTCCAGGACCCCGTGTGGGACACTGAGGGGGTCTTCCTCCCTGAGCCTCCCTTGTCGGACTCATCTGAGATGTCGGAGGGGTTCCTGCGGCTCCATTTGGAGCCTGAATCCATCCTGACCCCGCTGTCTGACCCCCCGTCTGGCCTCTTCACCTCGTCTCCTGTCCAAGTTTGGTGAACTGCTGTGGAGGCAGAGTGCTTCTCTGCATCCGTCACAGGCTGCAAACACACAAACGGAGTGTGTGACACTCAGTATTGCTGAACAAAGCATCTTTTCCTGACATGCTGCCAGACTGCTTTAAGAAGTGCTCAGTTTTACGACTAAAACCATCATACTGTTTAATGCAACCAGCAACACATCACCAAGTTTTCCACATCAGGGCTGAGAAGAAAGACGTTTTCATTTTTACTGATTTTGCTTGCGGAGCGGTGTCAGAGCAAGGCACGACTCTATATAAACTAATCATTTAAAAAAGGGTCTGTATGCAACCCATCCTGAGGCTGTCTTACTAGATTTCTATTTAGTTTGACAATTATTTTAACAATATTCTTTTGAATTACAAGGACATTTTTCAACATAAAGTTCACAAAAAGATAATAGTAAAGGCTGTAAACAAAACTTATTCACCAGCCTTTCAATAACCAATCATGAATTACAGGAGCTGTGGTGATGATGGCTGCTTTTAAGTTCAGCAGCTGTCTACCCAACATGGAAAAAATGAAGTAAGCTTCTCTACTCGGAGAACTTAAAAACCACAGTCCAGCCAATGAGTGAGTGCGTGAGGACTGATGAGACAGACTTTATTAACCTGCTCTGTGTCAGGCAGCTGCACTGAGAAAGAAAGACTCCTTTGTTTCTTCATCAGCACCTTGACCTTTTTGGGAATAATGTGCAGTCATCACATGCAGATTGGCCTTACATCAGTCAAAATATACTGTAAGTGCAACACACACACACACACACACACACACACACACACACACACACACACACACACACACACACACACACACACACA
>JBBBVU010000001.1:4527195-4539819 GCA_037177055.1 Atherinosoma microstoma | reverse complement strand
ATTTTACAAGTATGTAGCATCTGGGCCATACTTTAATTTGAAATACTCAGATTTTGCTGGGCCCATCGCTTTAAGTAGTTCAGTCCGATTGCACTTTTCATTTCAGTATACATTTTTTCATTCATAGTTTGTCTTTACATTGATGTTTTGTCAGACTAATGCTCAAAAATCTAAACATTTCAAGATGAAAAACAGAAAACAATAGCTCTTCTTATATAAGACACTACAAAATGAATCAATGCAAACATTTCACTCCCAATTTAATCATAAAAGAATGAGAGACGTCTAAAAGAAAAAAAGACTCGTAATGTACTGCAAGTTAAAGGATCACTTCTGGCAAATCCTTTACAACTGTTTTGTTTTCATTTGTAAGGTAAAATTAATTGCATTTGGGACATTTCTAGAACTGGTCATCCTTTCTTTGTAAGATAAACATGATTTTTCTTTCCAATAATGGATTGGTTGATGGATTACTCAGCCTATAAGGGACACGGGCAACATTTTCTAATCTGCATACAAGTGGAAGCGTTGGAGCCAACAGCCTGCAACAGAACTACCTGTATTTGTGTCAAATACAACAAAATGTAGGGGGGGTAATGGTTTTTCTGTAATCAGTGTGAATTAACCATATAAGAGATATTTAAGAAGTAAAGACTTTACTGGTGTAATACAATTGCCAGGTCCTCCTCTCTGGGTAAACATCCCACATTCGTGTGGAAGAACCAGTTATTTACTGGATGCTAACACACTTGTGATAGAACTAACCACGAAATGGCCTGAAGATGGGGAGAAAAGGGGGAGGTCATCAGTCTGTGTCAGTTTTAAATGGCTAATCTACAGGGTGACTCCACCCACCAAACATACACCCACATGCCTGTACCCACACACTCTTCCTCAAACACGCGCGCACGTACACACACACACACTTACTTTGATCAAGCTGTTTCCACCAGGTTTCCACCCGCACTTCTCCCCCAACAACAAAGAGGCTGATATAGTCAACATGCTTTGGTTTGAATGAAAGCTCATTTGCGCGTCATCCATCACTTCATCTCTTAGGTTCATAAAGCTCAGATCATCAAAAACAAACACACGGCATGTACTGTACATGACACACACACACACACGCACACACACGAGCATTCACCAACTGAAAACTAGCTGGCGTGGATAATATCTCAATCACTCAGGTCATTTATCAAGCAAAAAATGCAAACACCAACAGGTTGGAGTTTCTAAGAAGTGAGGATTTGTGTGTTTTATTTGCTGCACACTGGTGTCAGCTGCGTGACTGATGATCGATCGACTCAGGCAGAAAAAAGGAAATAAAAAAAACAACAACCATTAATCTCAGCCTGATTTCAAATCAGAAATTTCTCAGGAGAAAATGATTTCATCATCACAAATGTTTTTCACACGTCCCACCCAGCCTAGATATCAAGTTTTCAGAGCCTCCGCTCACCTACCAGCGTCAGTCACCTGTCCAGGTGTGGCTGCGGCTTTGTCTGCTCACCTACAGATTCCCACATATCAAGTACTTCGAGAGCACTTAGCTCCCTCTCTTTCTGCTGCTGCCTCGGGGTTGGTGAATCAGTTCAGACCCTTGGAGGCCAGATGAAGTAATTTCCACTCCTTTTCTGTTCTGTATTACTTCCACTGATCTCATAGGATGGTGTCTACAGTTGCAATCATTTTAATTCAAACTAATCCCCAAAGCAGCTCTACACCAGACTCTGCTCTGTCTCTGACTTTTTGAGGCCATCTGAAGACGACTTGGCGCCTTTGACGGTTCCAACTGATAATAATGATGACGACAAGGGTTTAAATTGAGCGGTGTGACAGCCAAGGCATGCAAGGAGCCTGTTACAACATGGACACTGACTCAGAGAGAAAATAAACAGGTTATCCGGATGTTCCACCATCTGAAGACAGAGAGATGGGATACTTGTGGGATCTGGACTAAATAGAGTAAATCCTCTATTTAAGACACAGGCTAAACTAAGAGATATCATCTAACGGTTGGATCACAGTAGCATCATAGAGGAACACTACCGCCCTCTCCTGGTATACTCCTCAACTGAAGACTGAGCCAAGAAAGTTGGGCTTTTTTGTTTTTTTTTAAAGGAACAATACTGTTTTTAGCTTACTTCATCAACAAACCGTTTTTCAGTTGCTATTTCTAGGATTTCAAAATCTATGAAATCCACTTACCCGCTGGTGACATCATCAGTGCGCACAGCATTCTTGCTCAGCACATCTCCATCGCTCATGTATCCCGTGACCTCCATGGGGATCCCGTCGAGCTCAAGATCCTCCCCGGCTTTATCACCGAGGTCCACGCTGCACAGGGCCCCCCCCCTGCCAGCCAGCTGTCGCCGTAGGTGCCCGGGGTACAGGTAGCGTCCTCCCTGCCCACCGGCCACCCGGCCGCCGTAACCGTTCCCCATGGAGGGGGCGTCGCCTGCCTGCAGACGGGGGCTGGACTGGCCCAATCGCCATGACGACAGCGAGGAGCGAGCAGAGGTGAGGCTGAGGATGCTTCTACCGCCTCCGCTGGTGTTGTTGCTGCTGCCGCCTCCGCTGCTGCAGCTGATGTCTGTGGTGACGCTGCCATCAAAGGTGGTTTCCAAGGTGCTGACACAGAAAGAACAAGTGTTTAGAATCTAACACACACGCCGGGTGTAATTTGCAGCAGGAGAAGGGTACAAAAAACTAAATAGTTAAAAGCATGACTTGTGAAATATGGCTCTTTTATTTGGGTCTATAATAAAGCAACAGGACATATTAACTTTACAAAGGAGCCTGAGCACTGAGACATGAGGCCAGAGCAGAAAATTATGTGGGAGTTAATGTGATTGGAGCCAAACCAGAGGCAAAGACGACATAAAAGACATGCCCTGTGATCAAAGTAAAACACCCCTTAAATGAGGGATGAGGCAGCTCCAAACAAAAAAAAAAAAAGGAAAAAAAAGAGGTAATACTTGTAAATCTAGACAGACACAGTCTGCTGACCATGAGGCAGTTCAGTCATTGACTCAAATCCCCAACATAAAGCCTGATTTGGTTGGTTTATAACGCAACCTTAGCAACCATTGTAAGGCGCCACACTTGATGATCCTCAAACAGTAGGGTTTTGTTTTCTAATGCCAACACATTTCATAAACGTCTTCTGAGCATTGCTGACTTGACAAGCAGTAACTTAGTTGCTAAACTTAAAACATTTTACAGAAACATTTATTTTATTTAGTTACTTTGGATACTTGAGTATTTGCTTTAAATGACACTTCTCACAGATTTTTAACTGACAAGAATAAAATATCACATTTTATCTACAAAGATATTAAGAAGTGCCTATCAAATATGTAAACTGGAAAATCAGAAAATATAACCACAAGATATAATATTTAAACACAGTAGAGTAGGTAGGGTGATTTGAGATGTTTTACCTGTGTGTGACCTGAGTTCCTCGCAGGCTGGACATGGTCTCTTCCAGGTTTTGCCGCAGGTCTGCAATGTTTTTGACGGTACGCAACCGTCTTGTCTCTGGGTCTTCACCTGAATGGAACATTTAAAAAAAAAAAAAGGGCAATTTATAACAGTGATAAGACACAATTCATAATACTTTGAACAAAGACAGACTGTAAAGTGTAAGGGATCACCCACCTGAAAGGTCCTCAGTGGAGGTCTGGTTTGTCTTGGTGCAGGAAACGTCTCTTCCCCCTGAACCACTCTCCGTGTTTGCCGTAACCTCGCCGTCTGCTTGGGATCTGGGAGAAGAAATTCTGCAAATGATCAAAGTGGGGAAATCATCGATTCTGAATTATTATGCACTTAGCAGGAACCCTAAAATTCAGAAAATTGTCACGAAAGAGGGATAAACCTGATTAAAAGTTAAATCTGCTGTGTTTTAAGTCTTGTGACCGCGGTTGCCGGCAAAGCCTCAGACGTCAGTAACGTTTGTCTTTGAAGGATAAATCAATACAGCTCTGCCACTGCACTGGCTGGTCGCTTTTGGAGATGATGATGTTTGAGTGCCTCGCTTATAGGCAGCCTTTGGTCTTTGCCTGCTTCCAGACTTTGTCCTTGTTGACTAATGACGCTCACTCGGTGAGCCAGTTCAAGTCACTGGCTGCCTCTTACATGCTGCTGTGCAGTAAATGACTGCTTCTAAATCATTAGAAGCTGTTTTATTTTCAATTGACTGCCTGAATGTTGAGAGAAAAGGCTTTTACATTTCTTATTTACAGCAAACATACTCTTTAAGGCGGGTGGAGGTGATATAATCCTGCTAGTAATAGGATTTGACAGGTATACGGCAGAGGAGGAAGTTTCTGAGGACTGATAATGGGGTTGTTTTTTCAAAGGTGGGGCCTACAGATCAGAATTTGCAGAAGGAAAGATGGCAGGAAAACAGGAAGTGTTAGGAAGCTAATGAGTGGTTGTTAGAAAGGGACTTATTGAGAGTGCAGTGGACCTCTTTCCTTATCACACTGGGACCAGGACAGAGGTCAGAGGCACTCAACATCCACACATTTTTGCCCAGACAGGTGTTTGCACAAAGACAGGAAAGACACAAAAGCATAGAAAGATTCAAAGCTTCTGGAAAACATCAGAAAACCCAGTTTATACACTAGTTTATATAAATTGCAAAGGATTCCTGTCGTCGTGAATGTGAGATCTCAAAGATTAAAAATGAAGCTGAGGTTGAGAATCACAAAGACACTGGCGATACATAAAAAAAGCATCTCACCTGTACATGAAAGGTGCGACAGTGGCTGTGTTGGGGTGGCTGTGGTGTTGTTGGGTTTGAGGTAGCTGCACGCTGACCGTGTTGCTGGCGGTGCTCTGTGTACTGCCTCCTCCAGCCACAGGGGCAGAGCTGGACTTTCCTTCTGTAGAGGCCAGGCTGGAGGTAGAGCTGGAGTGTCTGCTGTCTCTGTCTCTGTCAAGGGGTCCACGGTGCATGGCAAGGCCCCCTCCTAACCTCATGCTCCGAGGCCTTTCCCCCGTCTCCTTCACTGAGGAGGCTTTGCCCCCGACTCCTGGGACTTTGCCTCCGGGCTTTGGTATTCCACTATGTGCAGGGGTGGAACTCTCCTTTTTGGCTACTTTACCCCCCTTGGGAATGAAACTGGCTATTTTAGAGGTCCTTTTGTTTGACACATCAGCATCTGCAGCAACGGGTGCAACTTCCTCCTTCAGCTCCTCTCCCCTCAGCTCTGTTCTGTCAGGGACACGCTTCCCCGCGTCCTTCCCTTTCTCCTTCTCTTTCTCCTTCTCCTTGCCCTTGTCTTTTTCAGGGCCTTTCACAGAACCCTTCTTGGCAGTCAAAGCTCTGCTAAAAGTGCGTTGGGCAATGCCCCTTAGAGCGATTTTGGGGCTGCTGGCAGTTGTAGACACTGTAGTGCCTGCTGAAGGAGCTGCTACATAAGCTGTCCCATTGCTGGTTCCATTCAGTCCCGGCCTGAGGTTACCATCCTCCTCCTCTAGGGGGTCGGTGTTGGAGCCAGTTTCAGATCTCTCCACATGCCCTGCTCCAAGCTGTCTGCCTTGGGGAGGGTTGTCTGGCTGGGACCCTACTCCATTGGAGGAAGAGGAGGTGTTGGAGGATGTTTTGGATCCTCCTTTACTGTTGAAGAGCTTAAGCTTCTCCAGCATTGACCTCTGAGTGACAGCCTTAGGAGGAGCCTCTGTTGACGGGGCAGCCTTGCCGGAGGAGGAAGTGTCCTTCTCCTGCTTGCTGGACTGCATGGCAGACGAGGAGGTGCTCATGGAGGAGGTGTGCTTCGAGCTGCTTGACTTGCTCCTCCAGGGCTTGCTGTTGCTGTTGGGCTGGGGAATGGCTGTCGATGAAGACGGAGGAACCAGGGAGGAGGTAGTGGCTGGGATGCTGGTAGAGGAGCTGACAGTCACTGCAGATGATGGAGCATGCTCAGTCATCACCGAAGGCTGTAAGGTCATGCCCTCAAAGGAATCTGGACCAGAAAATAGATCATTTCATTAAACAATTATGCAAGAGTGTAAAGATTAGGAAGAAAAATCAAACAAGTGGAGTATCTAAGGGGAGGAAAAAAACAAACCAGATGTTCAGGGTGAGTCTTCTAAGACCCCACACAACGTGACCATATAAAGGCCTGGAGTTAGCCTGTGCTGATATAACCAAACGTGCCATTACTTTGCTTCAAGCTAGTCACCAAAACTGTTAAAAAACCCTTACCACTAACAGTAAGAGGAGCCCATCACAAACTGTTTATAAAAACTATAGAGGAGCAGGCTCATGTGCTTTTAAGTCCTGCCAAGCAGGCCAAGTCAAGAAGAAGTGCTGTTGCACTTAAAAGGCTTGCACTTATATGGACTGCTTTTGGTCCAGGTCCCTCCGACCAAAAACAGTCCAGAAACACTATCTGGGTGCATGAACCCTGAAATAACATTAAAAAACAAGATAAAAGGAAAATATATACAGTTCATCTTGGAGAAAAAATGTGCAGAAAAGTATTTCATGTATCATGTCCCTGTAATGTAGCCTACAGAGATCCATCACCCAATAAGAAACTGTGTAAATCTGCAGAATGTGACTCGGCAGCATCCAGCAAGCAAACTTACCAAGAACTGAAGGAGCTGAAACTTCTGTGATAAGTCGCTGCCTTTTGAAAGCGAGAGTATCCTGAGGGCTGCAGAGGTTGTCGGTGTGCATACAGAGCGGTGCAAACAGCAACTCGCAGCTCAGACCAGTAACATTTGAATATTCAAACACCAACTGCCAGAGAGAGAGGGCCAGTGCAGGGAGGACTAGGTGGACTGAATCATAACACTTCTGTTGTAACGTACCCCTCTTACTTTGCACATATAAACATACGGAGACAAAGGGATATTTATTCCATGACTTTGCTGCTGTGATAGTGTTTCTTTTTCTTTTACACATTTGTTTCTTTGTCTTTGTAAAATTACACACTGCATTAAACTTTGTTTTTCCTGGAAAGTGAACATGGTGCCGATGCTGTGGGTTTTTATTTTGTTTGTTTTGGAAAATGAATTTTTACCTGAATAAAGTCCAAGTAGGGATGCAAGTCAGCAAAAATGATTGACAGTTCACCAGATTTTCTTTTAGCAAATCAACCTGTTTCAGACTCTGAAGCAACAGTATCTTGTTGGCATCTTGACAGATTATAAATTTAGGTGCAATTTAGCTGCTACGGCATGAATGTTCTTGAACCAGAGAAATAATCCGTCTCTGTGAGTGAACTTTCCTTTAATCCACAACAACATAAATTCTCTGTGTTTTAATTATATTATCACATCAAGTCAGCATTTATGCAGAATATTAAACAATCAACCTTCTTGTTACGCCTTTTTCATCCAGCTCTCCACTTTATTCCTTTTCTCTAGTGCCTTTCATGCCCTAATTGAAAATAGGCAGCCACAATACTGCCTCTACTTTCTCCCCCTATTTAGCATTTAGCAGAATGGCCTGAAACAATGCTGCTATTAGGAAGTGATTAGAGCCCAATTAGATATGCTAGTAGTTAGCACGGGGTAAGTGGGTCAGGCTGCTAATAGCTGGTTTCCTATTGGTGGTGGCTGAATGAGAGGGGAACCTGCTGTGGTTATGGAAGAAGCTGAAAGAATAAGGGGAACAAGCAGTGCAGGTTTGGGATGAGTGAAGCTTTGATGTAGGCCAGCAGGGCGGTCTGTACTGGCCCAGAATGGGGTCAGCTTTGATTTTGGGTCAGAAAGGAACAGAGGGAGAAAGTGAGGACACATAGAGGCCCTGGACAGTGGGTCAGCTGGTCGCTGGCATGACTGGACCCAGTGACCCTGACTGACACGCTCCAGTTAGGTTGCTATGGGTGAAGGAAAGAAGTCAATCTTCAACGTGAAGGGTCAGAAGTGACAGTGAAGTGAGGGACTCGGGAAAAGCAGGACCAGCAGAATGATCAACAGCTTCATTCCACAAGCTATCAGAATGCTGACCTGCTGATTTAGACATGCACACACTGCACTTTAATCAAATTTTATTATTCCAGTTTTAATTCAGCAATTATAGTTTTTAAATATTTATTCACTAAGTCACTTTAATCGTGAACTCTACGTGTGTTTCAGGAGCGTGTATGTGTGAGGGGTGGGATTGCATAAGTATGGATGTCTTAACTTATGGTTTTAGATTTTTAGATTCTGGATAAACGCCTTCTCATTTCGTCTGCACTACTTTTGTATGTACAGCAAAAAGTTTGATTTGATCCGTTACATGACAAACTCAACTCAAATGAAACTTGTGATGCAAACAGGGTTTCTAACCCTGATCAAACATAAATCTACATGAAACTAAACAGATGCCTATATGAGATTTAAGAGGGTTCTTCACATTTCTGCTGATTTAAAACTGACCATTCAATGAAGTGGCCACAAGATGGGAGTAAAATCCTCAACAATACATTCAC
Source organism: Atherinosoma microstoma (assembly GCA_037177055.1). Taxonomy (NCBI): domain Eukaryota; kingdom Metazoa; phylum Chordata; class Actinopteri; order Atheriniformes; family Atherinidae; genus Atherinosoma; species Atherinosoma microstoma. Next base: position 4,531,381 of record JBBBVU010000001.1, on the reverse strand, counting down.
CTAAAAGCTGCAGTTTCCAGGGTCTAATGGTTTAAGACTGCAACTAAATCAAGAAAAAATATCTAGCTTATTCTAAATGTTTTCATTGATATCCTACTTTGTCTTCAGTTTGAAAATCCAGGTTTCAATTATGGGACAAAATCCACTTAAAGAAGGAGTTTCCCCTTAAAAATAAACAAATCATTTCTTAACTGGGTCTGAGAATGGGTCACTGGCATAATGACCTTGTGTAGCCCTGGGCCAAATCCTAGAAGCTCATTTGGCTGGTTGAGCTGTGCTGACCGCTAACGGAAACATGTTGAAAGAATTTGAGTGTTTGACTTAACTGCTTAATTACCGCAATCATTATAGATTAAAATAAAACGCAGATAGAAAGACAGAATCCCAGACCACCCCCTTCTACTTCCTGTCTGCCAGAAAAAATCCTGTCTCACTCTCTCTCTCGAGTTTGCCTAAGGCCTCTTAGGGTCAGTCCAGCTGCCTACTCCTCTCAGAGCATCCTGATAACATCAAGGGCCTTTCAGGAAATCGTCCGGAGTGGACTCAAAGCTTTTTTCATGGATCGTCACACTCGTGTGTGCGTGTATATCTGTGTCTTCATTCTTGTCTCAAACCAAGGGAAAACCTGTCATTTCACACAGTGTCAACACTCTGTGCTCTGTATGTTCATATCTGTGCATTTATGTCTGGTTAGGGAGAGATAGAGGTGATTGTTCTGCTCAGCAACTCTATATGTCTGCTCCAGAGCTGTGTGACACAGAAAACAAGCACTAAATGCAATAAAGGCAGCGTCGGCTGACACTGTTTAGACATCACAAGTACTCCAACTCCCCTCATGGTTTCACTGGTCACAAGGCATTAAGACTTTAGAAAACCGGCAACCATATGACTGACCTGAGCCACTCATCAAATAAAGAAAATAAAAAATGTTTCCTTTAAAGCAAAGGCTTTCCATGGGCTGCACAGACACTACAACAGCGGCTGTCCCTGTATGGCCGGCTTTACTTTGGTTTACAAAACACCCTCACAGGCATTTCATCTGCAAAATCTGAGGCTGCATGTGTTTGCTTACTCATCATGTTCTCATTTTAAAAGCCTTCTCTCTCCCTCCTCAGTCATTGTGCTCCAAGAGTGAGCGGGACAGCCAGCTTTTGTGCGGAGACTGAAACTTTTTAAAGGTTCTCCACATGAATACACTCAAACAGTGACGCTACAGCTCATCAGAACTCTATTCATTCAGTAACAGCCACACAAACACACACACACACACACACAAATTTCCATGCATTACAGAGTCTTGCACGTACACAAACACGACCACAGGTGCCCCCTGCTCCCTCTGCTTCTCTGCTCTGTGTCAATTGGTGAACACCCAGATTCTGTCAGCTTATATTAACACAGTGCAGAAGAGAAGATTCAGGTCTGTTTCTCCACTGTAGCGGCCCTCTGCTAACATGACTTTATTCTGGTGTCACAGCCATTGACACAGAGCAGCTCTGGCCTCACAATAGAGGCACTAGGTGTCTCTCCAACCATCCCATCCTGCAGCGACACTGCTTCACACGAGCATGTATAACTTTAAGTGCAGTACATGAGTCCTTATTGCTAACTACTACAGTTACATTACTAATAAGCAAGCATTAGCTGATGTTTAGAAGCACCTCAGTGGGAAGAAGTAAAGAAAAAGCCTGTCAGTTTCTCACCAAATTACTAAGAGGTTTGCTATCATGTCAGAAAAAAAAGATTGCAAATATCAGAAAAATTCAACCATATTCTTTAAAAATGGAAGATTAATCTCTTGAATGACTACCTCTGTAACCTTAATCTGCAGTTTCTATCAGCAGCAATATCATGAGTCTAGCAAAACTGAAATATTCTACCACATCTTCAGAAGTTGATTTAAAATCTAAAAAAAAAAAAAAAAGTATTTGAAAGTATAAACTGTAGCTCAAACTGGAGGTGAACTACAAGTGGAAGCTGACAAACCTCATGGGTGCTGCTGACATCCAGGAGAAACACAGAAACAAGTGAAGGAAAGTAGGAGATGGACAGGAGAGAAGGAAGAGTCCCAAACTATGGCCAGTCATCTAGAGAGAGCAGGAGGGGGAGGAGTGTGGGCGCAGCGCTGAGGCTGGGGGAGGAGTTTGTTAACAACAAGAGGGAGCTGGAGGGTCTATCAGGGATTCTCATCCTACTTGTTGCCCCCCAAGCACACAAACCCAAAAACACATACATGTCCCTGCATGCCAGAAAGACAACTTTATTTACAACGTTTTTTTTAACCGATTTCTAGAGCTGTTGTCGTCTCCAGGGTAACCTTGGTGACACGATATATAATGAAGAGTTCCTAATCGTTGCATCACGTTGTCTGCCTGGACATCTCCAGTGTTTTCCCAGCTCCATCCTTCCACCCAGACTAAATGACAAACATTTAGCTGTTAATTGGTATCAGCTGCTTCATCCCTGCTTCAATCATCAGTTGTTAAGATCTCATCCTTTTCATACTAGTGTTTACAACCACACGGCACTTTCATGTTAAAGAATCTCCCTCTGATCCTTTATGGATGTGATGTCAGTTGCAAACCCCAGAGCAGAGCCATATTTGCCTAAACTAACCCCTTAACCACCATCCAAGAAACAAGTCCCTGATATATGAGTCTGATGGGAATCCCTCTAACTTCTAACACTAATTTTTTCAGATGCATCTTCTAAAAGTTCACATTAATTTGGAATTTTCGGTACACTCCAAAAAAATCCATGCACCCATAAATGCTCCCATCTCCAGTGGTGCCTCTCTGTGGAATAGCAGCCCCACAGTGCAGCTCAGTGCTTGTCCCAGTTCATTTGTTTAAACATAGACAACCGTCTCTCTCTGGGTGGTTAGAGTTCTGTGTGTAATGCAGGGTAATAAGTTTAGACTGTGAACACTAACAGAGTCTATATAAAAGTCAGAAAGGCCATTTTAACACTGCTCTAACTGAATATATGGCTGAAGACACTCTGTTTGAATGTTTCAGAACACACCGAGTTAAAGTGGGTCAGAGAAAACATCTCTGACTCTGAAAACAAAGAGCGGACCTATTATTCATTCTCATTCAGTTAACTCCTACACTGGATGTATTTCATAGTTTTGTTTAAATTATGTTATCTTGTGTTGACATTTTCCAGCGTAGCTATGGAGAATGGAGGTATCATCACATCGTGTTGCATGTTGATGCAGGACGATGTCCTGTAGGGAGCGTCCTCAGTGGTCTTTGCCTGCTAAGGTGATTCTGTAATTACCTTTTATTTTATTTGGCTAAAATTGTTGGTCAAAATGGTTGAAGGTGATGGAAAAGGAAGGAGATGTCAGTTATCCACACTGTACGTGCCCTAAACACAATCCTTAAAGTTAGTGTCCAGGATCCAAAACCCAACCTGGAACCAGTTTGGATCATTGGAATATGACCAGATTCAAGATTCTAGGGGTGGTGACATCAACTTCACATTATTCAACATCAACAGAGCTGTTTAACATGAAGATTTAGAGATCCTTGTGTTTGTGTCTGTATAGACTCTTATAAGAAAGAATGGGATCACTCAAAAGGTTTGGATGAACTAAAACTTTCCTGGTTAAATCAGCAGCAGATTAAAAAAACAAGCATTTTTGTTGAAAAGTTCAATCATTAGAAAAAACTTGAGCAACCTTGACCCCAAGCAGTCATTTATGTTTAGAGACTTGATCCCATTGACCTTTTTTTTTTATTCAATAAAAAAAAATAAAAAAATATGGGTTATCTATTTTTTTGTGGTTTTTAAACAAAGTGTTCAGCTAATTAATGCCTATATCACCACAGCAGCAAGGTAGTCAGAATTATAATAATGAGTTAATGATAATGCCAACAGAAAAATTAAAGTCTAATTCCACAGCATAGGAGGGTTTACTGCTCTGTAAACTGAGCGAGGATTACATTTTTTGAATTTCTACAAAAACAATAATTATGTTTTCCTTTTCAGTTTCCTTCACATTTAACCCTTTCATGCACGAATTATTAAGAAACAGTGCCAAATGTTTGTTTTTATACACAATAATCTACTTCCACAGACATATAGAGTGATACTTTTTTATTTCTTAATCATATTTTACTTTTTATTTATTTGATGTATTTTGATATATTCTTAAAAATAATTTATGAAAAATGCCTTT
>JBBBVU010000001.1:4506474-4527095 GCA_037177055.1 Atherinosoma microstoma | reverse complement strand
GAGCAGGTCGTCCAAGGACCGGAAGGTGGGAGGTTCAAACCCTTCCCCCCCCCCCCCCCATTCAACTGTCATTGTGTCCTTGTGCAAGACACTTTCCCCTCCTTGCGTCCAGCGCAGAATAGAATAATCTAAGTCTTAAATGTATGCTTATTTATATATATATTCTTTAAAGTTATTCAGTGTAATTTACTACATTTACTTACTGCCTTCCCTTTGTCTCAAAGCAGCTGAACGAACTTGATTAACAATAATAAAAAGCACACAGAGGATTTATTATTTACCATCAGCAGCATCGAAATTCTTTAGAGCTGCAAGTTTACCGTCTTTATCTTTCTCACACACACAAACACACACACTTTATGCTTTGTAGTCTGACATCCATTCCAGATCAAAGTGTCAGTGTTCATGTTTGCTGGTTGTTACCTTTGTTCAGGTGCGAGTTGGCTTTGGTCTTGTCACTGAAGCCCTGACTGCGTCTGTTGCCAGCAGCACTGACCGAGCCTCGTGGAGGGATGTCACTGCCGGCAGTGGACACCCTCGCTGTGGGGCCAGGTAGTCTGATGGATGTAGAGAAGACGGGAGAACAGGAGGAAAACAGAAAAAAGGTTCAATTCCCAACGTTCATGCGTATTTTTCATTTCCGCACTTTTCCAAACATACATTTGATGGGTCGTTTTTCTAATGTCATATCCGACATGAACACAAAAATCGATGAACTCTAAATGTGAACATGTACAGTATGTTATATTCTAGTTTTGTTTGCTAAAATGCTGCCAAATAACTGCCAGAAGAGACTATAGTTCCAAATGTTATGGCTCATCTAAATCAAATATGGAAAAAATCAGTGGAACATCACAGAAAAACATCTCTGCAGTAAGAGGATAAAACTAACTGGTGCTACTTATTCTATTATTAATCCTCCAAATATATACATGTAAAAGTTTTTTCTATTTCTTTTATGAATAAGATTAAAATGTGTCATAAAAAATGTACAATCTACATATTCAAATGTGCAGTTTGTTTGGCCGTGTTTATTCACAGGATCATAAAAAGGACCCCAAACTAACTTGTTAGTTGCACGTGGAGAGATCACAGACTGAACCAGAATTCATGAAAATAGTTTCCAACCTCCTGCAGGAGTGTGTCTTGTGTCTGTGGGTTGTTGGCAGTAACTCAAAACATGTGGTCTTGTTATACAATCTTCATGAAAGGAACCCCACTTATTGGATCAGATTGTTTCACATTTAAAAGGTCAGAATTTAAGGAAAATGTCTGGAAACAAAAACATTTCTTTATACTGTCTTTTCATCCCCATACTCATACAGACCTATAAAATAATAAAATCAAATAAAACATTTTTTAACAGTGAATTCTGCATAACATGCTCTTTTACATGCTGCAGGTTTAAGAGGAAGGTGGAAGTAAAACATTAGAGATCAATCTTTTGTGTTTAGAAGAAACGGACAATAACACAAAGAGCAGCACATATAAGCTCTACAGAAAATGCACAAGATGATGCAAACAACATGTGAATCAGGAGGAGGCAACTCTATCCTGAACACCTAAACAAAAAATGTTGTAGAAAAATGCTACACCTGAATTCTGTCATGTAAACAGGCTCATTGTTTTATAAAAATAGATATCTGAAAATGTCTTTAATATTCAAGAAAAACTGATGTTACATAAATATCTGTAAATCTATTCAGGAAATTAGTGGTAATGGCTGACCCTATATGCGATTTGAGTATTATACCATTTCAGGCTGTTTAGTAACAGTGAATTCTCTAAGATAAATGTTTACATCAGTCAAAAATTCTGCAGCTTGGATTACAAACTCATCTAATTTTTGCTATTCCTGTAACTTTGAGAGGCTCCGCCTCCGCACGCACACCTACAGTAATCTAATTGGGCCAGAGAAATGTGATTGAGTGCAGGTCCACTGGGAGCTGGAAGCACAACAGCTTCAGATTACACGTGCTGTTCCTTTAGTTTTTCCACATGGATTTGACAGGATACCATATCAGCCACAGATGAACCCTAGAAAGGACCTCCGACACCTTATAACTGAATCTGTTGCCTTTGATGAGATCTGAGAGGTAAGTTTTAATCAAACCTGACATGCAGTCTGTTAATGAAATGTTAATTCACCAACAGCGACATCATCATCATCATCATCATCCAGAGACTGTGAAGCAGATGCTGATAAACAGATTATAGCACTCTCAGTCATCTCTCACATAAAAGATAAAAAACTCATTTCCAGCATGCTGTTCACTTTAAATGACCATAATTTATCCAGCTACTGGGAGGTAAAAGATTTAATCACATTAGGGGACAAGTTTAAGATCTCTTGGCTTTCAATTAGTCTACTAGTCTTCCTGCAATCTAATCATGGATGCCAACCAAAAATAACATCTCTGCCACTGTTACCTGTTCATTTATCTCTAGCCATAAATACAGCAAGAATTAAATAGAAGAAATAAAATAAAACAAAATAATGTGTTTCCCACATAAACATCATCTTTAAAATCAAGAAAGGACCAAAGCTAACAGTACCCCAAAACCTGGCTGTGGGTTTCTTGTCCTAAACCATGTTTACTGCTGCCTCTTTTATTCACACTCAGTTTACAAAAGCAACAAGAAAGAATGCTTCAGTTCTAATATTCAGACCAGCGGTGTACAGTCTATATCCTACTAAACTGATCTACAATTATCACTTACTGAGCTCTAGTGCAGTGGTTCCCAACCTATTTCCCTTGAGGACCCCCTTCATGCAAATACTAAAATACTAAAAAGCCCCACATCATGCTGAAACCATGCTGGTTTTATGCTTTCAAAAGGGAGATTCTAACCATAAACAATGTATTCTGGCTGAGTCGTGTCCTTCAATAAAGACAAAGTTATATTAACAACATATAATCTTATTTTTTTTCTTAAAATAGGGATAATATGTGGACATTGATCACAATGGCTTTGAATGTTCAAACCCTCAGGGACCCCCTGTGCTCTTCAGGGGACCTCCTTGAGGGGTCCTGGACCCTAGGTTGGGAACCACTGCTCTAGAGCATCTAAATCTCACAGATTAAGCCCTTCCCAACTTTCATGACATTTAAAAAAGAATATTTCAGCAATATATGTGAACAACAACTTATGTATTATAACTTTTCATGGAAATATAGTAATAAGGCAAAAACAGAGTTTGTAGAATTCTACTAAGCTTGAAAAAAATAAATTTTGGTCTGACCGTTTCTATTCTTCATCACAGCCTGAACGCTCTTAAAAAAGTTTCTCTAGTAGTTTCTTTAAGTAGTCTTCAGGAATGGTTCTCCAGACTTCTTGAAGGACTTTCCGAAGCTTTTCTTTGGATGTTGGCAGCCTTTTGTTTCAGTCTCTGTCCAGATGATCCCACACTGCTTCAAAGATGTTGAGGTCCAGGCTCTAGGGTGGATTCATCCCCCCCATCAGACCTGTTGCCACAGATTTTTAGTCCAGTTCTTATGTCACGTGGCATATTAAGCTTTTTCTCCCTGTTTTCCTTCCTTCAGAATGGCTTCTTGACAGTCATCCTTCCATGGAGACCATTTCTGATGAGGCTTCTGACAACAGTCGATCGATCAGCTGAAGGTCCAGATACATCTCTCAGGTCCTGTGTCAGGTCTTTCATAAAATTGGCCACATACATTACTTTCATATAATGTTCATCTACCATTTTTCAGGCCTCAAACATCTTCTTTTGTCTTCCACTGTCCATTTTTCACAGTTTTTTAAGGACACACTGCACGCCATTTTGAGATATGCCACGTTTTCAGCTAATAGTTTATTTGGGAATCACCTTGTTGTTGCAAAAATACTATGTCATTTAAACTGAGTTATCATTGTCTTGTTGATGCTAAACTAAAGCTGTTAGTAACAATGTGACCAAAGATACTACTCCAATAGCTTTTCTTCTAAGTTGTCTGTTATGTGTGGCCATAATACAGATTCATCCTTTGAATGAAACAACTTTTTTATGCTTAAATGATTAATGGATCAGTGTTGAGTGGCTTTGAATAAATAGATAAATAAATGGTCATGTACAAGGACTGCCCTGGAAAAAAAATTAACAAAAATAAAAATCCTGGAGAACTATCACTTTTAAAAGAACACAAGGAAGTCTCACTTCCTTGAAACAAATAGCAAGACCAGTAAACAAAAACAAAAAAAGGAATTAGGTCGTCAAATATGTGAAGAGTCTTTTATATATGTATATATAAAAGGTGTATAGATAATGCAAAGTTTTTTGGTGGAGGGAGAAACTAAAATCTAAAGGAACAAAATAACACACTCTACATCTTGTAATTACACAGGTTCACCACAAGATGGGGTCATTTCATTTCTTTGGAGCTGCTGTTAAATAGGGGACAGGAGAAAAAACAAACAACATCTGGGATGGGCAGCATGCAAAACCAAATCTGTCATTCAGTTTTAGGTGCATTTTCACATCATAAGGCACTGCATGCTATGGAAAAAAGAGGTTAATGTGAATGCAAACAAAAACAAAACAAAGGTCAATTCCAGTAACACACCGTCTTACTACAGACACAAGCTCCTGCCAGATTCTTTCTGTTAATTATTGATGTTATATCATATGGGGAATGTTCTTGTCAAGCAAACCCACACACACACACACACAAACTTAGGTAGGGGTTATCTAAAGGTCTTTCACAGCCCATTTAGCAGGCTTGCCAAATGAGGCGCGATGCCAGAGGCAGGCTTGGCCGTCCGAAAATGGAGCCGTGAGCTTTAGTTCCTATCTGCTGAACACTATCACTCATGCATAATGGATAGTGCTTGTAGTAGAGATTGCCCTTAATCACAGACAAAGAACATGAAACTCATTACAGTACAAGAGAAATGTTATCCTTGATTAGGGGCAATTTCTACCTCTGTATTTCCAGGAATGGGACAGGACAGGAGCTTTGGTGGAAAGGGAAAGAAAGGGAGGTGGGAGGGGGGGGGGGGAACCAAGAGCAAGTGAAGCTGACCTAGAGGTCTTTTTCTGACCAAGGGAAAACTTGAGTAGTTTACTCTGAGACCCATCCCTAGAGGAGAAGAAAGGAGAGGAGATATATGGAAGAGGACAGATAGAGGTCAAATTCAGAATTTTAAATGGCATGAAATGTGAACAGGAAGATAGAAATGTCAAACTGATGGATTCTAACAGCAGAAACATCAGGACAATGAAAAATACAGACAAAACCATTCACTCTGTGTCATAGTTGATTATCTAATACTTCTCAGCTTTGCATGAAAGAGTCAGCGAGCCTCACCTGGACTGCATCTCGGCCTGTGCTGCTTTCGGGGTCGTGAGGGGAGTCCCATGCGGAGACTGGCTGAGCTGTGCCGGAGCGCTGCTCTGGTGGCTCAGGGGAGGGTGTGTGCTTTGGGGGAGTGTGGGTTGGGAGTTTTGTCGCTGGGCCTGCTGCTGCTGTTGTTTGTAACGGGACAAGCTGAAGAAGAGGCCGAGGATGGCTTTCAGATTCCCATTCCGAATCTCTGAAGATCAGGCAAGGGACAAAGTGAGGCATCAAACAGGAAAAGGATGCATTCTGGTGCATTACTCATGTGAACGTGTGGGAAAATCAGCCCTCATTGAGCCTTCATTCTTTCATGAGAGCAGTTTGGCGAAAGAACTTGGCAACAAAAATGTTTCATAGCATAAATATTCAGTAAGAAAACTTTATCTGATCCAGTTTCAGGGCTACAGCTCTTGTTCTAATGTAAGTTAAAACTGCACGAGTCCAGCTCACCTTCTGCTGACAGACCCTGGATGTTGACTCCTTTTGCTGCCAGGAAGCTGAGACAGGCATCTATGTTCTCAATCTAGAAAGAGACAGACATCACAATAAGACAATGCATGCAGCACATTTCCATACCAATTTACATATTTGTCTAATGTCAGAGGAGGCATCTGTTCTGCTTTTTGCATGACTCTGTGTGCAATGACTGAACTGGAAGTGAATATTTACCATGTAAAGTAAAAAGCTGGCATCGAATTATGTACGAAGCAGTTAAAAGATATGAAAAGCATCAAAAGTGATGATGAAATAGTTGGAAATGCATATCATGCCGTTTATGCTTCAGCAATCACTGATTTGACACAGTCGGCTCAGAAATTCTGTTTCTCTTTACTGGCTTGTCTTTCAGTGTAAACACGTGTTTCTTGCCAATAAACATAAATTTGAAATAAGGAGTAAACACTCCTGCCAAGACCCCCAGAATCATCTAAATATGTTAGTGTGCATTCAAATCTGCAGATACATTGATTTAATTAATTAATTAAACACACAAAACATTTTTAAAAAATGCTTTTGATTTAAAAATGAAATATTAATTTCATGTTACGAGAAGTTCATGAAGTTTGAGCAAACTGAGATAATCACGCCAGGATTCAAACCCAACACACTTTTGTCAGTCGAGCTACGCTGGATCAAACATGGACAGCGACTCGTTTGCTATGACAGCAGCCGTGGCAACCTGAGCAGACTGCTGAGCTGTCACTGGACTACGAGAGGATTTGATAGGCAGACTGGCTTTGTTTAGAGATCATGTGACCTATTATAGACAGAATCTGCTGGCTGGTGCATGTGATTATTAGAGTAAACCACATAAAACAAGTCATCAGGCATGAATGATTGTGTGATCAAAGTGTACCAGCTGCTGTTGTTGATGAGCAAACATACAGGGTACAGCAGAAAGGATATCAGTGCAGCACAGCCACTGCTCTGTCATGTTACGCAAAGTTTGCAGATGTGATACACTCTGCAGAGCAATCGACCAAAGACTTCTCTGTAAAATGACCATTTTATGATATGCAGAAAAGTATAGAGGTGATAAATCCTATTAGAATGACATTTATTACTAATTTACAAAAAAGTACTTACAATAAACCCAGTTTGAAAGTACAGCCGCTTATGCAATCTCACACCCAAGGGAGCAAAAATACAGGGCAAAGATATTCAACGTGCTACTTGGAAGCTAAAAAAATACATATGAACTGTGTCCTTTGTAAACAGGGCCAGGTGTGAGCAGCAAGCGGGAGGGTCCCGTTCAACCAAAGATTAATGACATGATTACACTTAATATGCACCACCCAAATATAGCCTGACCTACAGCCCCTGCAGTGGCTCTCCTGTTGGGAAATTTCCAACTGTGAGGTGAGAAGCTGAAGCACAAACTTATTTACGTCAGCCTTTATAACAACATGTAAATATCTACTGACCACAGGTACTGCAGGCGTTCTGCGAGTATACAACCAAATCTATGAATGCAAATGAATTAAACCAAAGCAACCTCCGCCTCTAGTACAATCCATTTCTGTAAGCATACTTTTAACAATTGATACATGAATAGAAAATACTTCAATCAGCAAGCATTTAGTTATATGCTCTTAATGGGTTATTCATATTATTTAGTCAGTAAAAATGCACCTGAACAATAATCTCATAAGAGAAGAGATGCACTGTACCAGATTCAACCAATGGTTTCTTTCCATTTGTGGTTCCAGGGTAGGTAAGAATATATATAAAATACAAACACATCAAGTCATTACATATAAAAGCTAAATCAAGCACCCATGGAGTCAACACCTCCCCACTCAAAATGTCCACTTATCACATTTTCCAACTAAACCACCAACACATCACCAAGTTTTAAGAACTTTATAAAGTATAAAGTAATTTAAAAATGTGTCAAATTCATGGTAAAAGTGGCTCTTCTGATGCCTTTCTCTCAAAAGTGTGACTGTAGCATAAAAACCTTATCTAAGGGATTTAAAGAAATCTGCACTTCATTCTTTCTATGCTGAGGACTAAACAGGCCACTAATGATGACATCATGGAGGTGATGACTTTAGTTAGGATCCACAGACTGTAAAACACATTGAGTAAAACTAAAGGATATGGAAAGTTACCGAAAGCAGACCTGAATCAAATTTTCAGCGAGGACAACTTCTTCCTGTCCTGCACTCAGCAGCGCATGCTGACCTGCCTGCATGTAAATGAAGCTCAATATTTCTTGTGTGTGACAGTTCACTCACACACGACTCAATTAAACAATCAAACGTGCATGTCTCGTTAAATGAAACACAAAACAATGTGGCATTTACTGCGACAGCTACGCAGTTCTCTGGGTTTCCAACGGTTACCGGCAACCGCCATGTTCAGCTGAAGGTCAGCAGGTAACGGAAACACACGCCGATCTTTAACACGGATATATTTCTGATTCACACGGGAGAGTGTCATACTTCGCGCTTCTTTTTCCGTCTATGTGTCAACAGCAACAACACTGAGTGTACCCTAAAGATGTGACGGCCTTTTAACTGGCTCAGTATGCATAGCTATTTCAAAAATAGCAGAACTAGCCTGATTGATCGGTTGATCAAGGAAACCGACTTCCTTCCATCACCACCAGATAAAGTCATAACTGCTTTACATCTAAAACTAGAGCCAACTCTTCCAGGTTGTTTATCTGCATCATACTTTCTTCATCACCTTCCTGATGACACAGCTATATTCACTGCTGACACAGTTACTGCTTCTAAACGCACTCTTAAAGCTCCCCCCCTACCTGAGCCGTATTAATGAGTGGAAAGGCCGTCTGACTCCGCAACACTGAGCTGACACTGCTCTGCTGTCCCTGCTGTCATTTCTGTGACCTCTGACCTGAGAAACAGCTGTTGTCAGGCTGGACATTTGCCGTCCTTCGAGGTGATACGACTGAAAATTTAGGAACAGCAGGAATGCTGAGTATGGCCCTCTTTGGATGCCACAGGCTCCTTAAAATAAACCTCTTTGAAACACCCCTCTAACCCAGTCTTTCTTTAATACCCTGAGTCCTAAACCTCACTTGAGTGACTGAACCACACTCTGACTGCCCCATATTCCCTATAATAGATGAAGTTTAAATAGCAGCAGCCTTCAGTGAGATACCCCGTCATAAATGCCAGGTCTGTCCTGCTGAGATGCGCCCTAACCACGCCCCACAGGGGGTAGAAATCCTGAAACCTCTTGCTATTTAAAACCTGTAGGGACTGCCAGGGGAGCATCACTCAGACTCCCACCAGCAACAGATCTAACTCAGTTCAGCTCCACAATTCACTGTAATAAAAGAACAAAAAAACAAAAGAAACATCCCTGATTGTCTTTAGTTGTTGTTTCAATGTTGATTTCTGAGTGGTTTTGAGTAAAATCCATGTGTTAGTATGATCTAGAAGCCACAGTAAAGCAATGCCAGGGATGTAAGTGACATCCCCCCCTTCATCATAAAGAAAATGACTACAGCAATACTTAGAGGATTACTAATATACCTTTATAAAACATCTGCTTGTTCATCTGTTGAACAATTAAAGATGAAAAAAAAAATTCAACTCCAAGCAAAATGAAAAACCACATTCCTAACCATTCTCTGATCATTACTTTTCCCCACAAAGTTTGTCATGACAACAGGCTAAAAAATGATCCCAAATGTTCTCTAGTAAAAGATACAGGACATATACAGAACCAAAGCAGCAAGCAACAGCACATAAGGAAAATCTAAAATACCTCTAAACAACAGAGAAGTCTCCACAGTCAACATAGGCCTCCCACCGTCCAGAGGCAGCTCGTCCTGTACCTGACTGAGAACTCCGATGAGTTCCTGCTCTTGTGACTGCTCCTCTGCCGGGGTTCACACCTCAGTAAAGGCCACTGTCACCGCCTGCTCTGATCCGGCTCCCGGCAGCAGCAGCGCTGGGCAGGCCAGCCGACAGCCCTCTGAACAAACACTTCCTCCCCTCACAGGGCTGCTATTGTTGTGTGTGTGTGCGTGTGTGTGTGCGTGTGTGAGAGAGAGAGAGAGAGAGGGAGACAGAGAGAAAGCAGAGAAAGGGAGGGAGTGTTTTTGAGCTAAAGTATTACGTGTCTGAAGCAGGATCTTACTAATAGGAACTTTTGAACTCTGATATTAAATCTGATTCCTCCATCAAACCAACACCCATCTTAAGTGATGGAATCATTTGAATCAGAATGTTTTCATGTCCGTATTTTATGTTTTGCAAAGAACTTTGTTCTCATCAGACGGAAAACGCCTCCAAATGGTACAAACAACAAATCAAAAAAGCAAATCTGGAAATTGGTCGAAGTCCACCAACTTAAACCGAACTGATGTGATACTTTCCACACTAGGAACCTTAAAACCTGTGCCATGATTTTAGTTTACTTCAACTGAGTCTCGTTTCTGTGGCTGTGTTTATTCATTTTGTCTTTTGACAATATTCTTGTTAACCTGAGAAGATGGCCTGAATCGTGAAGAACGGGATCTGGGAATGTGACAACTGCTACAGTGATGTTAACAATGTTGCCAGTAGTTTGTTTAAACCACTAAAAATAATGCTACTAAAGCATTAATGCTGCTTGTACAAAAGCTCAAACTTAAACCAGAGACTGATCCTTCAACTGAGATGGAAGTTCACATGATACAGTTTAGGTAATAGATTGTAGCTGTTGTGTTTCCGGTTACTCTGGTTAACCTTAAAATTGATTAAAATTGTGTTTGATTGCATGGCTGCATGTTGTTTTAGACTTTCTGACATAATAATGTTTTTATTGCTGATTTAAATGATGGTTTAATAAAGTTTCAACAATCAAGAACATTTTCAGAAATCTGAATATAGCCAATAAGTTATGTTCAGTTTTTAAATAATTGGATTATTAAAGGAATACCAAAATTGCCACTTTGGGGAGCATCTCTGTTAGAAAAGTGCTTCATAAATTCAATAGAATTGAGTTGAACTGAACACAAAGTATTCTGATCCAGATCTTGGAGTTTTTTCTTTGTAACCCCCCCGGTGTGTTGTGCAATCTTGGATTCTTGTTTTGTGAATAATGTTGCTTCTTACTGTTGTCTTCCTCTAAATTTTACATATCCTTATTAACTGTTGTTTTATTACAGTGTTTTGCTCTTTTCTAACACTAGCTTTTACATGAAAGCTTTTCAATTTCCTCTTGTAATACAAACATCTCCCTGGTAAAGATGGAAGAAAATAATTCAGACCAAGTGGCTTTAATCTATTGTAAGAAAAACACTTCTGTTCTCTTCTGTTAGGGGCACATCTGAAAATTCATTTCAATATAAAGACAAACTTTCTAAAGTTCCCAGGAGGCTTTCTATACACATTTGCTATGAATTGACTATTTGTTTTTTGCAGCAGATGACTCACTTATGCAACAAATAAGAATTCAGGAGCAGTCAGATGCTGGGTTTTGCAATTTGAATATGTTAAAGTGATCCCGCATGCTCCAACTCCCCAATACGTTTCACAACATTTGGCTTGAGAGTTTTAGGTTTTGCATCATCATTCTGACAAACTGCAAAAATCTCAAACCCCCAGTTCTAAGCAAAGGAACACATAAGCAGCAAATAAGCCCAATGCAAGACTAAAGTTTGTAGAAAGCAGCATGGAATGCATCATTACGCATTACTGGATCATCTCCGTCACAGACAGATCAGTGACTTCTGTTGCATCATCCAGTGTTCAGCGGTTATTCTCTCCACTGCTGTAGGTGCTATTCATTTATTGCCCGTGAGTCAGAAGTTGCAAGAAATGCTTGTTTTTTTAATGTACTTTGGTTGTCTAGCAACAAAAACTGTATCTGCTCAGTTCTTTTCAGTCCAACATGTGATCACCTTAGTTCTGATCAGCTGACACAGTTGGGGATTTCTGTCTCTAACACACATGGGAAGCACCACTCCCTTTTACCAAACATTAACCAGCTAGTTGAGGCATTAATAAAACATCTGGGTTTTGTTTTTTTCATGTTTACATGATAAAGCTTCTCCATTTACAGAAACACTAAAACTCACCTATGTAAATAGAAAACTGAATGTGTGTAAATTTCCACAAAGTAAAAAAAAAAAAAAAAAAAGGAGAAGAAAAAAAACTAAAGACACCCTTTGCACAGACAAAGTGGTGCTGGTGTGTTCACATACAAAACCTTGGAGTGATACTGCACCTGAAGGTGAAAGAGAAGGAAAATTATAGAGGAAAGCTCTATTGTCCATTCAGGTAAGTGAACAAGATCGCACAGGTAAAAGAGCCGAGTCCTCCATATAGATTCCTGGTGATGTTTCCTTCAGTCTGACTTTCATGAAGCCCATCAAACACCTGGCTCTGCTGACTCTACCTGTGTGGCCATCTGTCAGCCTCCCATCTCAACTCTAACAGTCACAGCAGCAGTAGAAAACAGGCAGATACGACAGAACAAGCCACTTTACTGAGGATTAAAGCAACTATACCTCCCATGCCTTTTTTTTAACACAAGATAGCAAAACAATTTAACATCCCTTCAGAAAGATGCTCAAACATACTATCAATGTATGTTTAAGTGCTTGGGTGTGCATCCTGTGTGGTTTTAACAGCTCAGTGTGAAATCAACACCCCTCCTCTGGACTGAAACCACAGAAGAATGACCCGGCGATGGGGGTCTGTTTAACAAGGATGTGACATTTATACATACAGCCACTAACTCCAGCACATACAGGCAATGGGCTAATCAGCTAGCATGAGTCTGAGGTGAACGTGCTACAGTTTATTCCACTGATGGAGCTTATTTCCATGTTTATTCGTTTAGAGGCCGAGGTCAAGTTAAGTGGTGGTAATTGGCAGCAGGTTTGGAAGCTTTGGGAGTTTAAGCGCAATGAAATCAAGTGGAGTAAAACTCTCACACTTCCCCAACCAGCTGCCACATAAACTCTGTGGACGTGTGTGTTTGTTTTAGCAGCACTACAGCGCACAAAGCAGACATTTGCATAATGACTGCAGCTGCACCTGCTCTTAGCTCTGCTTCACTGCTTCGGATTCTGCTTCATAGAAAAAAACTGAGATTCTACACAGAGATGAAATAATGCTCACATAAACGAAAACACAAACAGCAACAACTGAGCTCATCCATTTAAAATCAGAGCAGCTCTTGAAAACCACTTTACAGCAAGCAGTTCATTGTTTAAATGCACTAAAACAAGCGCAATCTTTTTTATTTTCGTGTCAACTGGCAAAGTTTTTAATTTACTAAACATTTTTTAAGATGCAGTCACAAGGATAAATTTGAAATAGTTTGATCTGCTGCAGATGATCAAATTTGCAGATCATCTTTTTATTATCACAAATATTTTACCGAGCACTTTTCTAAACAAATGTGACCAATAAAACAGCACACAAAAACGACAAAATAAATAAAATATGAAAAAAAAAACGTGTAGGGCAGTATTCCAATCAATTAAAAAGTAAAAAAGGAACAATGATATATCATATCATATTATAATAATAAAATATTATTTGTATAGCACCCTCACAGCAAAATTAAAAAGTGCTACATGAGAAGAGACAAGGCAAACCAGATCAGCAGGGTGTTGACAAAATCAATAAATCAATGTAAACCATTATGAATATACTGTTGTTGGAAATGTTAGAAGCTACACTTTTCAACCAAATATTACTAAAGTCCATATGCAAATCATGCTGGTTGGCATGAGTTGCTGTGAACTAACAAAAAATAAAACAAAAAGAGAGACAAAGAAAGGAAAGCAATAGACCAGAACCCAACATGTTTGCATTTCCTATAGTTTCTGTAAAAGCTGCATAGCTACACCAACAGTAACAGAACCAGTTTTTTGCCGGTTCTCCCCAGTAACCTGCAGCACAGTCAGTTTACTTGAAGCTGCTGTGTATGCACACAGAGGTTGGATGTGAGAAAGCCAACACATGATGCTAATGGTAAAATCACAGAGAGAAGCCCACACCACTGGGATGAAAGAGTGCAAGATGCTCAATTACAGGACATTGGGGAGTCTAATCAGGGCTAATGGGAAGGACTTAACTGAGTGAATCAGGCAGGGAGTGGACAGACATGAGCAATTCACAAGATGACAATGAATTGGAGAGTCTGAAAAATGGCTTTTAAAATCTTTTCTGAAAACAAAATATTTCTAGGTTTACCACCTCTCAGGATCCAGACTGAAAGACTTGAACTATATGCACATTGTTAATCTGATAATCAACTGCATTCCAAATAAGACAATATTCCTTTTATGAGTTGCACATAAAACATTCCATTATGCATGCTTACACTACTCGCGGGTTAATCCCCAACCCCAAAAGTGCATCTTCTTTTGTCTTACAGCAATTCCATTCTGCAGCGGCTCTGCTGGAGCCTCGAGCACAAGTTGTAGAACAGCACTTTCTGGTGCAAGACGTTTTAACTTCTCTGCATAACTGAATTTCATAAAGGCTTAAGATAAAGATGATGTTATTTACTTAAAGATAAATCAGAAAAAGTTATCTTTAATGTTCTTTTATTTAAAAATCTGACAACAGCAGGACACGGGGTGACGTTTAGTGGGTTACACAACTGTCCTACAACTGTTCCTCTTGCAGTAAGGATTACTGAATTGCCTGTAGCCGGCTGGTCCAGCATCCCAGGACAATGAGAGATAAGAGGAGCTGACTTTGTGATAGTATGACAAGTAATGAAGAAAAGCAAACACTCAAAACACTCAACAGCCACTTTATTAGGTGCACCTGTTCAATTGCTTGTTGTTAATGCAAGTAGTTAACCAGCAAATCATGTGGCAGCAGCTCAATGCATTTACTCATTTAGAACTCATGCAGACTTTGAAAGTGGCATGCTTTTTGGTCTGGGTATTTCAGAAACTGCTGATCTACTGGGACTCACACACACAAGCATGTCTAGAGTTTACAGAAAATGGTCTGGAAAACATAGAATATCCAGTGAGCGGCAGTTGTCTGGATGAACATGCCTTGTTGATGTCAGAAGAAAATGGGCAGACTGGAAATGATAGAAACACAACAGGAGCTGTAATAACCACTGGTTACCACCAAGGTATGCAGAATAGCATCTCTGAACACACAACACGTCCAACCTTGATGCAGTTGGGCTGCAGCAGCAGAAGACCACACCGGGTGCTTCTCCTGTCAGCTAAGAACAGGAAACTGAGGCTACAATTCACCAGAACTGGACAATAGAAGATGGAGAAACGTTGCCTGGTCTGATGAGTCTCCATTTCAGCCCCACATTCAAATGGTAGGGTCAAAAGTTGGCATAAACCACATGAAAGCATGGATCCATCCCGTCTTGCATCAACGCTCCAGGCTGGTGGTGGTGTAATAGTGTACAAATTATTTTCTTGGCACACTTGGGCCCTTTAGTACCAACTGAACATGGTCCACACCACAGTCTACCTGAGTCCATCCTTTGATGAGCACAGTGGAGCATCTTCTGATGGCTACTTCCAGCAGGATAATGCACCATGTCATAAAGCTCAGATCATCAGTTCATTGTACTCCAATGGCCTCCACAGTCACCACATCTCTATCCAATACAGCAACTTTGTGGTGGAACGGGAGATTCTCATCATGGATGTGCAGCAACTGTGTGATGCTATCATGTCAATATGGAGCAAAATCTCTGAGGAATGTTGCCAACACCTTGTTGAACCTAAACCACCAAGAATTAAGGCAGTTCTGAATGCCAAATGGGGCCCAACCCAGTACTAGCTAGGTGTACTTAATAAAGTGGCCAGCGAATGTAAACCAGTAGAAAGTTTATCTGTTCTAGATTGACTTAAGTCCATTTTGGAATTAATAGACAACTTCGAAAAAAAATTGCATGAATTGTTTGTGTTGTGCTTAGTTTACAAAACACAATGAAAGCTGAATTTAAACTGAATTAAGTGAACTTGCCACATTGCACAAACCCCTTTTCCACGTTCAGGAGGTTAATTTGTCCTCTACAAAGGATGGGCTTTGTCAATACATTTTCAATACATCATGAAATTAGAAGAAAAATGTTGAAAATGTTGAATAACTCCACCATCAAAACATGAAAACAGGCACCATCACTAAAACAGCAGATCATACTGGAACAATGCCCTATAATAATAGTCATAGGGGTCCAATGTGGGTATGTGTGTTTGTGCTGAGGGTTTAGAGATCAGCTGTGCTTTCACCTCCTTGTCAGATGTTAAATTTGGGTGTGTATGCCTCTCCCTCTCTCTCTGGTGCTTTGAGAAGCTTCAGTAATTTGGCTGGTGGCCAAAAATAGCCCCCCTCAGCTGGCACTCTGGCCCAATTTACGACCCATCACATACAGCTGAGGGCGGCCCTGCCTTGGGATGCTTGGTTCATTTCCCACAGAGAACACAAAACTGTGAAAACATTAAAATGCCACCAGAAGCGTCATGAAAAAAAGAAAAATCCCACTTTTCTGTTTGCTAAATGCCCCAGAGGAGAAAAAGCTAAACAAAACCGCCTCTCTCATCAGTGCTGATGTTCCCCGTTTAATTTCACTCTTGTATGTGAGAAACGCAGTAGTTTTTTGCAAGTGTAATAAGATGAAGCAAAAACTGACCCCAGAAACCAAAGCCTATGATGCTTTTAACTATGAGCCAACAGCCTGAAGTCAGAGCCAGAGGCTTTGCAGACGGTAGCCCGCTAGACCATAAAAGTAAATATAAATGGACTAACTATTCCCATCTACAATTATTCACAGGGACTTCTGCACCGCAGCTTCCAGACGGGACCCTTGAGATGCTAAATCAAAGAGGTGTGTTACTTCACACACATGTGCACACAAATAAATGTCACAATGTGGTGCCAAAACAAACTTAGAAGGTCACTTACCATCTGAGAACGGCTCTTGGGACAGCCATTGATATCATCAATCTTCTCATTGGCTGAAGACAGAGACAGAGGGAGGAAGCAGAGATAGGAGGACAAAAAGAAGAGATGATAAAAGCTCTTTTCACTAAATGTAATTCTCTCTTTTACATCAATGGATGCAGATTCCGGTATGTGCGTGTCCCAGGCAGTTGCTGCTTAAGCATGGAGCAGCAGAGGTGTTCATGCCGGTGAATGCGACCCTCCCCTCATCTCCCCTCCCACTGAGACGTGAAACACTATCTGGTCCCAGCAAATGGGAACGGTGCCGCTGGGGGCCCGACCAGCAGTGTTGTGCTGTTTTTTTGTTGGTGTTTTTTTTTTTTTTTTTAAAAGGGGGAGTGTGTGTGTGAGTGTGTGTTGTGTCAAGGAACCCTCTCGTCCATTAGAGACCCAGCCCACAGCAGCTGAGACACGGCCATCAGATCACAGCTGACAACTGTGCCAACAGCACCGATTTTTGCATCAGAGACACGGCGGGGCCTACGGTGGAGCTCCATCCCAGGACCCTAGACTGCTCCATCTATACCACGAGAAAAGGCTGAAGGATGTTAAAACTGTTTATTTCGACAAACAATCGTTATCGGGCTTTTTTTTTTAAAACAAAAAAAACAAAAACAGTTTGGATTTCCACAAAGCAGCATTAAGTTTGGCTATTTATGATTGAATATTGGATGGAGTTCAATCAAAAATGGATTTTCTTTCTACTTAAAAACCCTGCTTAAATTTTTTTTTATAATATATTAGGGAAAGAGTAAATATGACGATGTACAATATGGATTTTCATAGGGATTTGTCTAATTTAAAAGGAATAGATTCCAGATTAACCTGAATCAGAAAGTGTTCAAACATTTTCTACTTCAGTAACAGTAGGAGCTTTTTTTACTTTTTGAAAACTTGCAAACTGGAGACACAAACACTCCCGAGAGACAACTTTCCCATGGTTTATAGATACCAAACAAAAACAATAACCAGATAAAAATTGTTTGTCTTCTGCATGATAAACACACGAGTGAATAGCTTCATTCAGGTTGTACAAAAAGCCAGATTATCTGAGAAGACTGGGAATTGAGGATGAAGCCAGATGCCCTAGAAAAAAGAAAATAAATAAAATATCTGGCTGAAATTTTAAGGACAAATGAATATTAAAGAGACTTGACGATAACAACCTGGAGGATTTCCTTTCCCTTAAGTCCTGATATTGAGTGTAAATTGGTAAAATAACAGGTGCCATATCAGGCCAGATCTCTGACCCAGCGTGGCTGTTTCAACACCAGCAAGCTGCTCTGGTTTCACCAGTGATTGTGTGGTGGGAGCGTTTCCCAGAGGGAAAAAGGCAGCAGGCAGAAAGGCAGGACAGAACAGGTGAATCGTTGGTGTTGATTCAGTCTGAGAGCATGGAAACAGTCAGCTGTCAGCGCATACTTTGCATGTAAGCTTGAGTGAGTTTCCCAGGAGCTAAAGTGCATTTTAAAGAACGCAGATATTCTTTAAGCACACGGGGCAGCTTTGGCTCAGGTTGTAGAGCGGGTTCTCCACTAATAACAGGGTTTTCATTTCAATTCCTGGCTCCTTTACATGCAAAATTCACTAAAACCTCAAGTTTATCCTCATGGCAGCAAAGCATATTACATTAAAGCTCTGCTACTGGAATTCCACACTTACATAGCACTTTTTTTAAATCATGTGTTTCTCATTCACCCATTCACACAGACACTCATGCAGCAATTATTACATATATTAACTCTAAATATAGTATTCAGTGCTTTTTTTTTTGTCACATTCACACACCAATAAACAAACAGGGGCTGTGTGTGCGGTGCTGCATCTTGCCCAAAGACATTTTGACACATGGATGCACAGGGGATCAAACCCCTGACCCTCCGGTTGGAGGATACAAACTCTATCACACATCATAAAGGACTCTGTATGACATGTCTAAGGTTAAACAGCATGATATTCAGTAACTGCTAATTATTTGGGGGAACTTTTCCTATTTGTGACCGATGAAGACAAATAACTGTTTCACTCTAGAAAGTTTTAGTTTAGTTTATTAGGTTTATTTTCTTAGCATAATAAAAGAAAACAAAGGCTTAAAGCTTTCCAAAACAATACAAGGGTTACTACCAATGAAACGCTATGAAATGTTGGACTGATCATGTCAGTTTCAAAGCATAAATATTCAAGAGCAGATTATCACTAATCTGAATTTACATTTCTCCAATTTTCCATGTGAAAAGTGAAAATCACGATTAAATTACAGGATAAAATTAGCTTAAGTCTGAGTTTAGTTCCTGGTCGATTTCAAGAACAGGTCAACGTTATTGACCAGAATGACAAGAATCTAGGTTATTCTGCAGTTCCTTTTTAGTTATTTCTCCATGTGAACACCGGAAAACGTCCTAATGATCAGGTATGGACTTTGTCGACTGTTGCCTGCTCACTCATGCGCATATTAGATGTAATCTTACAGCTGGAAATACTCCGAATTGACACGTGGAGAGAGTGAAAAGTTGCATGGCTTTGTTCGAATTAAACAGGTGCTTCTCTTCTTATCCACAATGCTCATTATTTTTGCATTGCAACCAATAAGAAATGTGAACCAAGTACTCCGATTGAGTTGTTTATTTGGCTCACATCACAGATAGACGTATGCTTACGCGTTCTGGCACAGAGCCTTCATCAGAGCATCTTTAATTCTGACAAGGTCAATCACAGAATAAATACAAAACCTCTAAATGCTATTTAGGTGTCAGCTTCAACTAATTAGTCCTCATCCAATCATCTTAGTCACATCATACAAACCACTCCCAGTTATATATCACTTTTGTTAGAAATGCAACACTGGAATGAACTATCCCAGGCAAGAAAACATCTAAGACTGAAGTCATCTTGAAGTCCATTTGGTGTCATAGTATTAAGTGTAAAAATCCAGGACATCTCTCTTTGGGTCAGTTGCTTCAAAACCTCCTCTCGCTGATGTTTCAACTCTCTCGATTCCACAGAACCTCAATGAAGAGGGTGAGCCAAAAAACTATTTTTTGCACAACTTCTTCTCCCCTTTAATCCTAATAAGAAATCTATTTGAACACAGCTGATGACAAACAGAGAGAAACTGTGCTCTCAGGTATTAAAATGATTCCAGTGTTGCATCTCCATCTAACGAATAGTGGTTTGCTGCTGTGTTAAGGTCCAAAATATCCCACTCTGAACTTTTAATATTAGGTGGCAACATAGCAGCAGCAGAAGGCTTAGTATGCTTGATGTGGATATTTGCATTCCCGCATGCAATGAATGAATGAATGTTAATTAACATGTATAAAATGGCACATGATGCTCATGAACTTCATCTGATGCAAAGAACAGTCACATCCAGGAACTATAGTGTGGGAACAGTGATGCTCTTTATAGCACAGAAAGTATAAAATCTGGGTCAGAGATGTGGGGGAAGAGCTGGGAACAGAAACAGTCATTGACATGCTGAGTCACTGGTCAGCTGGTGTCGGCCTGTTTCAGCCTCCAGTCTGCCAGCAGATGCAATGACAGGCTGAGGGCGGCCAGACGAAATGACAAGACTGATGACGATGACACATAGAGGGCCGAAGGTCAAAAACACAGAGGAACAGGCAACTTTCAGAGCCCATGTTTTGGTGAATAGCCTCACCGTACACTTATGAACTTTCTATATTCATAAGTTCCAAAGTGGTTGACACAGACAGCAAACACTTTATGGGATAGAAAACAGAAACAAAAACAGTGCAGACTTCTTTTTTTTTTCCATATTTCCCTTCTTCTGGTTTGCTTGATATTTAATATTTCTGTCTGAAAATGTCTAAATGTCAGCACACATTAGATCCCTTCAGGTTTTTCC
>JBBBVU010000001.1:4480681-4506374 GCA_037177055.1 Atherinosoma microstoma | reverse complement strand
TGCTGGGATAGGCTCCAGCCCACCCGCGACCCTGCATGGATTAAGCGGTACAGAAAATGGATGGATGGATGGATGGTTTGCTTGATATTTAATATTTCTGTCTGAAAATGTCTAAATGTCAGCACACATTAGATCCCTTCAGGTTTTTCCTTCTGAAAGAATGATTTGTCTTTATCCTTATATCATGAAGAAAAGATGCAGTTACAATAAGAAAATAAACTCTGTGAACAATATTACATTACTTAACAAGGTACCATCAACTAAATAACGCTTGGTTTGGTAAAGTTCAGCCAAATGTATCAAACCAGTGATCTATTTAACTTCTGCCCCCATCAAACAGATGATCAGTGCAGAATTCTTTTGAAATAAAATGAACGTTTTCTTACCTACGACCTGGATGATCTCAGCCAGCAGCACTCCATCTGTGACGTCTGTTTGGAGGTCCTTGATGAGACGCTTGTGTCCTGACTTGGCAAGGTAGTGGTTGGCCCAGTCCGTGTAGATCTGCGGTCAGACACAAACACAAACGCCGTCTTCAGTCGCGAGACACCAAAACTAATCCAACCCCAAAACAGGGGGCAGCCCACGTCAGGTCATCCACGTGTTTCAAACTCCAAAAAAACACTTGAGAACTACAAAAGGTAGAAACGGTTGTAGCAAATTTACGACTAATAAAATAACAGCATGGTTGAATGGGAGCGGAGTAGCCCTCTTTCTTTTGTTGGGGCTCCGATCTGGCATATATCCGCGTGGTATTCAAATTGGGGCCATTGTGCTCAGCCAGGGCATTCATCTCAGAGCACACGGCGGCTGTTTTCAATGGGCCATGCTGACATCACTCTCTAGGGACAGAAAAGACCCTTCACTGCCTGGGGAAAGGAGAGGAGGAGGGGGGTAGAAGCAAGCATCTGAATAATCTGAATAGCTTGCTTCATAATTAGTTGCCAAACTCTCTCTTTTACCGAGTCACTCTCTAGTCAAGAGAAGTGAGTTTCTATTTCTGAGGAGATCAAAAAGGGGGCACCGAAAGGCTGAGGTGAAGTTGCACCGCATATATTTAGGAAAACGAAACCTCGTGAGTCTATATTTAGTCGCAGCATTGCATACAACTTGTCTGTGAACTACCGAAGCTCTGTTTGACGAGTGCAACTTCAGAGGACCTCCCTCCCTACAGAGAGCTGAAACATGTCTACCTCTCCTTTGACGTCTCACTTCCAGCTCTCTGATGTCATTTGATTTCTTGAATTTCATGTAAACAAGTCGCCGTGTTCCGTAAATGGGAATGAGGAGAAATATAAATTAGTAAACCTAATTACCACAAGTATGTTTCTACAAAGAGTTTGACATTTTTCTAATTATCCAGCATTTTTATGGACCCACTGGACTAGAGCAGTTATCACTCATGTGGACGCATTCCTGCATTTAAAATAATGGGATGCTAGTGTTGCTGAAGCACAAAGTAGCAACTGTTTCTCCACAAACTGAGCACTTACAAATTAAAATATTCAGGCATGTTGGATTGTAGGAGCATGATTGTTCACTCAAAGAAAGTAAGCCATCACTCCAAATCAGGGAGACAGGGGAGGCTTTCAGAAGTAACCGGTAAAAGCAGTTACTTCTGCCCTTTACAACAGAAAGCACTACTGTAAAATGAGAGAAATTTGTTCGTCTTGAACGCATGTCAAGGATGAAAATCAAGCTGGTGCACAACAATTGTTACAAAACATAGAGTAAGGGGTGTGTGCCGCAGTATTGACCCTTGATTCTTGGTGTTTGCAGTATAAACAGACCTAAAGGATTTTCTGCCATGCTATTCAGCAGATGAATCACTGCCCTCATGATGGCTTCCAGCAGGTGTGCACACTTCAAAGGCATCTAAACGCACACACACATCCGTACACTCATCTTCAAGCGCAACTTTAAACGCAAAGGTTTTATGAGCGTGCAAGGCCAAACAATATATAGAGAAAAATCTAACTTTTAAGTCATAAAGCTTTTTTTTTTTTGCAGAAATGTAAATTAAAAACAAAGTGGTCTTCAGTGACACACTGAGCTAAAAAAAAATAAAGTCTTTAAGCAGTCGGATTAGACTTCATCTCTTCAATTCACACTGTCAGCTGGTTTTAGAGAAAAGGATACGATCTTAGGAAGCTTTTGTGTGAGTATGAAGGCTTTCTTTGAAGTAGTTTCAGGCAGGCAAATTGAGGGTTTAGGGTATAATTAAAATCAAGGTGAAATGAGTGGCTGTTATTCACCAAGATGAATGCCACAAGAGGGTCAAATGGCCTGAGGGTGAATGGGGGGCATGGGCGAGCTGGAAGAGGTAAGAAAAGTGGGCAAATTACAACAGGTTGCTTTTAAGTTTTGAAAAGACTGCTTATCACACACATCTCTGATGTCTTTTTACGACTCACGCAGGTCAAGCCTTAAATGCACAATTCTGAATTTGTGAGATTCAAGAGTAACATTGATATAAAAGCCAAATTCACACTACAGCTTCACACAAAATTGCCACGTACGCTGCCAGCCCCTTTATCGTTACAGTCCTAAACTTTATATCCAACAAATTCAGAAATTTTTTCAGACAAAAAAGCTTGTCAAACACACTGTATAGCACTTCTACAGCACCAAACAGAGGACAGACTGTTAGCAATTAGCTAGCTAACTGATTAAGTTAGCAATCTGATTAAATTAGCAGCTAGCTGTTGAGTAGTATTTTTACTTGGCATCCACGAGGTGAACATAAACATGACTGTTAGAACATGAGTTGCTTTGTGTTTGTTAGCTGTCCAAACATTTGGCTAACAAGTTGTAGCCACAAAATAGATGGAACTATGATTGGTTTATCACGTTTGATATTTTACTGAGTTTATGGTGTAACATTACTATTAAGCGTCAGTATGATGTGTTATAGTTTCCCCTTGATTTTTTTCACAGCCTAAGATGAACAAAAGCAGCCGTTTAATGACTTATTAGCTTACCCGTCCGTGAATTTCTTGTTTAATATAGCTTAGGAAGGCTTATTCTGGCACAGGTTTTCTTCACTTGACAATAAAAAAATTACTGATCGATAGAAGAAAAAAAAATAGGCAAGTCTAATTCTCCTAGTGTAATTAAAACATCTAAATAATGCAGCTTTGAGACAAGTTTCTCTTCCTCGAATAGGCTCACTTTGACCCAAACTGGTTTAGGTGTACTACACATACAGTCCTCCACAGTTCAAGTCCTGGGCTCCTTATTTGAAAGGAATGGGAGGTGGAAACAACACAGAATAACTACTAGGAATAGTGGTTTGTTATTTGTTAGATGAAAAGTAAAACAACAGTGTAAGAGCTGTAAAGTTGCCCAATTTCCTGATTGACATATTAACCATTTTTTAGCTCTCCTGTGTATGTGGATGAGCTCAGCATAGATGAAATGCATGTCTATATCAGTCAGATGTAACTAAAAAGACAAAGTTAATTGATAGAAAGCTTGAAAAAAAGAAGCATTTCTCTGAATCATGTGAGCTCAACCACACATTTACTGGAAACTATGATCTAATAGTTGCTTTAAGACCTGTGGGAAAAGAAGGACAAGTAATGAACAAGTGGTGATGAAAGGCAAACATATGAATTGTGGGACATTCTAGTGGTCTGCATGGTTCGTAAAGAAGAGTATTGACTCCATATTGATTCAATATCCATCTACTGGACAGAAATGAGGTGTTGTGGTCTCCAGTTCAGCTTTTTCATAAAAGGAAACCACTTTACATATTGACTGGAAAATGCAATCATTATATGGATAAGAGGCCACAATATGGTCTAAATGATTGGCATTATTAAATGAAAATAATAGATCATGCAGATTACAAAGGATGTCATTTAAAGTTTTGGCCTTTTCTGAATGGAGGTGGTCCATGATGCGGTTAGTCCTCTGCCAAGGCCAGGGTATTGGAGGAGATACGTTTTTACTGCCAGCCCTGAGATGATGCTGATACAACAAAGTTGAATTTTATTAAGTTTAAAGAAGCAGTAAAGCATGAGTAAAGGAAGAACCATTACAGTTTGCTGCTGATCCCAAACAGGGTATTGATGATGCCGGAGAATCGCTTTCTGAATGTCATCCTAACTTTACCAAATGTCATGTGTCTACAAATAATCAACACATATCAGGAATTTTAACATTTAAATGTTAGATTATCCTTCTCTACTTCTGTGTTTACATGTATCCTGATCTAAATTAAGTATTTTGCTTATGTTGGATTGTTGGTTTGGCTGATTGTGCCACCTTAAATGGAGCTCATATATTCAAATATGATATGAGTGGGGTTCATGATGTATTATTGAGCATCTTATGTCACTTTGTATTAGCCTGACGTGCAGATGTACAGAGGGGCTTTTCAAAAGGGGAAATCCCTCCAATCCCAGAAGCTTCCAGTGTTCCCAACATTCTCCACATGGGATTGTGAATCTTTTTTAGGAGCTGTAAATTGGTATTGGAGTCAGGGACATTCCCGCTATTACAGAAAGTAACACGACACTGACTCATTCATATTATCACGGCCGTATGGAAACTGTCACATGTAGTCTGTTGGGCCTATCGACATTCTGCCAGCTTCAGGAACAAAAATAAGGTTCCTTCCTTCTTGGTTTTAACTTTAACTGCTTTAAGTAAAGGTTAATGGGGTTTAGATGGTTATAAACTTTGATAAGAGATCAAGGCTTTTAACCTCAAAAGAGATATTTACCAGATAATGTTGACTTTCAGCTTTTCTGTTCTTTTTAGAGGCACATCCATCTTGGATTAGTAGCCTAACTGGTTTTAAAAAGAGTGGCAGAACATCTAAAATACAGTTGCTACTCTCTTTAGTCAAATATATAAGCAACCAAAACACAAAAAGCCAACTTTTCAGCATCATATTCACCAGCTGGCTGAGCTCATGTAAACAGACATCTTGACATTTACACAAAACATTTAAAACTGAAAAACATACTTTGTCAATTTCCAAGTATTTACTGCAAAAAGCCATATGCATGTTCACATAATAATGCCCAATTTATGCCTTTAGTTCTTGAAAGCCTGAAAACAAGCAGAAATGAGTCATTCTTTCATACAGCTGCATCTTCTTTTCACACAAACACACAAATCTGCTGCAAATACAGGATCCCCGCTGCCTCGGTTTGCTGAGTCACAAAGCTGGTGTGCGATGCCTACAGAAGGGCATGACGCACACAGGCCGCCCATGCAGCGCACACTGAGCCTGGTCAGACATCGGAGGAGGACAGCCAAAGCATCACACTGTCAGATTGCCCTTGAGTTGAAGGAGACTGACGTGAGAACTGAGATTTTTACACTGGTTTGTCCAAACCGTTTCCAGCTAGACTTTCATCTCTTTTTGCATAAGCACTGACTTTAATGTAATTGATTTTCTTAGAAAAACGCAGCACTGAATGTTAAAATACCCACTGGGATCGTTACGGCTGATTACCAAAATGTTGACAAGTTATGAAAAATGTGTTTATTTTGTGAATTTCCTAATGCTGTTACTCAGTAAACTTTTTATTTAAAGTTCTACCATTTACTTCCAAAAAGGATCAAATCACAAATCACCATAATTTTTCCCATGTAAAAGTCATCAGGTTTGGTGAAAATTACATCACAGCCTTCAATCTGCACAATTCAAATCAGATGGAAAGTGATGATGGCTTCTCATCTCCTCTCCATCCCCTGCAGGGCTTATGCTCACTTTTCTTAAACTGGCCAACTCAGTTCATAGTTTATAGGGCTTATTTGTAATATATAGGGAAGTACAGCATGTCTGAGATCCTTAGCATTATATAAATACAGTCAGACAAAACTAGTCTCAGAAATTTGTGGAAGAAATATATCAAATATATCAGCAAGCCACCATAGCCCCTGTCTATAGAAGATAGTACTATAAAAAGGAGGAAAAAAACCTTCTCTGTAATGCTGCAGTTGCTCTCCTTTCTTTGGTCATACTGATCAAACTCAAGTATCCCATCCCAGCTCTCTTCCAGAACGACATTTTGGTCTGCGAATAAAGCAACTGCCAGCTAAGAGGTGGATCAACCCCTGAATCCACCTCCATACCTTTAAAACAGAAAGGCAAGGCAAAAAAAACAAAAACAAAACAACATTAGTCCCGCCTTACACTGGCAGTGTGAAAAGCTTTACAGTACTGCCGCGAGACTACCATTATTTCTTCAGAATTTGCTTCAAGTGCTTTGGGTAATAACACATGATTCCCAAAAAGCCATTAGCTGAAACTTCAGCATATCTTATGGTGTGTAGTTTGTCTTTAAGAAAAGTGTAAACTGGAGAAGTGGAGGGCAAAAGAAATGTGATGTCATTCAGAAAAATCCAGCAAAGTCCTGACACAGAACCCAGTGGATGCATCTGGATCTTCAGCTGATCCATCTACAGTGGGCCGAAGCCTTATCAGAAATGGTCTCCATGGATGAGTAGCTGCCAAGAAGACATTCTTAATGAAGGGTAACGGAGAAAAGGCTGAGGCATGCCAAATGACACAAGAACTGGACTGAAGATCAGTTCTAACAGGTCTAATGGAGGGATGAATCCTCCCCAGAGCCCAGATCTCGACATTATTGAAGCAGTGTAAGATCATCTGGACGGAGAAAAGAACAACAGGCAGAAAACATCCAAAGAAAAGCTTTGGAAAGTCCCTGAAGAAGCCTGGAGAACTATTCCTGAAGGCTACTTAAAGAAACACAAGACAGCTTGTCTAAGAGGGATCAGCAGAGGAACTTACTAAGTTCTGCATTCAGGAAAATTTATATTATGAATACAAAATGTTTTGTTATTGACATCACATAATAGAAGCTGTTTTAGTGTTTCCAGACACTCGTGCATATCAAAGAAATGATGTTTCAGAGCTTTCAAAAGATGCTCCAAAACCCAAATTATTACAGATATCTGAAGGAACTGTGACGTCTGTGGGTGTCATTCAAAACATGACCTCTGGTTTGTCACCTGGAAAAGTGATGCTGTCACACAGTTACAGTGGGAGCAAGTATTCAAAGAGCAAAAACTTCAACATAAATATAAAACAGTCTGCAAAGGTTTTTGCAAAAGGAAACGCCGATTACGTTTAATCTTCATCTTCAACACTTTGGACATGTGTATTTTTAACCTGCTAATGACAATGTTGTCCAACTTTTACTCCTCCAGAGGGTTGTGAAAGCATTTCATTACCAAGATGCTTGTTGAGGACCATTAAGTCTCTCCATCTGAAGCATGAAAATCACAAAGGATCGGCTAAATATTTCCCATTCTCTCATGACATCAAACCACAACACCTCGGGTCTGTCCGTCAAAGTTCTACGTCAAAGGTGCGGCGACAATTATGCCGAGAACTTAAGGGTTATTAGCCTTATTACTTGCAGGGTCTAGTAAGAAACCTAAAAAGC
Source organism: Atherinosoma microstoma (assembly GCA_037177055.1). NCBI lineage: Eukaryota > Metazoa > Chordata > Actinopteri > Atheriniformes > Atherinidae > Atherinosoma > Atherinosoma microstoma. Next base: position 4,498,944 of record JBBBVU010000001.1, on the reverse strand, counting down.
ATGCCATTATGAAGTAATCTGCCAACACTAGCAACAGCTATAAAGGGAACACAGCAGGACCAAAGCTGCTATAAAGTGCTATCTTTCACGAGAAGCTTTCATAGGGAGCCAGGACTTTAACGGCTCTCATTATAATTCAGGTAATGACGCTGAGTGCTGAGGCTACAGAAGACGTGCTCCGATAACAGGGCTTTTTCTGCCTCTTCAGAGGGAATTCTACCTTTGAACATCATACACACAGTCAGCCAAGATGAAGGCCTCTTCCCGAGACCGTGTTTAGGATATCCAGAAGGTTACAAGGAAGACTTAAATCCCAACAGTAAGCTCACCAGTCATGCATTAAATTCTGCTTCTGTCAGAGGCCTCTATAATAAATCCCGCTGTTAGAAGAGATCCAGTTCTACTCCTGATGTGTCTATTTCAAGCTGACCTTTCCTCATAGAACGCTCTTTCTTGCAAAGTCCGCTCTGTTAATGTTAGTGGTAACTGCTTTCACGTTATTACCGGTTTACATGGTTTCCTATGTGCTGTTCAGTCTTATGACAAGTTAATAAGTAAAAGTCTATTCAGGGAAACAAGTCAGCATAAATAACCTCTGCAACTTTCACCACATTCAGCTCTTCCCCCGCAATTCTTCTTTCTTACCACTTTGTAGTTTTCACAGGAGAAGCGGCTGTGGCTCCTGGCTGGCACCTCAAGGCCACCATACTCTGCCATGTCACTTTGGTGAAGACAACTAACAGGGCGAAGCAAACTAGAAAGTACAGACTCCTAAACTTCCAGAACACCACAGAATGAAAGCAGTCTGTGTGCAGAAGATCGGTTAATTGGTAACTTGGTGTGCTTACCTCCTTCACATCTGTGGAGCAGCGTCTTTATGGGTTGATGCCTGTAGGAACATGACATGCTTTACTCTTGTTTACATAAACTTCTCTCTTATCTGCACCTCTCCCCCTTTCAGACTAGAAGCCTGAGACATCCTAACACTCTTAACCCCCCCCCTGCTCTCTCTCTCTCTCTCTCTCTCTCTGTCTCTGGGTGTCACTCACTCTGCCTGAGTCAGGCACTCTGACTCAGTTCCTCCTCCTGCTACTGTAGAAACACAAACATCCAATAAAAAAATTAACTTTTTCATGTTTTTGACCACTTTATATTTGAACAGTTTTGATTTTATCACAACTTTAACATAAGTCTGCTTCCAAAAACCCTCTTCTTCTTCTTCTTCACCTCAGTCCATCTTAGTTAGGTTCTGGGCTGGAAAAGTTAATCGTGTTTCTGGATTTGTATTTTTCAAAATTTTGTCGAATGATGCTTTTTTTCTTTGCTCGGCAGAGTTTTAGCATGTGCTGCCGCCTCGTGTGTTTAAAGCAGACAGTATAAATGTGATGAATGTCTTTACTTTAGTGACTAACATGACATTTTAGTGTCCTTCCTGCACACCTGGTGCTGTACATTACAGCAGGCTAACACACACACTCACACACACACATAAAACGTGGGAGGTGGGTGGCGCGTTACACTATGTTTTGAAACCAGCCATCGTCTTATGTCACCAGGTAATTAAACTTTAGCCAGTCGTTATGTGTTGACATGTGCACTGTCCTGCTCCATGAATGGAGGCAGAACGACAACACATATGACACACAAGTTATGAATGACTTTCTCAAGCATATATACATTGAGCTTTAAAAAATGTAATTGAATATATGAGCACTATTAGAAACAGGGAAACGTATACAGTCAGGGTTAAAGTGTTCAGTTCTGAGTGCCATATTCGACCAGAGATTAATAGTGATGGTGACATTCTAAGATTCTTACTAATCTTGCTCGAACAATGGTTACGTAAAGAAAAAATAAAATAAAAAAAAAGACTGAAAAAGAAGAAAAAAAGACCTTAAATAAAAAGTTGTTTGTTGTCCTGCAAGTTTGATCACCGACAGCTTCAGTTATCCTTTCGTACACTTGTTGCTGGTGTTGTTCATGTCTCAGCTTATCTTCTTACAGGTGCTCTTAATGATTCTCTCACTTGTTTTCTTCTAGAGGCTTTAAGATGTCTACTGTTAAGTTTCTTTACAGATGTAACAGCTGGTTGCCTGTTTTTTACCGTTTTGGTTGTACAGCTGTTAGTGGGACTTTTTTCTTCCTCCCAAAGCATGAATGTTTATGAGGTCAGGTCTGTAGACGGAGCCGTTTGATTGGTTATAAAACCCTGAAACGCTGTTATGATACAGGACAGTTATGGTTCAATTACAATAGGAGTATTTTTATAATTATAATAATGATTTATAATTATTATTATAAAGCTAGAAAAAATTAACTATATCATTTACACATTCACACAAAAAGCCAAAGGAAAGGTTCAGATATTTTTTCCCCTGCCATATTTTAATTATTATCTACAATCTCATACAAACTTATTGTTGCTGCACTATATGTTTTTGACATTTAAATCAGTGTTAAAGAAAATATTACTTGCTTTGTAAATTAGATTACTATGAATGTTTCTATTCTTCTGCAATTACTGGTAACATTAAATATATAACATATTTAGATAAATCATTTGAAAGCAGCCAGGCATTTTCAAAGTGAGGGGATCAGATCCACAGTTGGAACCTCTGATAATGTTGGAGTCCACATCAACACATCTAATACAACCAGATGCATCATCTTACTGTGTTTATATCTACGGTCTCCCAGGACCAACTCGTGAGAGACGTCTTAAAAATCACATATCCTATAAAAAAAATTTCACCACAATTGGTGACGTCACTGGTCTTCTCAATGTGAATTCTGACTAATGTGAGAACCTCAACACTACTGAAGAATATCAGAAAACCTATTTTGTGTCAGTCACCCCTCCCTCCGCTCAGTCCCATCAATAACGACTCAGCATCTCTGTGCTGCTGCAAGCTGAAGGTGACATGTGGCGACACATCCCCTATGACCCAGCCTGGGCCGTACAGCAGATGGTTGATGGGGGAATGATGGATGGACTGATGGAGCCGCTAACTTAATCTAAAAAGAAAGGATGCAGAGAGGGGAGGGAGTGACACACAGGTGTGAAGGGTGGTAGTTTCCCACTTAAACACTTCAGCAGTCTTACTTTTTTCTGCTACACCCAGCAAACAATCAATAGACTAAACATCCTCAGCTCTAATATCAAAATTGGCTGAAGAGAATCATCTTCTGTATCGCTCTTATTCAGCAGTAGCAGATGGACAGATGGCCTCTGAAATACCGGTGTCCCTTATGAGAAAAGAGGACTACAGTCTGCTTTTCACTGCTGCTCCATTCTGCCATGTGGTCACTGGCATTTTCAGTGCTTGCCCAGTTTGTTGTGGCTTGGTCAACAGACTCTGCTTGAGTCTTTATTAATGCAAACTAAAAAGGAAACACTGAGCCAGCACTATGATTTCCAGATAAATTCATTACATGGTAAAAGAAAATTCAAGAAACATACAGAAAATAAAGTAGAAAAAGTTACTATAAATAAAGGATCTTGGAGAACTATCATAGAAGTCTTGGAGAACTGTTTTTCTCCACTCTCTTCACAGTGATTTTAGAAAGAAAAAAAATATTTAAACTATGTCAATTATTCAGTCAGATGGTATCATAGTTGCCAGAAAAATCACGACTACCGCCAAGCAGTTCCCTAGAAGAAACACAAAAGTGCCAAAAGATGAATTGAAATAAAACAAATCTGCTTCTTGATCACTACAGTCTGGCTCCAAAAGTCAAGTCAATTCTCAAAGAAACCTTGTTAAAATGATAATAGACTTTGCCAGCTTTTCTTACTCTTGGAGTCATGTAGTTGTTGGATGTAACATCACTGTCATAAAAACAAATCTGAGCCCATCTCAGCCGTGCACATGTGCAAACATATAATTGTTACAGAGGCCAAAGAAAACATGTCCAGAAGCAACTGAAATAAGTCAAGTGATGAGTTGGGTTAATGTTACAGTGTTAGAATAACACTGCATGTGTTCTAATATACTGCTCCATCAATAATGTACAAAACATGCTTCCGAAAGGACAAAAAAGTTCAAGTTTTGCTTGTAATGCAGTTTTTATGTTTTCTAATGAACATTTTTACAGCATTAGACTGTGGAATATGTGCAAAATCAATACATGTGTTAGGTAATACTCATTGTGTTAAAATAAAATGTACTGCAAGCTAGCGGAGAACCTTTGCACCACATCACTAAAAGTTAAAATGATGCACTGTGATGGAGGGGCAGGGTCTGAGTGTTAGGATTACACGGTGGATGCACACAAAGTTCCTTCCATTCATCACCTCTGGCTGCGTAAATAGAGATGCCGATGGTTAAATGGTAAACTCACGAATGTGTGACATCATACGGTCTCTGACCACAGCGCTACTGACACCCTTGAAATGACCTGAGGCTAGCATTTAGTTGCAGCTGCGAAGCACTGACCAAATTCTTTTCTGTTTACATCGTGAACAAGTCCAACATGCAAAGCAAAAAGATAAGTGCCACTAGTTGCAACGGCTCCAGATGTCCCAGCAGCGGACATGAGCTGCTGGGGTTTGTCCTGTCATTAAAAGGAGGAGCAGGAGGACAGAGAGGAGAAAAAAAACAGAAGATATGAGAAATTCAGGATGTACAGGGGGGGGAGTTATTCATGCAACAATCATTCCATCCTCATTCTAACACCACCTGGGACCACTTCTAGCTCCTTGCTACCAGTAAGTTACACCATGGATAGCTCTTGGTCCACTGAAGCAACTCTCCATCTCACCCCACCCCACCCCACATCCCACTGTACTCTCAGGCCTCTCAAGTGGCTTTAACCCGCAGAATGCTGAAGCAGACCAGCTCTAAATAAGCCCTCGTGTCTCTGCTTGTACTCTGTTTGGCACATGAAAGACATGTGGCTTTGTGAGGCCATACGGGGCACACGGCAGACCAAACAACTTGGCCTAACGTCGGAAAGCCAGGACACTGAGCGAGAATGTGTGCACATGTACATATCAACATTTTCATCAAATTAAATCTAAAGAGGCTGCATAGAAATACTTGACCTACTACTTTAAGATTTGAAGTAGTGACAGTAACGCTCTTATGGTTCATCCAGAATAGGACAACATGGACCCATAAATGCCAAATTTTAAAAGATTTGCCAAAGTGGTGCAGTTGAAATGAGTTATGTCTGCCAGAAATCCTAATAAATGCAGTCAGATGTGCATGAAGGCACAGTGGGAACACCGAGTGTTATTAAAGAAGGCTTAGCTTAGTGCTACTTCCCGAACTAACAAGGCACGTGCATTGATAAAACTGATTTCCACGTCCAGAGAATTCTCAGACAGCTGCTCCTTTGTACTTAAATGAGTAAACATTGTCTGCAGTATTCTTGCTTTTTGTGGCTTTCTTTAACCTTAAAAATCATTTTTGAATGCTTTCTAATGCAATGTGTGGGTGTGTCCTCTTGCCTGGTAATCAAAGGCACATCCCTAAAGCTATTGTAGTCTATTCCTCTGAAATCTGATCAAAGATCTTTGTGTTATCCACCTTCCAACTTTGACTGAGTTTTCAGTCCTTTCCAGCCGGTGTAAACAGGTAGTAGCTGGTTAGGCTGTTGAAAAAGATCTATAGAGGATAAATAATGGTAGAAAGTAAAACAAGTTCTTCGTTTGTTTCAACTGACAGTAAAGAGGTGATTACATTTTACTGCCCATCAAGGATTTAGCACGCAATGATAACGGGTTTACAAGCTGAAACCAAGTCAGAAACTTAATGGAAAGTCTCCATTTCAGAAATCCTTACATGCTTCTACACTTGCCATAAATGTGGTGAAAGGTGTATGCCATCATTCTGACATCAGCTGGATACATTTGGACATTGTCTTGTTAAATCCTTTATAAGAAATCAGAATATAAAAGTAAGCTGAAAATTCATTGGACATAAAGCAATGTTCAAGAATAACTGGAAAGCAAATATGTAGTTAAACAAATGCTGTGGTTACTGTGTGTGTGTGGGTGACACACACACACACACACACACATAAAGATTATATGCCTTCACAGCAAAAATGTAGTTCCACTCATTATTTGATCTGCTGTGCGTATACTGACAGGTCTCTGACCAGGACTTAACACATACATCATGCATTTTCATTTCCACATCAATAGGTCATACGTTTACGGCAGAACTATGGCGATCAAATAATCAATAGACTTGAATATGAACAGAGAGGATCATGGACATTGATCACAGTTCATAATAAAAACGGAAGGTCATTTTAATTTCTCTAAGTGTGCGCACGTATTCTACCCTGCAATCCTTTGTCAGTCCCCCTCTTTTCCTGTCATTTACGCACAAATAAATACACACTACCCCCCGTGGGCCACTGGCCTCCTGTCAGTCATGCTGTGTGGACGTTAGCGGTGTGTAATTAAACTAGCCTTCTTATCAGCTCATCTCTAGGCTCTGGTAATAACCTCCTCTGCTTCCATCTCCCCTTCCTCTCTAGGCTCATAGGAGATGCAGATAAAGACCAAGGCTGAAAGAAAGATAGATGCAGGGAAAGAAAGGGGGGTGAAGAATAGAGACAGAGTGTGTTCCAACCGCTTGTGTTACGCGTAAACTCAACAGGGCGCTCATTATATTAAATTACTTTGATCAAATCTGCTGCTTCCTACTTTGTATCACTGGCATCAGCTTTATAAAAGGGCCTTTTTTTCTTATTTGCTTACACCACATGGCCTATCTGCACCTGACCGGCTCTGTATTTTATCTCAGTGTCCCAGATCCTGTTGAATATTTACCACCTCTTTGACATCATATCACACCCAACAGTGGGTAGCAGAGCAAAGTAAAAGGCTGTCCCTTATCCTCAGGTAGGAAAATAAATAAACACACAAAGACTTGCTGCAAAACTCCAGATGAAGTCCCTATCAAGCCTGTTTTAACTTTCCATGCAGACATCAAAGTGAAGCCACAATCAGGTGAGGGGAAAAACCAGGATGCATGCCTTTACCAGTTTCCTCTGGTATCAACATGACCATCACTAACCCATTGCATACAAGTTTTTGGTTGTTTTTTTTAACTGATACATGAACCCACACATGGGAAAGAAACATCTGATCCTGCCCTGAGCTTTTAAGAAAGAAGGGAAAGTTTAAAGGGTGTGAAAAGTGCATTGACAAAAGGACTGTCAACAACAGCAACAGGCCTGCAGGGCTGGGATTTTACGCAGCTATTTCAACAGAAAAGAGCCAAAACAGACCTGCTGCTTGACCTTTGCGGTGACCTGAAAGCTTCAACCTACCAGTTTCATGGTGAAGTTGTTCTGCTCCCAGCGGCACATCATCAAACTCATGTTGCTCTCTGCAGCTTCCTTCCTCGGACACACCTGCCTCACATTTAGGAGGACTGCCGGTGGCCCCGCTCACCCCACACGTTTGACATTAGTCTCAGGTCTACAACCAACTGGAGCCAACGGAACGGCACCAAAACACAAAAATCCACAAAGAAGAAAATGAATCCAAGCAGGGGTGACAGGTTTGAGAAAAAATTTCTTGAATGTTGCAGCATGAAGATCCAAAGGGATGCTGCTTGTTCGAGCCCCAGCAGGTCTCTGTTTGCCTGGGGGGGGGGGGGCTCAGTCCTTCCAGCTTCTCTCCACCCTCTCTGGGACAGAGAGGAGGGAAAAATAAATGCAGGAGGTGAAAGGCAAGAGGAGCTCCGCAGCCTCTGCTGCTGCTCTGAGAGGCAGCCAAACCAAACGCACTGAGAGAGGGAGGCGGTGTGGACCCCCCTCCTCCCTTACCCACAGCAACACATTGTGTTATTGCTCTTCAATGGACCATTGGTCATATGGGGAGGAGACAGAATAAGAAAAGGATAGACCTCTTAACCTTTATTCTACCCCTCCCCCGACAATCCATACCACCCATGACAAAAAAAGTGAGGGACAGGGGGGAAAAAAAGGAATAATCACTGAACTCTTGATAGTTTATGGAGACTAAACAGTGGGAAGTGTGGTGCTTAGAGGCCCAACCATTCAAAACTCAACGCTAACCACCTCTTTTCCATTATTATTTCTTTAACCAGCTTCTCGCTGTCAAAAGAAGCCAAGTTTTATTTTCCTCAAACACAGATGGAGGAGCCCGCTCTCTGATCAGCCGTCACTCACAGCGCCCTGCAGCAGCTGCTTTTCACTATTTATGCTCCTATGTACAGAGGTTCATAACCTAAGTATTTATGTATGTGTGAGTGTGTGTGCGAGAGAGATTCCGCAGTACAGGATGCCCTCTGTTTGAGCGGGTTCCAACCCCCTGCGCGCACACACCCCACTGCCGACCACAAATTACAAGCCGAATTTGAATTTTGGGAAAGGCCCAAGATTTACAGAGAGTTCCCACAGTAGGGGGATGCCTGATCACTTCCAGCAGGCTGAACAAAAATGCTTTAAGGTCTATGAAACAACAATAATATAGAGGTCATGTAGACAGTGTAAAGTAACAACCTGTGATAATTGAACTTAAATGCTTGTTGTGCTTTTAGCTGCCAAAAACAATAAAATAACACAGATGCAGCTTAAAGTTATGTAGACTGGTAAATTATCCATTCATGTCCAAAATGGCTCAAATTTACCACAGACAGAAAAAAGTTAGAAAAAAGAAGATAGCTACTCCTCTTTTCTCTGTAACTCCCGTCTTGAATCTCACACTCAACAGGCGGAGAGCTCATTAAAACTTAAAAGATGATTGACAGTGACCGGAGATTGTGTGGTGGTGTCGTCAGGTACAGCCATGCTGAGTTAATGGCATAGGCTACCGTATAAATAAAAGATGGATGTAATTACTTGTTGTCAAAAGAGAAACCAGTGTGGACGTGCCCTAAAGTACAATACTACCGATGACCACTAGGTGCTGGATCCCAGACACCTCTGTCTTCTACAGACTCTGTTCAAGCATAAACTTGTCTCATGAAAGTCATTACAGGGTATTAGCTAGATTTACTTCTTCTCAGTGACGCTCCTTTTAAAAACAGATATATAACCAGGTAGATATTAGAACTAAGCATCAGTATTTTGTCCTCTCAAGTTCAAAGCAGACACTATCATGCTTAGTTTACTGTCACTGTCTGCACCCTTACAAAAAGAGTCAAATTAAAGAAACACTACAAACTGGCATCACAACATCCGATGTATCGGGAGCTTTGGTATCGGTTGTGCATTTATTTTATAACCCGTTATGTGTTGCACATTTAAAGATATGGAAGAGCTGGTTGTGTCTACAAGCATCCATACTTACATCATTTTACTGTATTGATGATAATCATGATCTAAAACAATAAATATCAATATTATTTTGATATCACATCATAATTCTGTGATTTGATCTCTTCTCATTAAAATCTAAATGTTAAAAGAAAATTGAGTTTTGTACAGTTTTTTACATTTTCTTGCCTCTTATTGTAATTTTCAATTACCTTTAAAAATGAAGAGAAAAACTAAAAAAATGAAGGTGAATTAGTCTAATAGGAAAATATATCTCACAGGTTTTCTTCTGATATTTATTTTGTTATAATAAAGGGTTGTGTGTAGTAAAAATCTCCCATTTTGACAATCCTAATCTATATGGCCTATAAGAAGTCTATAAAGTATTGGTTAGACACATTTTTGTCCTAAAGTTTAGAATGATGACTGCAGCAGGTAAACATTAACAACACTGTGTTTGCTAGGGGTGAAAACATCGATCTACATCAAGTTTTTTTACTTTAACTAGATGAAGAAATACTGACATCTAAAGGTGTGATGTAATGTGTCACTATGATAAAGTCAGACTGTACCACTTTGGTTATTATGACTAAGGGTTAAGGTTAACACTATATCCTGATTTAATGTCTACAAGTAAAAAAAACATTCTTTCAGTTTTACATTAAGTGAAAATTTGAAGCTCAATACACAGAATGTGGTAAATCTATTTATATATATATATAAAAAAACATTTAAAAATTGGATTTAACAGCAGTAATATTTTGCTGCTTTAGCTGCTTTTTGTAATTTCACATAAAAGGAAAAGGATTGTGATAAATCAGTATGTTTGCTGGCTCCTCGCATCAAAATCATATCAATCAACATAATATTGTATCCTGATTAAACCAGTGGTTAGTGTTCACATAAAAAAAAACCTGCTGGTAATGAATGTCTAAAGCTCAGTAGCACCAAACTGTAGTTTTCATCTTCTGGATCATCCCAGTGTTCAAAGGTTGGGTACGTGTGTGCACCAAATTTGGTTGTAATCCGGCCGATATCTATGGAGAACGTTCCCCAACAAGAGTACCGACCAAAGACTAAAGCAACTGCATGAAAGGGGAAATTAAAATGAAATGTGATGTTCCAGACCAAACTTTTACCCAGGCTTAAACAGCATTGTAATGCTGCACATAGCCAGTGTCTGCTGTATTTAAAGAGGATCTGAACCAGTCTAATCAGCCTACCAGCCCACTGGATCATCATTCACACATTGCTCCCAACCAGCATTGATTTAATGCCATTCTGGCTCTACAAGCAGAAATATGTCAGCGTTTAGTGCTCGTGTTTAACAGTTTTAGTGCGGGCCTTCAACAAGCTCATTAAGTGCAGCCGCCGTGAATGGGCTGAGTCCGGTTCCTTTCACAGTCCCAGATAAACCACAGTCTATCTGGGACAATAGGGGTACAGCCCCACTGTGGAGGGGCTTTTGTTTTGGGGGACCCCCTCCTCTGAGCTCTCAAAGCCGGGGAGGATGACCTGGATGATGATGGGGGGGGAGTAAGACGGACCTGCTGCTGCCTTGCCTCTCTGCTTGGGTGAGGGTAAAGGGGGGGTGTTCGGGGACATATGGACTTGCTGGGGGCAGAAAGATGCAGACAAAAGCAGCTGGGCAGGGGTCCACTGTGGGCGTAATGACTGACTACATTATCTAACTTCCTATGATCTGCTTTATGAAAACCATACAGCTACCTTCATGTAAGGTCAAAACACGTGCACGTGTCAAGACACGTGCACGTACTTTTCTTTTTAGTGCAACACAGTCAACACTGATGTTTTACATCACAGATAAAAAAATCATCCATTTGCAGGAATTCACCCCACTTGTCCAGACATGCTGACGTAAAACCTCATTTACAAAACCAGGATTAAATGTTTAAATTCATCATCCTGAAAGTGATGCTTTTAGTTGAGGAACCCGCCTGTGGAAGCCATGAATTCAGCCTGAGAGAGATTAAGTATAACTGTACATGTTGGAGTCCCACTTAAAGTCAGACTCTGTTTTGCACCTCAAGCAAGTGACATGGAGTTAGGTCGTTATTTGTTTTAAAGATCTTTCAGTGTGCTAAAGCAAAGTCTCGCTTGCCTAATCCACCCTGAGTCAAAAGTTTAAGGTCTGTTGAACAACCTTGCACAGATTCAACTCAGTATAGTTGGGATCAGACACATCTGGGAACATAAACAAAAGGAAAAAAAAGTCTTAGAAATGAAGTAAACTAACAGAAAGTGCAAGATCTTCCTGAATGTAAGAGCAGTATTTTTTTTAAGTATTAGTATTCACCATTTGCCAGAGAAGCTCATGCTTGCCAGCATCCACTGAGTGAACACAGATGTACTAAACAACAAGGACGCACAGTAATATTCGGTACACTCTCGCACTCGATGCGATTCCATCCAGGTTGAAATGGGAGGAATAAAAACAGCTTGAGAAAGTCCCCGAAGCAGCGGGAGAAGATAGCTGAAAGAGGTGATGTGAAAATCTACTCTGTCATCTTTTCACAAGCAGACACCGTCGACAGAAAGCTAAGCAATATTTCATAGCTGTTGTCATGCCTATTCACACTCAACAATACATCCAACTCAGAGCACAGCTGGAAATCAGGCAGATTCCTGCAGCTTGGAGCGCAGACTGAAGCATTAAATACACGGTACGATATGATGGTTTCATACGGTGATTTACTTTACAAATAGGATACGAAACCCTGCAGTATAAAAGGTAAGATGCAGAGCTAGAGCAGATGTGGTAAATAAAAACTAATTTTACAGCAGAGTAATTAAACTAAATGATCTTTAATTTTCTTTTGTTACCCAAATGATGATCTGATTGCAGCAAATACAACTTGTTTATGTTTATTGGTTATTGGAGGCAAATAAGCACAAAGCACAGAAAAAAAAACAAGATAAACTACACAGAACCAAAAGGTGAGTGGTTCCTCTTTTCAACAGATACCATAACTCAGCAGTAGGTAAAACACCAACAACTGATGGGGAAAAAAACTCAATCTTCAAACATAAAGGCCAAAATGTAGAACTAAGCGAGCATTCCCATGGGTGAATAAATTGTCTTCAGAGCTACTCAAACTAGATGGAAACCTTTTCTTGACTTTCTTGACAGCTGCATGCATGAACATCTTTTATAAAAAGGTATTTTTCAAATAAATTAATAACTTATAAACACGTAGTGTCATCAAATTAAACATTTTGTTGAAACCTTTGCACTGGATTAATATAATTATCATAAGTTGCTTCTTATATCCAGGATGGTGTTCACCACCATTTTACAAATAAACTCTTATTTATTTGGTGATCTATAGTAAATTCAGATCTTTATATTCTTGTGTGCTGGACCAACATTTTCCTGACAGATGCCATTGGCTCCATGGTGGCTTCACAGAGGTCATACAGTTATCCAAACAGCATCCCGGTCCTGCTTAACCTTGGGCTTGATCCTCTAGGGAGGGTGACTTCAGCCTTTCTGACCTTTACCATTTTTTTCCTTCCCTTTTTTCCTCCACCCTGGCTCCATCTTGCAGACAGAGATGAGGCCGATTGTGTTAGTCTAACTGCTTCTGCAGGTCTGACCCCCCCCCCAGGGGGCGCCGCTCACAATGCTCCATTTGTGAACGCCAACGGGTTCCATGTGACAATTGACACAAGGAAAGCAGAGAAGGAGAGAAACCAAAGTGAGGAGGGCACCTTGGAGGGAGATCAATGGAAGGATGTTGACTCGGGAGAAGCAGATGCCAGGTCTTAATTAATATGGTTATGTGCTCAGCCATGACCTCACACAGGAAGGAGAGGGGACTACCGCACAGGAAGTGGAATCTGATCGAGACGCATTAGGAAGAGATGAGGTCACTACAAATGGAGCCAACTGCCATATGATCACATATGTCCCCCCCCAAAAAAAGACCATTTTACAGCACTAAGCATGAAAAAAAGTTTCTTTAGCAATTTAGATTACAATAAAAAAGATTGATGGAAACAGCTGAACTTTGGCGGGAAAAGAAAAAAATCACAAATTCATATTTAAAATTCTTTTTTGCCTTTTACTAATGAGAGAATTTAACTTGTTTTGCAAATATGCTCTGACATAAAACATGAACAAATCAACTGTTTGTTTCTCATGAAAGGAAACGGGGTCAGTAATAAGTGACAAGAAGGAAAAATGATGCATATTAAGTCCCAAACATGCCTCCATTTTTCTCTTGTTCATATTTTACTGCTGCCATATTTGTGTGTTTCCTCTACTAAAAGCATGTTTACACCTGGTGTACCGATGTCTCCTGGGCCTGGCTGAATTACAAGTGAACGACTAAATGAATCACTCTATACTTGCTGCTACATGCGTCTCCATAAGAAAATATATATGTTTTATTTCACCTATATATAACCCGGAACAATTCCCTTGAGGTTAAAAAATCCCTTTTGTGAGGATGTCCTGGCCAGAAAATTCATCTTTAGCGATCACTAGTGATCTAACCTCGCTGTGTTCCACTCATCCATCCATCTTCGGCCATTTATCCACCAACTGACCTCAGAACTCCCTCTGCCAGTCAGCTCTTCCAGCTCTTCCTGGGAATTCCTGCCCTGAGGCCTCGTCCAGCTGGGAAATGCCCAGAACACCACCTCAGGGAAGCATCAGGAAGGCATCCTGACCAGATGCCCAAACAACCTGAACTGGATCAGTTCCGTATGGAGAAGCAGAAGCTCTACTATTAGGCCCTGCGGGAAGGTCGAGCTCCTCATTTTATCCCTGAAGGGGTAAAGCAATGATGCACTTGTATTCGCTAACTTGTACCAAAAGCTCCAAAACCAAAACAGGTCAGAGGCAGAACTTTGTGAGGTGACAGTTTTGCTTTCATGCTCAGCTTTCTTTTCACCACAAGCAACCCACCCACCACTGAAGCAACATTTCATAAAAAAAGAACTTACACCACCCATCAGGATCCTGTGTAACACGCTGCAGTTCTTTCCTGAAAACTGGAACAAGCAATGAAAAATCTTGGCTGAAAATCCACTACTTGTGTGGGGGCACATCAGATCAGTGTGTGGTCCTCCAATGCGGCCCTGGAGACATTTGTGTTTACTGTACATGCATGTACTGTCATGTAAACATAATGCTGTCTGAGTGATCAGATTAGTCTGTGTCCTATATAAATGCTGGGTCCATTTAAAACTGTTGTCAACTTGCGATTGATCCACCAGACACGTTAGTACCAGGTATAAACAAAGCTCAACACCTCCTCTGATTATTACAGTCATCTACAAATGCCATCTGACCCCAACAAGCCTCATTTATTAGCTTTTATGATGTATGAAAATGAGCAAAATGCACATTTTCTATCTATTTTTTTTGCCAAATCATCTTTAACAGCTAGAGTTTAAGTTGTTTTACCTCTGTATAGCCAGAAATATCTGCAATAATTACAGCTTCATGTTTATTGAAATTAATTCCCATTCAAGTTGAACTGATATTTTCAACAAAAACTAAAAGAAACTTGTGGATTTTGGATTATTCTTCAGCAGAGATGTAGATCCTGCAGGACACTCTTCACTGTCATGTTTCTGCAGAAAAGCTGCCTGCTGCCATTAAAGCCGCAGCCTTCAGGCCTGCTGCTATCTCTCTATCTGACAGCAGTTTGTCTGTGCCCGAGGCTGCTGTTGGTATCGCGGCCGTCAGGTTGTCGCAAACTCAGCCCTCGTGAATATGCAGGACAACCACCTCCGTGTTCTCCGAGAGAGAAGGACACGCAGGTGTGTGGTTGCTCTTATCAACAGCAACACGGGCTTCCTCCTGCCCGACGCCGATAGCGATGCACGTCGTCGCTGCTGGGTGAAAATGCTCTTATCTTATAAGTGTCAGCTGTCAGGAACTAAAGGGAGCTGCCTTGATTTCAACTTGGCAAAAGTATTTGCATTTCAAATTTTTTTTTACGTAAGAGTGACATTTAAGGCTATGAAATGATAAGGTTTGTAAGTTATATCCATGAGGATAACTCCTGAGTCCAAACAAAGCTCGGCCTTGTTCCTGAGCTCATCGCCTGAACGCTGCAGTCTGTTAAAACCTGCTTATTCTTGTTCAACAATGATCTCCCCAACGATGAGCCAATAAAACATCCATTAAATCTGGCTTTAACTCGCAGCACCTCCTGAAGAGACATATGTCAGAGTGGTTCTTTGTCATGGTAATAAAAAAAGGCAATATAGTCCCCCCCAGAACCCCCTCCCCACCAATCTGCCCTGCCCTGGACAGGCAGGAAGACATTAGCAATCCAATGCAGCATGCTGGTGATTTGCCTTTCACTCTCACCTGCTCGGGTCTCCAGGACACTCAGGATGGATGTAAAAGCCATAAAAAAGTCATTACTGCCTTTCACCGGATGCTGGGAGGAGGGGAGAGACTCCAGACACCACAGAGATCTTCTCAAGGGGTCAAGTGAGACACTGAGATTTACAGACTGGAAATTTCTGATATGAAATATTTTCAGCTATAATTCGATGTTCTCATTTCTTTTTTTTTGAGAATTTGATTGCTCTAAGAAAAACTGTAACCCAAGAACAGTTTGAAAACCACCTGAAAAATCTATCCATTTATGCCTTATATTTCATATAACTTTATTTCTTATAAGAAAAAAGTATAAAGATCAAATTATTTGGCAAATAAAACCATCTAGTCATTATTATTCTATTCTAATTTGTTCATCATGCATTTTTTAAGAGAATGACATCTTAATGCATCAGAACTGAAAAAGAGAGGTATGTAAATACCTCGCTAGGTATGAAATGTAGATAAATACGCTATCTTAATGGAAATTTAAAAAACTGTCAGCATGTTTACATGACACTTGAATGAAGATGGTCGCTTCAACAAAAACTGGACTTTTAAAATCCATGTAAACACTAGTCCAATTAGAATTGCATAAAATCTAATCTCCCAAAGCTGCACTACACACCCAGATAATGCAGTTTGAGCCCAATTACATCCGGCATGTATAAGCTCAACCGGACTCGAATGGATCAAAGTGCGCTGCACATGCTCCAAAGCTCCATCATTTTATAAAAGCAGCCAAGGATAAGTGTCCGGAAATAAAACTAAATTCCTTCTAAAGCTATTGGCATATTTTTCTTTTCTTTTTTTTATCAGACAACAAATGCTGAAAATCCTGAATTTATCCATTTTATAAAATCAACATTTAAGTAACTGGGAAAAAAAAGTCTGTGCAGTGAATTCAGCTACTAGAAGCAGCAGAGTGTATTAAATGTATTTGCGTAAAGTCTGTTGCGTCACACATACTTAAGGGAATAAGTTGATTACCCTCCCGTGTAAATATACTGGCTTTAGGATATTTGTCCAGTTAAATATAACCACAGCTCTATTTATATGGCAGTCACTGGGATTTTGCTTTCGCAGCACCAAATGTTAAGGTTTTATTAAACTCTGGAGTCTAATTCAAACCAGAATATATATATTTATAGTTGCAATTAGGTTTCCACAATCCAAGATGATATCCTCAAATTACTTGTCCTATTGACCCAACAGGGAAAATGGGTGATGAGTTCCATAAACAGCTTGTATTTAACAGATACAGTCATTAGTTATATTGTAAAATTGATTTCTAGTTAATCTACTGATCACATCATTGTTTCAGGAAATGAAACTCAATGGAATTAGTCACAGTCTCATCCTCAACTATCCTTACACATCTACAAGGTCAAACACAAACATTGCTTCAGGAATCATAGTGAACTAAATATCATTCCTCATTTTTCTTCCTATATTTTATAAAAGTGAGCCTTTCCATTGCAATCGTCAGCAGTTTTCCATAATGGGTAATTTAATTAGCTTTATATTCATAATAATCAAACTAGCTCATTCATATCTGGGAAAGTAAATTCACAGTCAAACCAATCCCAGTAATGAAATTACACTCAATTTGAATATTTCAAATTAGGGACATTATAATCTCAGGCAATTACTCGTCTTCAAGGATGGAAGAATTAATGAAACTCTGCGTCTCTGATGACTCCATCTCAGTGATGATTTAATATCCAGACTAAGCTCTTTATTGCTGGTTGGGGGGCCGGTCTAATCAATGCCAGTTCCTGGTTTATTGAACACGGGATGATCTTGGTAAATATTAGCTAAGGTAGCTGCTAACCCTCCCACCAGTCTGACTACTGAGACTGAAATTCAGCTCACACACACCGTGATGGATTTTTTTACAATGAGTCTAATGAAGCCTGGCTTTGTAGAGAGTCTGCTTTAAGCCTTTATCTTCAAAGATGCTTATTAAGATAGGAGTTCCTTATCACCCTGGCACAAGGACAAATCGCTCTCTGTGGCTGTGTACTCATGTGTGACAGCCTGTGACTCTGTATTAGTGTTTCTATGTGTGTGTGCTTTACATAAATTATAAAAGGTCTGAGTATGCTCCACATAGCATTAGAATTTATTTTTCCAGGGTCTCCTGAACTTTCCATAGTCGTGGCACAAAGAAAATTAACGAGCTGGCAGGAGCAGAATGTGGAATACAAAGAGGAAAAGAAGAGGGAAATAAAGAGAGAGCAAAAGTAAAAGGATACGGAGGCGTTAATAATGAATAAAGTGTAGACTGTGACCTCGCTTGACTTGCGGTGTGGAGGTACACACATGCACGTTATGGCTCAGGTTTATGAATGAAAACAGGTGCAAAAGAAATGTCGACCACTAGAGGGCAGCAGCGTATCTGTGCAAGGTGAGCGCTCTCCGGAATGGAGGGACTGTGAAGGGTTAAAAGTCAAGGGCTTTATAGTTATGTAGTCACACATCAGAAGCACACACACACACACACACACACACGCTGGCTAAAAGCTGCAAATATCTTTCACACATTTACAGACTATCACCTTCACATTAGATTTAGAAGCACACACACACACACACACACACACACACACACACACACACACACACACACACACACACACACACACACACA